>OX439385.1:17295781-17638541 GCA_949319315.1 Zelleria hepariella
CCAGCCCTCCAACCGAGAGCAAGTGGACAAAGCTCTATGGCTCGGAGCTGATTGTCTATGACAAGCACAACCGCTGTCTACTCACCAACGGAGAGTATGACTTGGTGCTGCACGATGCAGCCCCAGGGAGTCGTGCGACCATTCCGAAGTCACCGCACAAGGCCTTGATGGCACAGTGGGAGACTTTGCCTAATGTAAGCAGTCATTTTGTCATTTTCTTTTATGATCTTAAACGGTGAAGGCAGCGTTATACGCGAAAACTCTCCTATAAGGCTTTAATAACGTCTTTGCGTTAGGTCATCTTCATAGGTCAGCTGATTTACGCAGGGTAAGTTATGGACTCCCAATTCTAGGCAAGTCAATGCTGACCCCACACCGACCCTGTGTTGTGTTAATTGATTTCATTTGTATCGTCGTCGCGCTTCAAATCAATTTACACATAAATGAAATCATTTAACAAAAGCCTCTTGATTAGTGAGCTAGTGGCCATTCTCCAAAACAGCACTTCTTATTTTGCAAAGGTTTGGTTAAAATAGCAGAATCCCCATCTACACAAATGCAAACTGTTCTGTTCCCCTTCCAAACAATGATAGACTAATTTGGTTTGTTGAGGCCGAATTGCATTTAGTTACCCACAAAACTAACAGAAATTTAACCCATCGAACCTAATTCTGCGTGAATATCGTGAATCATTCAAAGTTATTATGGATAGCCTAGATCTCTTGATTTGATTAGATTCATAATAATTCAACTGTAGGAGGAAAATGTGGGTGTAGCATAGCTTGCAATTATGCACAAATGCAGTATTATGTATAACTGATTTCTATCATGGTGCTGGCATATTTTGTACAAACGTATTGTTCAATAGTATGTATTACCACATAATAACACAGACCTTCTCATACAGAACTAAACACCTTAAAGTAAAGGTCCAAACACCTTAGCGATTTGAAACTATGTATGACGCATTAAAGATCCTAATATAAGTATATCTAGATCAAACCAGCCTGACCAGTGCTCAGGGTTATCTGACTTGGTTTTCCTGAGTACTGTTTGTTTAGTATTTTAAACAGATTCTGAAAACACACTGTCTTAAGCTGCGTTTTAACACTAACACCAAAAGATTCATCCAAGAAAATAGACGCTACTGATTGGTAGATTCCATCCGAGCTTTTACATTTTTACAAACTTGTCTCTGGCTCGGATGGAATTGACCAATGAGAAGCGTCTATTTTCTTGGATGGCTCTTTTGGGTTTAGTGTTATAAGACTGTGTAAACGCGGCTTTATTCTTACAGGAAAACGAGCTACAGACTGAGACGAGCCCCTTCGACGTGTTTAAAGTCAGACCGCTGTTGAAGCTGAAGCTAAGTTGGAGCCAAGAGCCCACCAACGGGCTGGTCAACCGACCCAAGCTCTACCAGCAGACGAGCGAGGCCAACGGTGTGAAGAAAGAAGCGGCGATGAGCAAAGAGAGGCCGACGTCCAATATACTGAAGAACACGACTGATGTTACGAAAAATGGTAAGGAAGCCTTATCCATCATTTTACCGATTTTTCGTCGCATTCTGTAACGCAATGGCGTCTCGATGGCGTCCCAGTAGAAGAAAACAACCGGGGTTTCCTCGTTTTTCTTCTACAACCAGCGAAGTAATCCTCTAGAATTAGAATGAGAATATTCTTTGCTTTACTACAAAAACATTAAAAGGACTGACAGCAATCAGCATTCATAAATCGTAATTGAAGTCGTCAACTAGAAGCCCATTTTGGCACCATTGCGTTACAGACTCAGGTCCCTGTCCTGTCTATCCAAAGGTGGTTTCAAGCGTTACTAAGGCCCAGTTTCTGAATTGAGAATTTTACTAAGTAATAGTACATTACTGCCGCGGTCTTTACTGGGTGCGTTTCTGGCGCGCTTTTGATGGCCGACAGAGCGCAGCGTAGCGCAGCTCAAGGCCTTCACAGCGTGGTCAGCATTGCAGCCCTTGATGGACAAGCTGGAATGAAGGCCGAGACCGAAGGTCGAGGCCTTTATAGCGCGGACAGCAAGGGCTGCAAAGATGACCAAGCTTGAGGGCCGAGAGCGTAGCTAAGCTAAGCTCGAGGCCATCATAGCGTGGCCAGAAGCGCACTCATTGCAGACCAAGGCTTGTATAGTGCTTTACTCAAACAATGCGAGTAATTTAAATAGAACCAGCTTACCTTTTGTCTTAGTTTACTTTCTGTTGATTTTTCATTCCGCAAACTTTTCGTAGATAAACTTGTATTTTTCCTTTGACTTTGGTGGCAATAGGTACCTTTAAATATTTTATTTCGCTTCCTTTTTATGTTCGGCGTTGTTAAACACATTGAATCGGAGGATTCGTTGCTTGAAGAGTTCACTTTTATTTACAACAAAAACAGCACGCACAGAAAAAATCACTTCGAACAACGCGCGAAGCGGCGAAAACAATATGGCCGCGCTTTTTTTTTCTATGCAATTTGTAGACTGCCAGCACCCAAACAGCCAAATTCTAAATAAATACTTTTTGTGCCTGACTTTTGAGTTCTATTTATGAAACAAAACTCGACATTAATGGATTTTCATACAGTTTTTCTGGCCGCAAAACACGACATTAATGAAATTCCATACAACTTTTCTGGCGCCTAATCAAAGTAGCCCGCAAGTCCTTCTTTGCTCAAAGAAGGTTGTCGAATTAATGACCACATTACGAGCTTTTTTGAGTAAATACTTAACTATCATTCTGTCACGTTCTTTTGTGAGAAATCCGCAGGGTCGTTCTATATTTAAGTACTAGCTTAGCGAATTTCTCAAATCAGAAACCGGCAGTTAGTGGAGTATATTTATTTATTTATTTTACTTTATTTGGGAAACAAACTGTACAATTAATAAATCAAAAAAGAACACAAACATATTTCAGACACTGACACAGAGACATCAACATAGCATCTACAACAACATATTCTATTAGAACGCATAAATAATGCGGTGCGATCATTGCAGAACTATTGAACTGATTAAATCGGCCCTTAGAATAAACACAACTATATTTATTACCTTATTTATCCCGACGTTTCGGCCGCGTTACAGCTGCCGTGGTCGCGGGTAGACTGGAGCGGAGAGTGTTTTAATTATTGTGGTGACAGTTGGGAAACTACCCTCACATCACTATTGTCATTTGCAGTGGGCCGGCACACAACACTCACAGTATCGGCGGTTATGTCCGAAGATAAATCGCGTGACTTAAATTTATGTAACACTGGATTCCAAGTTGATGATAGTTTGAAACCATCCTCCCGATTGAAATTTTTATGCTTTTGATCTCGATCGCCTCCCGTACCATTCTACGGTAGTAGTGTCGATCGGTGGAGAGGATTTTTGGTTGATGGAGTTCTATCCAGTGGTTAGTCCCGGCGTTTAGCAGATGTTCTGCCACAGCGGATTTATTCCGCTGTCTATTTTTCACCGCAGCTATGTGCTCTTTGACTCTTTCGGCGATAGAGCGTCTTGTTTGGCCAATATAGGAGCTCCCACAGCGGCAGTCTATCTTATAGACTCCCGCAGATAGTAAGGGTAAGACATCCTTTGCCCTAAAAACCAATCGCGATTCGACCCGTTTCGAACATAACTATATTTTCCGGACGAATCTCTCTTGCAGGCGACAAGAGCAAGCCCGAGCCGGTGGACGGCGACGGCAAGCGCCAACAGATCGTGTACCAGTTCCTCTACAACAACAACTCGCGGCAGCAGACGGAGGCCTGCGACGACCTGCACTGTCCGTGGTGCTCCCTCGACTGCGGCGCGCTCTACTCGCTGCTCAAACACCTCAAGCTGGCGCACGAGAGATTCAACTTCACTTACTTTGTGAGTACAACTTCGCATACATTCGATGTACAAGTTTTTTTATTTTTTGTTTTTCAGGTTGGATCTGCGATCAGTCTGCGACTATAAGCAGATGTTTTGTGCTCGAAGCTAGTATTAGATAAGGCCCCCCATCTGGAACTCATGTACAAGTGACATATTATGTATGTATGTATGAATGAATGTTCGTTCGACGATAACTTGAGTAAATATAGCCGGATCGTCATGAAATTTGTTAGGCGGGTAAATTAAATGAAAATAATGTTTTAAACATTAATCGAATATGAACGAAATCGGTCGAGGGGTTGCCGAGATATGGGGTTGTACACTGTACAGTAATAGTGTTAGCAAAAAGTTACACCTCTATTATAACTGTGGTCGCGAGTTAACAGTTCGGGGCCAACAAGAATAGACTAAGCTATTATTTACTGACCACCATTTACAACTTAGAACTTAAACCAGTACTTAGAATAAGGTAGTCACTAACTTAAAAATACTACAGATGGGACGACCTACACATACCTAACCCATAGTACCTAATTCCCACTGTGGTCAGTAAAAGATCTCTGACTCAGCATGACTCAACAACTAGTAGTTAAACTAACCCCTATCTCCCGCAGCCGATCCCGGGCGGCGCGCGCATCGACGTCTCAATCAACGAGCTCTACGACGGCTCGTACACGGGCTCGCCGCACGACCTGATAGCGGCGCAGGGACGGTCCGCGGCGGCCGGACCGCGCGCCGGGCCCACGCGACGCACGCAGCTCACACACGTGCTGATCTGGCGGCCGAGGGCGCGCCGCCGCCCGCAGCGGCAGAGCTTGGCAGAGTTCCTAGAACTGGACGATAGCGAGGTGGTCGAGGCCCAGCGGCCGTATCTCACTGGACACAATCGGTTAGTACCTACGTTACGGCCCCTGCGCGCTGCGCTTCCCAAAACCCGCTTCCCAAGCTCCGAGCTGTATCTATGTCTTCGCTCTACGCGCGCATAGACGTCTCAATAAACGAGCTCTACGACGGCTCGTATAGGTAGCGTCACGAGTTATGAGCGCTCGACGAAAGTGGTGGGGGATATCTGTGCATAGAATCGACTTCTACGCATTCAAGGTCAGCGCTCATAAGCACATAAGCCGCTCCGAGCTGTGTCTATGTCTTTGCTCTACGCAGGACAATGCCTCCGTCCTCGGTTCTTCTTCTTAGGGCCCCACGCGCGGCGAGCTCACCCATGTTCTGATCCGGCGACCGCGGGCCCGTCGTCGCCCGCAGAGGCAGAGCTTGGCAGAGTTCCTAGAACTGGACGATAGCGAAGTGGTCGAGGCGCAGCGGCCGTATCTCACTGGACAAAATCGGTTAGTACTGCGTTACGCTGCGCTTGCCTAACCCCGGCCGCCCCGAGCTGTGTCTATGTCTCTTCGCTCTAAGCAGGACAATGCCTCCGTCCTCGATAAGCAGAGAGTTCCATCTTCTTCTTAGGGTGCCTCTCCGACTCAGCGAAGGTTGGCGGTCAGCTCTGCATATCTCTTTGTCTGGTACTCGCGATCCCAGTCCACTCCCTTGGGTTTCTTAGCCAGGATTTTCTACTTCGGCCGACGCGTCTCTTGCCATAGCAAGAGAGTTCCATAGCAAAAGCGGGCGCGCGACTTTCAGCGCGAAACAAACGAAAGCTAAATCGAGAATTCGGTGCACCTCGAGTTTTCGAGGAGTGCCGATAGCCTATACTATCTTGGAGACCATTCGTCAAATTGAAAAATGTAATAAAACGGTTGTAATGCAGTGGATTCCATCTCACGTGGGACTGTGTGGTAACGAGGAGGTGGATCGTTTAGCAAAAGAGTCAGTCTCAGATGGATTATCTCAACATGTTCTACCGTTTTATACCGATGTTCAGCCCGTACTAAAAGAAAAAATATTTAAAAGCTGGTCTGAATATTTGGCCATAATTTCAGAAAGTAAAGGAGTCTGGTATAGGATTATTCAATCTGAACCTTTTCGTTACCCTTGGTTTGAGTCAGGCAATCTAGATAGATGTACGATTGTGACAGCATTCAGAATTAGATCTGGGCATATTCCACTCAATAGGTTTGCGTTCTTGATGAAAAAAGTTGATTCACCAAACTGCTCAGAGTGTGGGAGCATTGAAGACGTATATCATATTTTGGTGGAATGTGTCCGGAATGAAGCTGCTAGAAATATAATATTTAATTATGATAATAGTATTTTTAGGGAGTTAGGAGGATGTAATAGTGCACTGGCATCTCCATATTCTGGGGATGCCAAAGCCTTGTATAAATTAGTTAAGTGTGGCTTGAAAGCCAGGTTATAGGTAAATTGGTTGTTACCATGTCGTAACGTTTAGTACATTTTAGTAGGTATAATTTGATATATATATGTATGGTGGTGGGTATGTTAAGCTGAATTTACAGGACGACATGGTCGCTTTTTGTGTACCAAATCCTTAAAATAAAGATTAAAAAAAAAAAAAATCGAGAATTCCATAGATTCCAGACAAGGACTGTAAAATTAAAGCGGCCAAGTGCGAGTCGGACTCGCGCTCTTAGGGCTCCGCACCGCTATTAAATACACCCGTTCTAGATATTTTCAAAAAATCTTCTTGCTCGGACCTCCGCGAAAGCCTTCCCTACGACCGTATCGGAAAGCCAGTATTTTTTCTCCCCAGGATAGTTCAACACGGTGAATAAGCAAACCGTCTCTTTTCAGACTGTATCACCACACAATCACCTGCCTGCCGGTCTACCCGAACGAACTCGACATCGACTCCGAGAGCGAGACGGACCCGCTGTGGCTCCAACAGAAGACAATGATGATGATAGACGAGTTCACGGACGTCAACGAAGGCGAGAAAGAACTCATGAAGATGTGGAACCTTCACGTCATGAAATACAACTACGTGGGCGACTGCCAGATCCCCATAGCTTGCCAGATGTTCCTCCAAATGAAAGGAAAGGAGCTGCTCGAGAAAAACTTGTACAGGAACTTTATACTCCACATGAGCTCGCTACACGACTTCGGACTTTTAAGTCCGGTGGCGCTGTACCAAACAGTGCAGATGCTGAACCAAATGCTCGCCGACCACGCCGAAGCCAAAGAAAAGATGCGCCAGTCGCTCAGAGCGCAGCGCGAGCATTGGAACGCTGTCGGGAAGTACCAGCAACCTGTAATCATTGAGCAAAAGCCGCAGAATGCTGTGGCTAAACTCAATAACGTTGAGGCTTCGCCCTCCGTCCGAAGAAAGATCTCGAACCTCCAAAACGCTAATAGAATGGGCACGTCAGCAGCTAACTTCAACAAGGCAGCGAGCCCTGGACCTAACAATGGAGAGACCAAGCGCAAAATGTCCTCCGGAAGCATACAGAGCCGCAAGCGATCGTCCATATCGGAAAGGAAGAGCTCCATTTAGCGAATACTGAAGAAACGAAACGGCCCCGTTTCGTGACGCCTGAGGCTTTCATAAGTACAATGTTTGGATGAAGAAAGTATTTTTTACACACACTGCGAGTATTTTATAAGAGACTGCCACCCACTTCTCTGTCGCATTACTTTGCACCATCGGCTTCCGATCCGTACTTTTAGCAGTCTTCTGGGATGGGCGTTTGACATAATGTCACGTCTTCTCACTTTGGATGAAGAAAATAGGATTCGCACAGAGTAGAATTTCAAGTAATAATTAATATGCATATCACTGTCATACTATGAAATGTGAAGCATAACAAAACTCGAAAGGTCGACTTCCTTTTTTCGGCGAAAATGCTTTTGTATTCCCAACTTAATCATGGCAGTTTTTAACACTACTATACCTAGAACTTCAGCCGCTATAACGTCCACATAGATCGATCTTGGCCACAAACTCGGTACAAATCTCCATATGCCTCATCCGGTTATGTTTGCAAAGATCTCTTTCTATCAGTTTGTAAATTGAGACCAACTTTTCGTTCATATGCGACTTTGCTGCTCCCATAAGTCTCAAGTCTCTGTTCTGTACTGCCATTTCCTATTTCAATGTGATTTGTGCTAGTGTAATACTATAGATAGGTATATAAATAAGTCACCGTGTCCATTAAATGGATGGGTCTAGTAATTTGTGTCGAAATTTGAGTTCTAGGCTGGTGTGAATAGGGCTTACATTTCGTTAAACTGTAATTTCTTAGTATTATGAAGTTAAATTATGCATTTTAGTTCATTTGGCGCGTAGTTTTGACTCTTTGAAGCCAAAGTGTCTGTGTTATTTTAGAGTTGTACGTCTTTTCAATAATTAGTTTCTCACGTCATCATCATAAACACTCAATAGACAATCAATAAACACTGTATAAACTTGAATGCATTAATTTCATACCACTTACATTTCTCTGTGATGTTATTTCGATGGCTACAGGCAAATTGTTGAGATATGTGTGTCGTTACAAAGCGAAACTCACGTATTTCGCAATTACTTGCCTATCCAACTACATACCACACACGGTCCATGTCCGGTGGCAAAGTAGATGTCATTGTCGTTTTAGTTAAGTGTCGCCCTTACGTGTGTAGGTATGTATTACTTATATCAAACCAAAAGCTGAAAGAAACGTTACGTGTTTCAGTCTACTGTCCAAGCATCGCTCATCTCTTTCCTTCGGTGCTGTGAAACGTACCTTTTTTTTTGGTACGCTATTATATTTTTATCCCAAGAGTATACCCTATATCTATCTTAACTGCTTTTGGTTCGATCTAAGATTAAAACCATTAAGGTTTGGTTAAGGAATCGCCTTTGGAATTCCGTACTACCTCACATTCGACTGTCGAATTTTGTAAACTAATGTACGATTAAATTAAAGGCAATTAGCAATGGACATTATAAATCCATAGAAATATTTGGGCTATACCACAGCCAAAGAAGGCTGTGGCTATGCAGATGAACTTAGCGGCCAATTTCACTGTTCCGAGATCGGCGATCAAACACCTGTTTCGCATGCATTTTTAAGCTAAATCCGGACTCTCGGGCGTTTAATCGCCAAACCCGAAAAAGGGGAATTTCCTCTTAGCTATAGTGTATTTCTCAGCCTGGCGGAAAAGCGATCATCATTTGAGCGGATCACAGAAATAAACAACATTTTTTGTGCCAAAGGTTTTTTGAATTTTTGAATGCGAACAAGCGCCACCGACTGAATGCATGCCTCTCCCTTCCTCGCACGCACCTCGCTCGTCCGTAGCACGTTGAAACAGGTTTTTTATCTCTGACTGACCGGAGCTCTAACCCCAACCCGTACCTTAAAACACGCTTCGATATTCAAACGATACAGAAATGTAAGGAGAGTGACGGAGTGCGACACGAATCGTTATATTTTTACGGTAACATAGTACTTCGTGTCAATGATCGCTTTTCCGCTTATGATATTTAAAATGAACCAAATACTACGCTTTGCAACTTCTGCCTCTCTCAAGACTCAGAGGTTAGTCAGTTTGAAGATCGGAAGACACTGGTCGTGAACTCGTGACCCACGTCTGGTTGTGACTCATGGTCTTGACTTACGGTCCATAACGGTGGTTTATGTATGACCAAATTTGCGTTCGTTTGACTGTAAGACCACTTTAGAAGTTCTTTCTATTGTATATGCCTGTTTTTTTTTTGCTGCTGACTGGATAAGAATATTTTAGGGTTATTTCAATGCTTTTAAAATGGTATTGTCTCTGTTTATATTTTGTACAGCACTTACACAAATATGTAAACATTGTTGGCGGGTAAAATAATTCCTTAATTGATATTTCGTATGGTTTCCTGTTACACGGCATAATATGTTATTCCCTGTAACTTGGTTGACCAATGATGCACTGACCAATTGTTTTTTTCGCCGTAAGTCGACCGTAAGTCAAGCCCTATAATAAGAAAAGTGTGCTTATTCTGTAAAAAAAACGCGCACAGTTGCTGGTCCTCAAAACCGGTTTAATGAGCCGTTTTCAACTGACAGTTAAAAGCTGATTTTTAAACGCTAGATGGCGCAGAAAATACGGCTGCATAAAGGCAGTCAAATAACGCTTTTTCCCACAGATTCACAGATTAGAAAGTACTAATAACTAAAGATACACAAACACCACAGATAAGAATCAGGCTTGCCATGTTCAATCGGTAAAAATGCCGTGTCATATATTTGCAACTTTTATTCTTGAAAGCAAAAACATAAATGGTTTTGGATAAATATAGAATAGGTAGGTAGCATACTGACATCAACTACGTGATGCGATAAAATTTGCAAGCAATGAATTGTGTTTCTGGTTATGATTATTACAGTTTACGGTAATTTGTCGTACCAATGGCAACACTGATGAAATTTCAACTGACTGCCGTTATAGTGCCGTATTAAGAGCGCCATCAGTGGAGAAAAAAAGAACTACGTTTTTTTTCTGAAAACGGGCCATTGAGAGAAAATATAAATAAAAATCAATTTTTTCGACAAATAATACGTATTATTTGTCGAAAAAAAAAAACATTGTTTATTTCGATAAGAGCTTTTTTCCAGCAAATAACCCGGTTTTCAGGACTAGAAACAGTGCGGTTTTTTTTAAATAGAATAAGCACATTGGGCCTATGTGTTGTGTTTTTAAATGTTATAGAAGTGTTAATGTATTACGGTGAAGCATGGTATTTAAAGACTAACTAAAATCACTGCCGCTGTTGCAAATGTATGTTAGATTTCGTAGAAAAGTGTTTAGATAGGAAGTATGGGCCAACCAATGTACGTTAATCTAGGATTGGAGGATCAAAGTTTTAACAGTGTTGTTTTTAGAATTGATCAAACACAGTTGTATAAAGGCTGTTTTCATTGTGTACGCTGGGCCTCGTTGTGTCTCTATGCGTTCAGCGTTGAATGGGAAAAACGAGGAAAAAGCGGCTTTGTCCTAAGAACTGAGAATCTATCTGTGACAATACTGCGTTACATACTTGAAGCCTTGAGCCCCTGGGTTCATTCTTTAAAAAAATCCGCACCACTCGTGAACCGTCACAACTGTGGGTACACGAAGACGAATGAAACGAAAATTTTCCTACGCCTGACGCGTGACACAATTCGTGTCGAATAAACGCGCCAATCGCTTTTTGACATTTAAAAACGGGATTATTTATGGTGATTAATTTTAGAGAATACAGGGACTGATGAACTTTCGCTTTTGTAGCGGCGTAGCGCTTCGTAGCTTTCCGTCCCTCGCTAAGTTGACGTAGCAACGCTACGGCGTAGCTTCAATGCTGCTGCTGCTACGAAACAGCCTTGTATTGTTCATTAGAGCTTCAGCAGAGAATTATTTACAACAATGCCCTTGCTTGATCGACTAATAAAATGTCTCGCTTTTGGAGTGTCTGCACTGAGAAAAGTATTGTTTACCAATACGTTCTTATCTAAAAACAACAGCGTTACAGACTTGGAAATAATCTAGGTAAATTTCTATTGGTGGTTAAAAAACTCTTAAAAATAAAATAGATGTCTCAATAGCTGTATTCCATTATTTTAAATAGCAAGTGAGTGTTACTTTTTGTAACTTTACAATATACACAATAGAATAGCTTTTACAATACTTTACGTTTCAACGTGTGAAGTATTTCAGTCGAGTTTTACGTCGACCCGTTTACATTGTAACGATTTTTTGTTATTTTTTACTGTTATATTTTAGAGAAATGTGCAGTAAAAACCTCATGTAAGTACTTATCAAATTCGAAATCAATTATAATCATTATTTTACATTTGTGTTTTAATTTAAGTATCTCACACTCGTAGCAAGCAATCCTTCGATCGCTACCTACGTAAAATTAAATAATTTTATAAAACACAGCTTGGACACAGCTAACGGTTTTCATCTGATCCTGTGTCCGACCTCAATGGCCAAAAACTATTAAAATTCGAATGTCACAACACCATAAAGACTGCAAAAAAATATTTTATTTGTCAAAGTTCACCAACTGAAATTTGTTGTTTAAATATGTCAAATTCGAGGAACTCAAACAAATTGCCCGATAAGAGTACATTAGAAACACCGAACGCCAACAAAAATGACGAGGAAGGTGAGCCTTGCGTCTCTGCTGACAATCTAGACCCCTTGATGATCAGTGTATTAAATTGACCGTTTATTTTCAGTTTTGATTGGTGAATCGACAGACAGCGTCACATACGCGGGTATGTTTAGCAACAGTAAAACATGTAGGTACCTACCTAAATAAAGGGATTTAGAATCTACTTCAAAACAAGGGTTATCCCGCTTTGATTGTGCATATTTAGATGAAGAGCGTTGGTGTTTAGCAGTGCGTTCTAAACGTTTATTGGATTGGTGCGTCTTACCTACATCTCCACACGTGCGTGTTCCGAACCTGAATTCCGTTCCATTTCCGCAGTGACAGTGTCAAAGAAGCCTTCGCCCGCAAGTTGCGACGAGACGCCCCTGTGCGCCGGACAGAAATCCTTCATCAGCATCCACTCTACAGACCTACTGTGCCAGCTGCCAGACCTCGACAACCCGTCCAACCTCGACGAGTGTAATGTCGAGGTGCTGAGCCTGAACGAGGTTTTCCCCTCCACCTCTGACGAGAGCCTCTCGAATGAGGATGAGTCGCCAGTGCAAAGGAGAAAGAAGGACAATAAAAGTAAAGCGAGCAAACCCAAAAACAGTATGAAGTCCGCGTACGCGCCAACGAATAGCAAATCGTCGACGATATCGCGACAGAAGGAGCCAGTGGACGGCCAGTCGTCGGTTTACTCCAACATTGATATACCGAAGAATACGCTCTATGTGATAGGAAGCAATCCGGGAGAACCCAAGATGTGCTACACGGACCCGCCGAAGAAGGTTTCGAAAACTGTAAGTGCTTAGCGTTATCTTTGTAAAGCACTGTCGAAGCCATTGACTTGTTACCGTATTACGTGTCTTTCCAAACGCTAGGTACAAGAAAGACATCTTCAGCTGAAATACACACATGCCTGTATACGCGAAGAGATATGCCGGGATTTGAAGCCTTACTTCGGTCGATTGGTAGGTACGAAGCTGAGTAGAATCATGTCAGAAAATCGCGAGAGCACGCGAGTTACATAAGTCTAATCATCGCATTCATATGAAGATAACAGGATAGTAGGTAAGTGTTACTTCAAGAAAGGGTGCACGAACTAAGTCTCGTGATCTGATCACTTAGGTATGTTCCTCTTATTTGGCTTTGAAATATTGTAGACCTTTTAATAATGAAATCATAGTCGCCAAAAACTGCCCTTTTTGCAAATTCGTAAGTAAGAAGTATCGTATTGTCGTAAAACAAACTTTTTTTCGGCGGCGGTATTGTAGCCCCAGTATTGAAATGGAGTTCCCCAAGGGAGTATTCTCGGCCCATCGCTCTTCCTAATCTATCTGAACTGCATCTTTTCACTTAATCTTGCCGGGTCAAAGGATTTTGCTACGCAGATGATACAGCAGCATTTGTTCCCTTCACAGATGAAGAAGTTCCTCCGCAACATCGAAAAACATAAGAACGAGCAGAGCAAGACCGAGAAGGCGCTCAGTAAGCTGACGACGCCGCGCGGGATATTGAAGGACGGCCGCTGCGGGCCCGAGTGCACTGGCGACTCTGCGCAGGGCGGCGACTTGACAGGTAGGTGGGGCCAGATGGTCTATTAGCTAACTATTTATCCAGCTCATGAATAACGCTCACTGTTGGGCATAGGCCTCATCTTTCACGACCATCTCCCCGGTCCCTTGATAGTCGTGTGCACTGATTTCCAGCCACCTTTTTGATTTGATCTTGGTGTCAGCGGGTTGCCCACCGGACGTCGAGCAACTCTAGGCCACTACTTACTCTGACTGCTTTTGTCGACCAGTTTATTTTTAATAGCAGATAACTATTAGGACTTGATCGGCAAAAGTGTTTCTTCTCGCCTCTCGCTCACTTTCTCGCGCGGGTTGCGAGAGCAAAATGGTCCGCTCCGAGCTTCCCCTTCCGGCTTAGGTACGCAACTTCGCGCCCGTCTGCATTGCACTGGTCTTAGTCTCTGCGGTTTTCTAGCCTTAGGTATCATTTGTAGGTTGTATTCGCGACTTTAGTTGTTTGTTTGACCCACTTATGCCGCGCAGTAGCGTGTCAGTGACTACAAAGAGTTTTCTATTTACAAAAGCCAATCCTTTCCAGCCGAGGAGCTCTCGCTCCCCTTTCCGATGGACCTCGGCGCGCATGCCAACTACACCAGCTACACGAAACAGAACCCGGACAAGAATGTGACGTTCAACACGCAAGTGGTCATCATCCACTTTAGCGGCGACCTGTGCGTCGGCCAGAGCGTCGAGGCCCTCAGCAAGGAGAAAGACCAGCAGGCCAGGAACTCGGAGTTGAGGAAAACCTTTCTCACGAAGTATAATGAGTTCTGGCCCACGCAGAAATAGTGCGGACTTTGATAGTGGTGGCGTAATGGTGTTTTTTTGGTGGTCGCGATTTTTTTCGTTTTGAGGGTTAGTCGAAACGTCTCTTTTTTAATATTGGTAAAATGAGTGTCGTGATATTTGAATTTATATGTAGTGTTTTTATTTAAATCTGATAAGTTAATGAGCAAAGTTAGACCGATGTAAAGTGCCCAATTGGAATAAATATATTACTATTAGGTATATCTTACGTCTCTTTATTATTGAATGAGTACTTAGTTATCACAGTTTTGTCTTTTCACGTTTTGCTCGAGGTGATTTTCCATAGGACCAGTTCTTTGACTCTTTCGTATGTGAAGTATTTCGGGAAGTCTAGAGGTAGCTGCTCTACTTTCCATGTAGTATTTACGTTTTCCGTTTTCACTTTGTCTAACAAGCTCAGGAATGTCTCGTAACAGGGAGCTACCGATTCCATGTGTTCTATCGTGAACACGTATCGTTTCTCTAGGGCGAGGAAGATGTTCTTCGGTGGTTTAGTGTTGAGTATCTTTTGCATTGTGGACACGAAGGCCGCTGTTAGGTCGTCGTCGTAAATTACTGAAAAAAGAAACAATAAAAATGTTAATCTACTTAGTTGTTGATCGTCCGAGCCGGATTGACTTCACCGGTCCTATCAATAGCAGCAATCCATACCCAATTCAAAATTGACTGCAATAACTTTGTATCTGGTAATGTGCAAAGAAAGTAGGTTTCTGGGTACATAACCCGGTTTTGTACGAAGAATAATTTTTCTTTGTACATTGCTAGTTATGTAACTCAGTTATGTACGAAGAACAAGGGGTGTGGAGGTGTGGAGGAGTGTATAAATCAACTTTAAAAGGCTATCAGCATTAATTCTTACCATCAGCAGCTAAAATAATATCGGTGTTTTCCACCTCTCTCGTCAGTTTCTGACTCCACGTCGTCTCGGTGAAGTCTAGTGGGAGGACATTGAATTCAGACTTCATTAAATGCGAGTTGTTCTTTGCGTTCATCTTGATTAGCCCTAAAATGCCGCCAACTTCGATGTCTGAAAAATAAACAAATTATGTTGAACCAAGTTAACTGCATATATTAAGCTGGGTCCAGCTATGTTTTTTTCTTCGTACTGTTCCTCCGATCCGTATCAGCGTCGCGATCCAAGAACGCTAGTGTGGACGCCTGTTTGGTACAACGTCAGATGTTGAACGTCTCGTCCACACTAGCGTTCTTCGATCGCGACGCTGATACGGATACGGAGGAACGGTACGGACATAAGAACATAATATCTGGACCCAGCTTTAGGATTGTGTTACATCATAGAATGATCACAAGGGTCTAGTTTAACCACATTACTATTAGGTAGGTACATGGGGAACACAGGACTAATGAATTATCTCTATTTAGGACAACACTGCAATCGCAATAAGCCAATTTATTCGGTTCGGTTTCACCAAAAGGGGGACAAAGAATAATAATAAGAATAAATTTATTTTGAAACAAAAAACACAAGATTTACAGTACAAGAAGGTTCTCTACCTCGCCCACTAGGATTCCCTGTGTCGGGGGGGAGGGGGGAGGGGGGGGGGGGCAGTCTCTTCCCTAAAAGTGAACAAAAACAAAGGAGCGGGTGATAAAACATACTTTTAAAAGGGTGACAGAGAGGGTTAACATCGAAAGAAAGTGAGAGGGAAACACATAATTAAACACGCTTTTATAAGTTTGGCCTGTATGTATGTATGTAACGGAATGTTTTGAGACGGGGCGGTAAGGGCAGGTACCTTAACCGATATAGTTACAGGAAAACTATCTTAGGAGACCTTCCATAACTTTTTGATATATTATAAACTGCATTCACAGATTTTGGAAAAATGTACGGTCAGCAAAAAAATGCTAAAATACAAAAAATATATATAATATGCCTATCGATTCTTTTTCATGTAGGGATCAAAAGACTCTAAGGAGCCAACTGAGGTTTGAGTACTAGAAAAGTCAGAAATTTACAAAAAATTGATTATGCGAACTAAAAAATAAAAAATAAATAACAGTTTAAAAAAATGGCGCCCCCCGTCCAGTTGACGGAGACTAGTTGAAGAAATTCGCATCGATAGTTACTTGACTCGGTAGCTCAATTGGTAGAGCGCCTGCACGGTATGCGGAAGGTTGCGGGTTCAAGTCCTGTCCCGAGTGAATTTTTTCAACTTATTATAAATGTTTAAGTTTAAAAAAACTAAAAAAACACGCTTTTATAGCTAACCGAACTAAAAAGTAGAAAATAATTTTTAATTACAAAGAGTTTAAAATTATAATAAAAATTAAGTTATTATCAGAATAATACAATTCAGAGTAAAAAAAGCGTGTGGGGTGCATCTCATAGATAGTTGCCAATAGAATTATTGTAACATTTAATATATCAAGCACCCCACGCTATTTACTCTGAATTGAATTATTCTGATAATAACTTAATTTATATTATAATTTTAAATCTTTGGAATCAAAAATTATTTTCTACTTTTTAGTTCGGTTAGCTATAAAAGCGTATTTTTTTAGTTTTTTTAAACTGTTATTTATTTGTAGTTTAGAATCATATTTTTCGTTGAAAAATTACTTCTAATATTGACAAGAAACCAGATTTCGCAACTGAATTTCCGCTTCGTAAATTCGCTAGATTTAACACCACTCACCGGTGCAAACGACCCTCCTAGCGTATAAGGAGGCGACGTAGCTCGTGATCCCTGTACCAGCTCCGAGCGCTAGCAGCTGTTTGTGCTCCAGCCGACCCTGCAGGCCTAGGTGGACCAGCAGGTCTGCCAGGAGGATCACACCTGGAGACCTACCAGCGGTATCAGTGTGCTAGGGGTTCTGGATGGATATCAAAGCAAATGTTGGTTTGCTATCTAAAAACTCATAAAGTGTTGCGCCGTTCAAACCTACATGATATGTAACAAAAGTCTTCCAAAAGTGACTATTTTAGCTGAGCAGCGCCAAAATGTAAGCAAGTATCTAGGATATCACATCTAAAAGTGTCTCGACGCGCAGCGGCATTCAAACTTTCTGGCAAAACTCATCTAAAAGTGTTTAGCCGCGCAGCGCAATTCAAATCTAAAAACTATAAGGTACACAGTCTTATAAGACCACTAACCGGTGCAAACGACCCTCCTAGCGTATATGGAGGCGACGAAGCTCGTGATCCCTGTACCAGCTCCGAGCTCCAGCAGCTGTTTGTGCTCCAGCCGACCCTGCAGGCCTAGGTGGACCAGCAGGTCTGCCAGCAGGAACGCGCCGCGCCACACCTGGAGACCCACCAGCGGTATCGGTGTGCTTGGGCTGTGCTCTGGAAGGGAAGAGACCTTTGTTCCCTATAGATCCAGTGGCTAGATCCATAATGGATCAAACGAAATTTTACTTAGTCATTAGATCCATTTTTTTAAATCTGGTTCTAAAGAGAAAGTAAAATCTCGTTGGATCCAGTATGGATCTAGCCACTGGAACTTTAGGTATTTTATTTTGGATCAGATAGATAGATAAATATAGAACTCTTTATCGCACAACAGAAATAATTTTACACATAACTTCTTACAACAAAATACAAGTACAAATGGCGGCCAAATCGCTAAAAGCCATCTCTTCCAGACAACCTTGGGAAGGACAGGGCTGGATGCGGAAATAAAGCAGCAAGTAGATGCACAATAAGACAGACATATGGTGGGATTAAAGTACTTAGATGTCACTAATTAATTTACTTATGAGGAGTTTTATAGTCTTACCAATTTTGATAACTTCCTTCTGTGGCCTTTCAACATCCAGGTCGTTGTCCTCGTCATAGTTGGCGCCACTTGGGCTTTTAGGAAGAAGAAAGGGAAATTCTGAGATCACATCTGAAAAAGCATAATATTAAGAGATTTCGTAAGGGGTTGCGTAAGGGATTTCGCAGGGAGGTAAAACTATAACATAATACCACTAACGACACGCCAATATTTTGCTGGGTATTAATTATCTTTCTCTTACTATCATGTTATTCAGGGCTGGCTGGAAGAAATTTCTTTAGAAATAAGTCCGCCCTTGTATCTTACTATCATGTTATTTAAGTTTTTATATTATTTTTTGTGTGCATAAAAGTGTGAAAAACAAACAAAATTCAGTCCCAGTTTTAGTCTGATAGATAATAATTTAGAAAATTATACCTAGCGTTTTCGTAAATATTATAACGTGATGATGGTTAAAAACACACACTTTTCATAGTTTAAAAACATTTATTTTTATAACTTACTGCCTTCAATATTAGGAGTCTTTTTCGTCCTGTAATCAAACTCTCCATATATCTCTGAGGTCACACATTGTTCAGGCATCTGAAATAAATATATATATATTTTTTTAAATGTCTGGGTAGATATTCAAATCACTTCTGATAGTGACTGTACAGTGTACCTCTATCACAAGTTTTAAATCACTTTAGATGTTGACACGCTTTTCCACTTAAGAAAGTTTTCCTATTGAATAAAATGCCTGCTGGGCACACAGGGTGGTCTAAACTCACATGGGGTCTAATATGATTTTCCATTTAAACTGTAGAAGAGTAAAATACACTGAAATTTTACCAAGCCAATGGTTAACAATGTTTTTGATTTAACTTTTATTCAGCATTTTACTAGATTAATTTAATAAATAGCCTACAAGAAATAGTGGCTTTTATTTAAGTCCCTAAAATAATCATTGAAATAGAGATGTTGCATAATATGATAAGACATAACATCTGGAAAGAATATATTTTAGTTATCCTCTGTCTAGGCAAGTTACAAGACAGGACAGGTCAATGTTAAATCATTCATCATTCAGTAAGTAAAATGTAGAAATCAAAAGTTATAGAGTTAACTTTTAGAAACAAGAAACTTGCTGAATTTATTTTATTAAATCGTAATGAGACAAGTACGCACCTTCGCCAACCGCACTGACACCCTCGAGTGTAATTCTACAAATAATATTCAATGAGGAAGGCAAATAAAAAATATTGGACAAGATCCAATCTGACACTTCTAAAATAAATTACTATACCTACAGCTGGTCGGCGCGAAGTCGCGACGCGCAATTACATCAGTGTCATTGTAAAAATAATATTGTACTTACGGATATTCGCTAAAATTACTTTGGAGTTCTAGTAAAAATAGATTGAGTGGGTGTATCAGGATTTTTAAATATCTGGATTATAATCGTGTAACATATGCGGTTAAGAATTTATCGTATAAGATAATTCGGTGAGTACTGAGTATACCTACTAAATCTGTGTCATGTAAAAGTGATACACCCTATTGAATAATTTTTTTACACCAAATTTTCAAGAACTGCTATGTAAGTTTTTACAGGAGTAAGTTTAGAGCATGATTATGTACCAGTACCAGGTATAAGGCCTTTAACTTTACGATTGTACTAAATACTTGGATACTAAATAACGATGCTTTATGTAGCGAATTAATACTATCGACTTTGTACTAAATTCAGATGATCCAAATAAAATGAGAAAACTTACAATCTCATCTTCGTCCATAGTTCCTTCATTGTATTATAAATCAAGCTGTCTAATGCAGGAACAAACTATGAAATCGCTAAAACTAATCTTCATTTCCACGCAAATCTAAACAACAACAAACTATCAAACCACAGCAACTGTCAGTGTCAAAATCAGCTGTTCTTAGGGAGGTGCAAAAGTCTATGGTAGTGACGTGACGTGACGTGCGTGAGCTCTGCACTTTGTCAGATTTTAATCACTATTGAAGAAAATAAGCACATATTTAATTTATTGAGTTTTTTTAATGCTTTCAAGTTTTTCATCATTTTACAGTAATCGGAAAAAGAAAAATCTAGCCTGTTTGTGTTGTGATTTCAGCGAAACCATAAACAACAATAGAAAACAAGTGAATTAAAAAAACAAATTCTAACCAATCACAGGCAAACACACTCGATCGACGCTGCCACGTCAAATCGCGTTTTGTGAGTGAATGAAGTGGCAAAATTCGGCATTTCGTAGAACTACGTCTTCCGTGTCGTAGCGTTTTACGCGTCGAAAGTCGCCGGAAAGCTCAAAATGCGTGTCCTCTTATTTACGGTGGCGATAGCCCTTCTGGGTTGTGCCCGCGGCGACGAAGTTCCAACAGAAGAGAACGTACTCGTTCTCGGCAAATCTAACTTCGACGGTGTTCTGTCCAGCACAAACTACATTTTAGTTGAATTCTGTAAGTCTCCCTCACGAATTTGCTTTTCTAACCTCTCACCGCCGTCACACACCGATACCCCAACTTAAAATTCTTACTTGACCATACAAAGAGAGTTCAGTGACACGTATTTTGCCGGTTCATACCGCGCACGTGAGACACCACCCTTTATTGGTTGTTGGGATGCCCCGAATAAATAAGCTGAGCCTCAAACTTTCACTTAGTGGTCTCTGTACTCCGTCCCACTCAACCGAGCAACCATTTGAGAGTTGTAAAGTGTAGAATAAACCAGCCCCCTACTTGACCCACCAACCCTAAAGTGTATTTTCCTGCTAGATGCGCCATGGTGCGGCCACTGCAAGTCGTTGGCGCCGGAATACGCCAAGGCGGCCACAAAGCTTGCGGAGGAGGATTCCCCGATCAAGCTTGCCAAGGTCGATGCCACCCAGGAACAGGAGCTGGCTGAGAACTACGGTGTCCGTGGCTACCCCACGCTCAAGTTCTTCAAGAACGGCAATCCTATTGACTACACAGGTATGTGTGACGTTGTTCTGCGCCCCTATTATGTAAAAATTCCACTCAACCTCTGAGCATCAAAACACTCCTAAAATAGCCCTTATTGAAATGAACAATTTTTTTTTACATTAATAAACCGTTATTTTTACCGTGGATATTTTAGATAATACAGGGGCTGTTGGTTTTAATGCTGACGCTTGACTTGTGAGTCATACTATGTTTGATGAATTATTCATCTTACTTAATGTGACTGTCTTCTTCCCAAACCCTTTGTTACGTTTTAAACGCAAGTCTGTATCCCATCGCAACTTAATTAATGACTTGCTTTGTGTCCAATTTTACAGTTAGTTTCTGTGACTAATCATGTGAAAACATAATATACTGCTTTATGACTTTATTTGCAAAACAAAAAACACTACTTACGATTAAATTCTTAACATATTTTTTTTCAAACAGGTGGCCGCCAAGCCGACGATATTATTGCCTGGCTGAAGAAGAAGACCGGTCCCCCTGCTCTGGAGGTAGCCTCTGCCGAGCAGGCCAAGGAAATCATTGCCGCCAACAACGTGGTCATCTTCGGTTTCTTCCCCGACCAGGAGACCGCTAAGGCTAAGGTCTTCCTCTCCGTCGCTGGTCTGGTCGACGACCAGGTCTTCGCTATTGTCTCTGACGAGAAGGTGGTCAAGGAACTTGAGGCCGAAGCCGAGGATGTGGTTCTGTACAAGAACGTGAGTATTATTTTCTGTTATTGCATGGTTATTTTAACCTATCTTGTGTGGGGGGAAAAGCTGAAAAAACTAAGGATTAATGATCCAGTTGCACCAACATTCAAACTAGATGTTTGAAGATATCAAACTAGAGGTGATAACTCTGATAATGCAGTGCCTGAGACAAGTTAAGTACAATAAAATTAACAATGCAACTTTAACAGTTACCAGTAGTTAATCATCTTTAACAAAGTTCACTTGCAAAGAGTGTATTTAATTTTGTGATTATAGAGTCATCGCCCTTACAACTTTGAGAAGTCTAATAATCAAATAAAACGTGTTTCTACTGTACAAGCCTAAAACCAGTTTGTATTGGCATAGAGTTGAATTTGAAGAGAAAAAATTGATTTGTGTGATAATGTGTTTTGGAGTGTATTTTAGCTTCTTTAACCCAAATGATGCAATATGCTGTAATAATACTGTTAAATAATTATCATTAATATAATGATAAGCTAATATTGCGTCCTTTTGTGCTCTATGATAATTATTTTATAAATATCTGGAAATAGTGGGTAACATCCTGGCATATATTTTTATGGTCAAATGCCATTTATCTTTAGAGACTAGAGATAATAAGAATAATTTTGTGGATCAGCAAAAGACCCTGACATTAGACCTTGTTATCATTTGCACTTGAATCTTATCTTTAAAACCACATAATATTCAGGTGATTCTACATTGTCTGCTCGAATTTATTGTCGATTTTTGCCTGAGATAAGAAACCAACCATGCTGCTGAAACTGATAAATTACCTCTAGGTAATTTGAGGTGGCATTAATTTACTGGTAGGTATCTGCAGTAACAAAAATCTGAGATTAACTAATATTTCTCATAATATGGCTTTTTTACAATATTTAGGTCTAATTCAATCCATCAGGGATCAGATCAGAACTTGTGGGCAACATAAAATATTGGAGTAACATAAAACTGAGGAACTAAAATCTTAATTTCGTAGACAGATAGAATACTACTACATAGTAACTTAGACATTATAGACATCTACATCTTTGTTAGATAATTTATAGACATTATAGGCATGTACATCTTTGTTAGATGTCCACTCCACTCACACCATCTATGCCATTCTATTTGATTCCCGGCGCGGGCATGTATGACACTGTTAGTAAAGTTATGTGCATTTGTGAATTTGTAGTAGCAATACTACTCCGTATTACCTCTTCTTCTTCTTCGTTACGCACTTGTCAGAGCAGTCGTGGTCCACATGTAGTACTATCAGTGGCCGATGTTGCGCGCCTTAAGATGCCACGCAATTTATTTCGGTCAGAGGTTGCCCGGGTGCATTCATACAGTGTTTTCACCACAGTGGTCCTGATTCGGTCAGTCCATCGAATCGGTGGTTTTCCCCGGGTTTTACTGCGTGTTTTACGTTGCCGGAAACCGCCCAACTAACTCCCAGCCTCTCCAACAGTTCGAAGACCCGAAGGTGAAGTACGACGCGGAAGCTTTCGACGAGGACCTGGTCCGTCGCTGGGTCTTCACCCAGAGCATGCCCCTCATCGTGGAGTTCTCCCATGAGACCGCCAGCAAGATCTTCGGCGGCGAGATCAAGTACCACCTGCTGTTGTTCCTATCCAAGGTGAGAGATCTTCAGCCTTTGTACAATATGTGCCGCCCACGAAAGAAGAGACTCGAGACACCGATTTAGGCCCGTAAGATCAATCACAGTTTTTGTATGAATTTTAATCGACAGATAGGGTTTAAACTAGCCTTTTTGGTTTAAACTGTGTTTGATCTTACGGGCCTTAGTAAGTAAAACCTTTATTAGGTACCAAAAATTAGAAAAATGTACATTTTAACTTCGGTAGGCACCAAAATGGCCTCCGCTCAGCAATAATTATGCTATGGTCTTTGGGTTTGACGATTTATAGGTCTCTTTAGCGGTCTGATTGCGGGACGGCACCGGGCGGCGGAAAGGGGTGCGGGAGACGCGGTCAAGTATCTTCTTTCGTGGCACGTATTGTATTTAATACATAATAAGATTTGCAGTGGATTTTTAGAGAATAGACACCGTGAACCATTTGGTACAATTGACATGCTGACTAGGAATATTAGGATACCTCAACGTGTAGCTCTTACTGCGCGCGGTGTAAGTGCGTCAAAAGTGCATATAAGTGCGTGTCCCTGACCGTACGTTTTTGTTCTATTTTATTTTAAACGTGAGTAAGTACAACGTATTTTATTATCCAGTTTGCCTTTGTCTTTACTGAACAAAGAAGACAGACCTGATAATTGACAATCATGCAGGCTAGTCATGTCAAGGTATTTTTCAAGGTAATGAACCGCGTTGTCACAACGTACGTGGCTTGATAGCAGGGTGCTGATTCAGCACAAATAGCTATCACATGCCAGACCAGTATTTTACTACACGACAGATTGTATACACAATTGAACAGAATGTAGAGTTCATCTACGCTAAAATAAACTAAGTAAAATATGGGTCCAACTCCTCAATTCGCCGTACCATATTTTGCATGTTGCAGTACATTTGTTTTAACATAATTATATCCCGTTATCTAATGCTCAGTTTGGGGGCAAGTGATGAGGCAGTTGTGATAATCAATGGCTGGAATGAATGTCTAGCTAGAGCATTCACAAAATAAGAATTTTATTTTGACAGACAACCCTTTATAGATAAGTATGAATCGACTAATAATGTGAAGCAACATCACTATTTGCCTCCAAACTGAGCATTAGATATCGGGGTGTAAAATGTAACACGTGAAAAATGTATGTAAGTTCTTGACGCGCGTAGTTTTAGTTCTTGTTGCGCTTCCAAATGACATGTCTTATACTTTCTTTCGGCTATCGAATCTGGAGCAGATAAACCCGTTCTTAACTGGGTCCATTGTCCAAATTCAAACAGATAACTGTCTCATTTAGCTCCGCAACTAATTGCGGTACACGATCCATTTTCTCACTGCCCTGCGAAACTTATCGTGATCTCAAGAGCTAGTGAAAGTTCAAGAGGTTGTGTGTGGAGTCAAACCAATGTGTTGGCATTTTTGTTTCATTCTCACACTTATGTCGCGGGTAATAAGGACTGCCTGGTTTGTCAAGTTGGCGACCCTGTGCCGACCGCTAGAGTGCAATGACACAGTGAAAGTACCTTGAGAACTTTATTCAAATAGTAGATCCGCATCCGTCTATTAAACTTACTACGAAACATATGCCTTTACATTTGATTATTTACGCAACAACGTCCAGTGGCACTTCCACTAAGTGATCACTAAGTTGCTGCTGTAGTCCCAAATGCCGTATTACCAAAAGTTTAAAGACGTTTTTGGAATTGATGCTCTAAGTTTTCAAGCTCTTACTGCTCAAAAAACTGGGACAGAAAACCTTATGAAGAAACCTTTATTCAGAAATACATATTCCCGGGCTCGTTAGCGGATATATTCGTTTCTTTAGACGGAGAAAACTCCGCCCGCACGCCCTCCAAACTAGAAGATGCCCGGCGAAATTGACGCCAATGGAAGCCCGGCGCAATACACTATAGCACGAACCTTGCTTGTCTACCCGTTGTAGTTTCCCATTTAGCCACGTGGCTCTCCTGTATCCTAAACCAAACAGGCAATAAAATCTGTCGAAATGGAAAACTGTTTTAAGATTCTGTCCCAACTCACCACATCATACTGATTATTGACGTATTCTCATGATGACGCGTCATAAGATCGTCGAGCGTAGATACGTGGGTGGCAGGAGTGTCTGCCTTACCTCACATTAAGGCTCCATTCACACTGGCGCAGAGTCGAAGCGAAGCGAACGTTTTTCTAACTGTCTTCGCCTGCAAGGGTCACTCGGGTACGCGCGTCAACGGGGCGTCGCTTCGCTTCGCTTCGACTATGCGCCAGTGTGAATTGAGCCTTAGCGTTAACCTCAAGAGTTACACGCAGCTCTTACTGTGATTGGCCTAAAGACGCATATCTAATAGAAACGTCTACTTTCTTAATGTTAAAACTTAATGTTACTGTACACGCCGGCAACACGCTAGGATATCCCTTTTTGGTTCGATTGACGCCCTAATGTCGCGCGCGGTAAGAGCTGGCATGGGGTATCTGTGACTGTGGCAGACCGTACATGCCTTATTAGCACT
Source organism: Zelleria hepariella (assembly GCA_949319315.1). Taxonomy (NCBI): domain Eukaryota; kingdom Metazoa; phylum Arthropoda; class Insecta; order Lepidoptera; family Yponomeutidae; genus Zelleria; species Zelleria hepariella. The sequence goes on from OX439385.1 coordinate 17,321,635, forward strand.
TGCACCGCTCAATGATCAAACATGACTAGGTACAAAAACTTTAACCGGTTTCTTTTTTGCTATAGTTAGATTCGACGCGCGAATTTGCCGTTACCTGTCTGTTGAACGTTCGGTTAACAGTTAAATTGGAATGTTAGTCTATTGATTTCAATCACTTGTAATAATAGAGGTCTACGTCTACACATTGCTAAATGGGTTAAGTGACCTCTTGAACGTTCGGTGCCGTACCTATATGCCATAATATCATAGGATAGGGACTTGTAGTGGCATTGCTTACTTTACCACTTTGCTAGGTTTCTAACTTGGAGCCTTTGTAAGGCATTTAGGTACAGTCAGCCACACGCTAGAATAAACCTTTTTGTCCGATTGGCACCCTTATGCCGCGCGCGGTATAGAGCTGCCATGGGGTATCCTAGACTGTGCCCGACCGGTACCTGTGCTATAAAATCATATCTGGCTAACCCTCATAGGTTGCGGATTCAAATCATGTCTCATTTCACACATAATACACCTTTAGACATGCAATACTTTCGTCGTACCCACACCTACCTGCGCGTCTATTCTCTAAAACGGTGTTTTTCAATCTTTTTCATGCCGCGTCCCCCATACAGCGCAAAAACCTTTTTGCGACCCCCTACCAGGGTTTTTTCAGTTAAGTGCACCTTGTACGCCATAACCGTGACCCCCCAAAAACCCTCCTAAAGAAGCTTCGCGATCTCCTAAGGCAGCTTCGCAACCCCCCAGGCGGGAGGCGGCAAGACCTACCGCACAGTGGTCCTCGCACTCAGTTTCGATCGTTTTCTGGATTTAGTGTGCCCTTTTCATGACCTAGGTGGTCGGCAAAAGGGCCACTATAATAAAAATAGTAGTTCTGGAGAGGGGCGTGCTCTAAAGAATCCGCTCAGGCGTCAACCGTCAAAAGAAATTAACAATAGTTTTCTTTGACATTTAATAATGGGAATATTTACAGTGCCTATTTTAGAGAATACAGAGGCAGCAGTATTCACAAGATCTTTTAAATAGCAAAGTAAAGTGGTCAAACAGGTTAGCTTAAGGCGCTGTGCATAGTGAATAGCCCGCGCGCAAAGAAAAATGCACAACATCGATTCCTGTATCAAATACACTAAACAAATCGAAAATGTTCACATATCAAACCCTAGAATTAGTTGAGACCTATCGACCTATCCATAACTGATTGCAAGATGCTTGAAAAAAAGTGCGCCGCCAATTTTTTTTCAAGCAAGATATCATTAAAACGTTGAATGAATTTCAACACAAAACTGGCTGTTTTAGATAGGTCTCACCTAATTCTAGTGTTTGATATGTCAAAATTTTAGATTTTTTTGTGTATTTGATACAGGACTCGATTTTGTGCATTTTTCTTGGCGCGCGGGCTATTCACGATGCACGGCGCCTTAAAAGCCTTGACTGTGACTTGGTCCAGCGCGCTAAGTTCATGCGCCCGTCACCGACTCACCTTGAGGTCCAAACCTGTAGCGCACGGCAGTAGCGTCCAAATACCAAATATAAAAACCGGCCAAGTGCGAGTCGGACTCGCGCACGAAGGGTTCCGTACCTTTATCTATAAAAACGGCAAAAAATCACCCTTGTTGTATGGGAGCCCCCTTAAATATTAATTTGATTCTGTTTTTTAGTATTTGTTGTTATAGCAGCAACATAAATACATAATCTATGAAAATTTCAACTGTCTAACTATCATGGTTCATGAGATACAGCCTTGTGACAGACAGACAGCGGAGTCTTAGTAAAAAGGTCCCGTTGGGTACCCTTTTGGTACGGAACCCTAAACAGCGAACTTTCTTGATGCGAACATAAATAAGTCCGCTGCTCCACACCTATTGGTTCAGTAGGTTCGAAATATTGATTGAACCTCAGTAAACTTTCTCACTTATGCCGAGTTTAGACCACCCCTTTACTCGACGCAAATATTATTTGAATCCCTAGAGCGAGCGAGTCCTCATCTCATACGAAAACTATATCTATGCATTAGGGTTAGGGTGTTAGATAACGGAGATAGATTATTTTCTCACACACGTTATTTTCCAATAAACCATTGTATGTAGCTAACGTCGTCGCAAAATGTTCATTGTCACAAAGATACAATATGTTTTCTTTTCCTCTTTCAATATTTGATCAAAGATACGATAAGTAGTAAGTAGATGGCGCTAATACGCAGAGCAATTGTTCTATAGCCACGATGTGAAAACACGAGATAGTACAAGTTTAGGTATTATAGCTATGTAGGTAGGTTCTCTTATTTTAACAAAGCCGTCACTGTATATTTGTACATCCACGTCTGTTTATACAGCTTTGACTGTCTTAAAGAAGATAATTCTTTAGTGCTTTCTGGGGTCCAAGTCAGATCTAGGATTATTTAATCATGAAGAGGTAGAAGAACCGACGGTCAAAGATTGCCAAAATATTCTCAGGAGTTGGAGACCACTATAAAAAAAAAAAAAAACTTGCATCTTGTATATCTTGTTATATCTTGTGTAAATCTTGTATCTTGTAGAGATAGCGTCAGCACTGCGCTAACGCTAGCAATACGTAAAAAACGCTTGCCTATGTGCTTAAATTTATCCAAAGCAATTTGCACCCATGTAATAAAATAAATGTTACATGATCTCTCATGTCTCCCCTAGGCGCGGCATAAATCATGTGCAAGTAATTGGGCGTGGGTGTGCAACGAGTCGACATCCCCTTTCCTCATTGGCCGCAATCGCGTCAGAAAATATCGATTACATATGCAACCTGAGTCTTTTACATCTATGAAAATCTATTTTAGATTATTTATACAGCAGCGTTCAGTGGCGCTTCCACTCACACGAGATGGGTGAAGTGACCATTTGGACGGTGCAGTGTCACATCCTCCCAGCGTAGTCGACGCCTAGGTCACAGAAAAGACAAAACACGCAGAGCCAACTAAGCCTCGGGCTGGGCCAATGCACTGACAGAGTCCGCCCCAAATAGGTATGCGCGCGACAGGGCGTATTTAATTTAATCTCCCGACCACTAATAATAATCCAAGAAGCTCTATAAACCTCCGAAGTTAGATATTAAACTTTATTGCCCACGAAACATAGCCAGCACAATAATTCAGTAAAATGTTTGCCCACGCGCAGACTTATGTGGCGCGGACTCTAACCAAACTACATTCTCCCTTGTTGTAGAAAAACGGCGACTTCGAAAAGTACACCGAGGAGCTGAAGCCTGTTGCCAAGAACTACCGCGACAAGATCATGTCCGTCGCCATCGACACTGACGAAGATGACCATCAGAGGTTAGTAGTAATATCTCTTGCTCGATGTATCGCTCTCTCCTCACTCTCTATCTCTCTGTTTAACTCGCCTACCGTCGCAAGGATAAAAAAAAAATAAGGCCACTTGACGCTGTATAAATAATCTCATTACGTAGATATGAGATTATTTATACAGCGTCAAGTGGCACCTTCACTCACACTAGATAGGTGAAGTTACCACTCCGACGCTGCAGTGTCCGGGACATCTTTATATGGCTTGCCTAGCACCTGTACCATCCAGGGATAGGAATAACAATATAATTGTATCCAGAAGCAGGCATACGGCGCCCCCATACCTTTGCACGGAGAGATTGTAGCCAAAAGCTCTAGCATTTTGTATCTGAATTAATCAATTAAAGAACAGGATGTATTTATCACATACAAGGAAAAGCAACGGCCCCAAGATAGATCCTCGCGTAACCCCTATATCAGCAAAAATAAACATTTTCCTTACTCCATCAGAATCCTGGAGTTCTTCGGCATGAAGAAGGAAGAGGTGCCCTCGGCGCGTCTGATTGCTTTGGAACAAGACATGGCCAAATACAAGCCGACCAGCAACGAGCTCAGCGCTAACACCATTGAGGTAAATACCGCCTTCTGTTTCTTTTAATAGGGTTGATAGTACATCGAGCTCAGCGCCAATACCTTCGAGGTATACATATACCCCCTTGGCTTATAACGCCAACAGCATTGAGGTAAATACCGCCTTGTACTGCCTGTAACAGGGTTGATAGTCCATCCGTCCACCATTGTCAAAAAAATGCTGAGGATACTGACCATCGCTAGAAAGTAATGTGCAGATACAAATGTTTGGTTCCGAATAAAATAAAAATAAAGGACATAGTGTTCTTTTCATAGAATAGAAATTGAAGTTAATTTATTCGCCTGGATGATTCCGCTTCATTAAAAATAATTTGACCAAACTAAAGCATAATTATTTAAGTACATCAAAAAATCATAAATTTAAATAAGTACCGATAAACTTTTAAATTTTTACGTCGTAACGTAATAAACAAAACATTCAAAACGTTACACTTAAAATATTTTACAAATGGAATAAATCTACAAATTAACTACCGTCCGTGTCATAAACGATTTTCACAATATTCGTTCCGCTCGCGTACTATATACGCTTATTGGAGTCGCCTGATGCTTACGCTATCGTCTTATCACGGTTTTGTGACAAAGTTCGCTACTGTACTACCGATTGTTGCTGGGCACGATGCTTTTATGTATGATCGTGTCAATGAGTTGCATTATTTGTCACTAATATGTCTCCCTTACTGACTTTGAAGTATTTATGGCCTAAAATTATTTGTTTTGTTTTTTTGTTTTGTTCGTCGTTTTGTACCGGCAGTTTAAATATTGACATGAATTCATTTTGGTATGAAATATCAATAACAAATCAACATTAACAAACACCAAAAATTTCTCGAAGAAGGAGATCATGGCAAACCACTCCTTCGTTGCATAACAAAGAAACATTTCAAACACACATCCACGTTTAAAATGTTGTGATGCAATTACAATAAAACAGGGCTATTTTCCACCCCCATGCCATTCCTATTGTCACTGAGTACTACTTTAAATATATAAATATTACAGTGTCTCACGCTGCTTCTGGCAATTCCCACAAAAAACGAAAACATCAGTCTCGTATTAGTCTGAAAGATCCAGGGATTTTAAATCTTACAGACTACGAGTTCTCGCTTCTGATGGGAGGCTTTTTCTCAGTCAGGACCTATGGCCAGAGGTGGTGGTGTTTCGTCGCTACAGGGAAGCGAGACAGATAAAGAACAAACCCTGTAACTAAGCTAAAACTTTACTGAGACTTTTTTTCTTCTGTATTCCGTAACTTGGCAATCTGTTTGCAACAATGGGCAATTCACTTGTCTGTTTAAATTACTATCCGAGAAAATGCATCCAATGAGCCTTTCTCATGTGCTGCTGGCGAATCTATTTTTCAGGGTTTTTTTTTTATAAATATGTATTGTTTAGATTTAAGGGCCAGTAGGAACACAACTAGCGCCGCCAATGAAAAAAACCAATAAAACCTACGAATGCAATTGATCCCACTTGGCGAGAATCGCTTGCATTCTTAAGTTATAAGATCTGGAAGGTCCTAAAAATAGTCGAGTTGAGAAATCGCAGGAGCGTTTTTAGCAAAAAAATAACGCATCCAAAAAGAAGACCGTTTTTTTTTTCATTGGCGGCGCTAGTTGTGCTTCCCATTGCGTCTTAAGGTATTTATTGTATGGGCCTAAAAAAACGTTGTTGCCTCAAAAATAAAATTAAATAATTGTTAACTTTCCCCTCTCGCCAACAGGAATTCGTGCAGTCCTTCTTCGCTGGCAACCTCAAGCAGCACCTTCTCTCGGAGGATCTCTCGCCCGACTGGGCCGCGAAGCCCGTCAAGCAGCTCGTCGCCACCAACTTTGACGAGGTCGTCTTCGACACCTCCAAAAACGTGCTCGTCGAGTTCTACGCTCCTTGGTAAGCTCCTTGGTAACCTGAATACGAAGATAATACTTTATGGTAGCTTTAAATAATATTCAACAATGGGACAGGAAAAATACACATGGAAAAGGAAAGGCCCCAAAGTAGATCCTTGTGGAACCCCTATATTTAGGTTCTATATTTACTTTTTTTATAAGACTGAGAAGTAGTCCTGTATGAAATAAATAAAATAAAATTTATTGCACAACCATAGCCAAGCATATGATGTTGCCAGTAAGGTACAGAAACACAACAAGTGTCCACAAGGTAAATGAAATGCCCCAAGATAGATCCTTGCGGAACCCTTATCTTAAAACGTAAGTCGATAAAAATAAATAAAGAGAAAGAGCATGGTTTAAACGTTGTAGAATGCGTAACTAAGTATTCAAGAATTTAATGATACGATAATACACAAGTTGTACCTACCTTCTTACTTATTTCATACCTAAAAATATTGCATCATGAATATACAAACCCTCACCAAAAAGACTGAAAAGAAATGGCAGGCCAAGTTCCCACCCACGTGGTTGTTGCTACGCACATTTTATAGCAAAATTAAACAGTGACGCAACTTATTATTCTGCTGTCGTCTATATCCAATCTTCTAGTGGTCTCTGGTTTCTTTGCTACGAGTTGGACAGCTAGTCGACCAGAAATTAATCCAAAGCAGATCTAAGACAGCTCTTACTGTGCTTTAAAGAAGTGCGGGAATCGGTACCTTCACTAGGTTATTTGCACAAGTGTGTTCGGTATAAAATCGTCTCATTATGCCCACCCACTGAACCGGCTTAATCGATTGTCGTATTATTCTACGTTTCTGCTCATTCGAAGCGATGTTTGGGAAAACACGTCCTACTGTTATGTAAATGACCTCTTTGTAGGTAATATGGCGTGAAATTCGCGTGCCAATTCAGTTAAATGTAATTTTTTGCGTTAAATATAAAACACAAGATGCAACTGGGATGCAAAGACATCGAGGCTGGTGTTTTATCTACTTTTTATCACCTCGGACGCGTCCGAAAATAAGTCTTTTCGTTACTTTATGAGAAAAATGTCCTATGATATTTTGTCTTAAAACTGATGCCGTTATCGGTACAGCGAACATACAAAAAAATATCACTCACTAAGTTCTAATCACAAATTACTTCCGTCGTACGTCGTTATCTCTTTCACAGACAGATGAATGAAGATGAGTATAGGGGTTACACCCACCTCTTTTGGGAGTGTACTGTAGCAGCATGGTTCATTAATTAGTGACTATTCATCGTGCTGCTTCATGAGTCACTAAGTCTTTACTACGACCCCCGGGGCCTTTTCAATTACTTTTTTCTCGTCTTCAAGATGCCAGTTCCTATCCGATGTTTTCCATCCGTGTTTTCCAAGTAGTAAGCCATGCACATTAGTTTCAATATACGCGTATGATATCGCGGGCTTCAATTATAGTTGTACAAACTTGTAAGGGTCTAAAGCGCTCCATAGGCATATTTTAGTTCAAGTCCAACACGATCTCCGCTAATATAATAGGTGCGAAGCGAAACCAAAGTGGAGAGTTTCATAAAAAGAAGCTAACTTTTCAGTGTTAGATGAAAATCTGTAAAAAAAAACTGCTACAAAATATTTTTTTCCTATCTTTCTTCATATCTAAACGAACGAAGGCCTTTGCATCTACGTAATGAGATGATTTATACAGCGTCCAGTGGCACCTTCACTCACACACACTAGATGGGTAAAGAGACCGCTCGGCGCTGCAGTGCCTGAGTCATTGTTTTAGATGGAGTAGGCTTGCCCAGCACCTATACCATCCTGACAGCTTAGTCGGCATAGCCCACAGGAAAGACTAGTCAATACGTGTGGAGCCAACTAAGCCGCGGGTTTCCTCGCGATGTTTTCCTTCACAGTTAGCTTCATATTTAACCCTCCCATTGTCTCCACCCCAAGGTGCGGCCATTGCAAGCAGCTCGCCCCGATCTACGACAAGCTCGGCGAGCACTTCGAGAGCGACGATGACGTCATCATCGCCAAGATCGACGCCACCGTCAATGAGCTGGAGCACACCAAGATCTCCTCTTTCCCCACCATCAAGCTTTACACTAAGGACAACCAGGTGAGTTTGCTTTTATTTGGTAACACCTGTCGTTGAAAACGGAGGAGTGTTATAGGTAGATCCGACACAGCAACAGGGAAAATGCACAAGGAAAAGAAACGCCCCTAAGATAGATCCTTGTGGAACACCTATCCTTGCCAGCCGTAGTTGAAGTAATCAGGTAAGTTACACCATGAGGTTCCTCACGATCGAGCTATATCAAGAAATGTCTGAAGAAAATTATATTGGCACTCCTGTTTTCTTTTCTCTGCTGGCTTAGGATGACAGGCCATAACGAGGTTTCCAAGCTCGATACTCCTATGTCCGTTCCACTGTATATTTAGATTACCTAATCCCATTCCCACTCGGAGAGTTTTCGCGGATTCCCACTAAGAGGATTAGTTCGCTGGTTGTAGGAGAACAACGAAAAATATCCCGGTTTTGTCCTTCTACCTGGGACGCCATCGATACGCCATTGTGTTACAGGCTAAGGCTCCTGGACATAGAGTTCGCGCCACCAATGAGGTCTCTCGGTGGCATCCTTCCAATCCATTGCACTAAGAGCCAAAATTATTTAACTCATCTATCTTCTTTCGTGGCGTGAGATTTCCTACAGAATCCGCGTTGATAGAAAGAGTTTTTTCAGCACGTTCTCACTTTATTGTATTCGAAACGGGTCGAATCGCGGTTGGTTTCAAGCAATATTAATTACCTTATTATTATCCCGACGTTTCGGCCGCGTTACAGCTGCCGTGGTCGCGAGTAGACTGGAGCGGAGAGTGTTTTAATTATTGTGGTGACAGTTGTGAAAGTACCCTCTAGACTATTGTAATTTACAGTGGGCCGGCACACAACACTCATAGTATCCGCGGATATGTCCGAAGATAAATCGCGTGACTTGAATTTATGTAACACAGGATTCCACGTTGATGACAGCTCGAACCCATCCTCCCGATTGAAGTTGTTATGCTTTTTGATCTCGATCGCCTCCCGTACGGCGGACGAAAAAAACATGGAAGCGTTTCTTCAAGCTAACCCATCCTCTAAAATCGGCACACGCATCTACTCGCGCAGACAGCTTTGTTAAAAATATTTTAAACCAAGAAGAAAACAAGAAACTCCGTCATTGGTGGATAGTTTTCGCGCGATTGATGTTATTGGACATATTATACTGACAGCGTCAAAGTGACGTCTTCTCTAAGTCACGTCTATCGAATTTCTAAAATCGTGAGAGGAACCATCTGTAGACTCCGTCCATACGAGAACCATACGCATTATGTAATTTCTCAGGGCTAGTGAGATCTCCGTGTTTTCTTCTGCTCGCTGCTCCCGTACCGGTCTACGGTTCTCGCTCTGTGCCACAGACAAATAATCCCTGACCGTGTTCGTTGCAGGTCAAGGACTACAACGGCGAGAGGACGCTGGCCGGTATGACCAAGTTCGTCGAGACAGGCGGCGAGGGTGCTGAGCCCGTCCCGAGTGTGGTGAGTCTCATTGTAACTTGTTCTTTTTTAACCGCTCGATTGGCGTAAAAAAAATTCCAGTACCCTCAGGGCGTCTATGAGCCGAATTAATACCAATTTGTCAACCCCGACGCAAAACGTTTGACCGCTATAATTCGAAAGGCAAAGTTTTTTGTTCGAAAGTCTCTTATCTTTAGACAATATTGAGAAACTAATTTCAATATTTTTTATTTTGGTTCAGTAGTTTGGATTTTACAACGTTTCAAAGATACGGTTTTATGACGTCACGCGACGGTCTGCATACTGTTGGCGGTCAATGCGGTCATAGGAACAAAACATTTTAGCGCATAAAAACAAAACTACTGGACCAAAATAAAAAATATTTAAATTAGTTTCTTAATATTGTCTAAAGATAAGATTAAGCCAATAACGGACTTTCGAACTAAAAACTTTGCCTTCCGAATTGTGTCTGTGTCGATAAGTTTGTTAAGACCAATTTTCCCGCCAACAAACCAGGGGGGTTACCCTTGACGCTATTGCGATCAAATTGAAAAAGTTTTAAAATTAATTTCTCTTGAATTCGCATAGTAATGCTTTGATTCTAAATACTTTGTAATGTTTATTCAAAGGTAAGGCTGTTTTATTCAATAAAAACACATTAAGCGTCTTTATTTGTAAAATATTAATTTTGTAAATTGCGCCATATTGCGGCCGCATTGGAAAAATGCGTCAAGGATAGAGGGGCAGTTTTGAGGACTAGCTACTGTGCGGATTTTTTTTACAGTTAACAGAATATGCTCACAGTTTACATATTTATGTGATTTTTTTACTGATGCGCTATTTATTTTAATTTGCAGAGCGAATACGACGAAGAGGAGGACACCGGCGCTCCCAGAGACGAGTTATAAGCAGCTCGCGAGAGCCGCCACACTCTATGAGACTTCCATAGCTTAGTCCTGTATAGATTTATATTTACTTTTTATACCTACATCTACTATAGCTCCTGCATTCGCAAGACTGTACTATGTTTCCGAGGTTGTACTTCCATTTCAGTTGCACGCGCTACTATCGATAAGAATACTCTGAATTTAATGTTAAAAAAAGTACGTTTTTAATTTCAATATGATACTTAATTGTTCGGCGACGAATAGGGGCGTAATGTATTGTTTTAATTCAAGAACAGTGGTAACATAAGTTAATTGTGTAATAATTTAAAATGTATTTATAATTTCTGTATCATGATGTTGTTGGGATGGTCTTTAAGTTTCACATTCCGCGTTGTTTTGTGCCTCGAACAAGTTTCGTTAGTAAGTACCTACGGGGAATCCGCATTTTATATTTTTAATAGAAAAAGTCTAGATGTTATCATCACAAGAAATATTTTTTTATAAGGCGGACTTGACCTAAGTGTCGGTATCTATTTTTGTACTTGTTTCGTTCAGATAGTTATTTTATTTCATTAATGATCTGGTGCTTATGTATCAATTTCTAATAATAATGTTCAAAACAACAATCGAATTGAATTAGTTACATGTAAATAGTTATCCACACGTGTTTATGGCCAAATTATGTGTGGTGTATAAATTGTGGATACAGAAATTGATAAATAAAATATTAAAACTTAACCACATTCTTTCAATTAACTAAACCTCCAATTAGTAACTTTTGTTGTCGTTCTCTTGCTGATATAAAGTCTCAGGGGAATATATTTGGAAGATAAAGGTTTTATTAATTAGCATAACAGATGAAACACTAGTCATTGGTAAATGTTTTATTAAATACAATCCATGATTACAACGAAAAAAAAAACTATAAATATTTAACAAAGTTGTTCTGTCAATAATTATCACAACGTCACCAAAAGAATAGATTGTTTCCTTAGAAAATGGAATGATTAAATTAAATGTATGCTTAGTTAAATGTACAATAAGCTGGCGATGGTAAAGACGGATCCGAAATTTAGATTAGACAAACAGAATAAAACCTACAGCGTCCAGTGGCACCTCTAGATAGCTGAAGTTGTGCCAGGGATATACGACGTGTTATAAAACATCCTAACTCTTTTTACAGGGTGTAACCTACTGGTCAACAGGATGTCAAATCTGTAAAAAAATTGAAAAAAAAATCATAACTTGTTTTGTTTTTGTATTAGCTCAAATTTTAAAATATGTTTGTGTGTTCAGTCCCCGTAGCATGACTTTTATCGAGGCGGATTTATCCAACAAAATGGCGGTTTATCAGCATTTTTGACGTCTAAAGTGGGTTATAAATCGTCGATAGCGATATATAACCCACTATAAACGTCAAAAATGCTGATAAACCGCCATTTTGTTGGATAAATCCGCCTCGATAAAAGTCATGCTACCCCCGCTGGTGCATTTACATAGCTTTTAGTTGTTAAAACATTGTGAAAGTCAATGAAAACAATATTTCAAAAATATTTTTCTCCCGTTACAGCGTTCACATTTTATTAATTTAAAAATCAACGGAACGTCATAGAGCAAAACAAAATTTTGGTTGTGATCCCTATCACCGGGTGCTATTACCCTGTAAAAAGAGTTAGGTACTTTTGTAACACCTTGTATTTGGATAAAGTCCGGGCGCATAAATTAAAAAAAAAAAAAAAAAACAACTTTATCTGGTATACGCGTCTGTCACTCCCGCCCGCGTAATTATATTGCCGTCTTGCTCGTACTGCAATGGCCGAGCGAGATATATTTACGCGGGAGTGACAGAAACGCTATTACAGGTCAATATACGAAATTATTTCTGATCAGCGGTGTCCGGACTTTAAAGTAGGGTACAATACACCCGATCAGCTTAGTCCGCCTTGTCAACAGTAGGCAAGGTACATAAATGAATCGTGTGATTTTAAAACAACACAAACGCCAGTTTTTTTATTTAACTCATCTTGTTCTTTAGCTCTATTTCTATCTTTGCCATGAAAAATCAAACATATCTAAAGACGTTTTTATAAAAGTGACACATATTTTTATGAAGTTTTTAAATAACAATGTCCAATACAACTTAACTGCACATGTGTGGTGTTACTGCACCAGTCTAGCACAGAGGTGTTTCATATATTTCTGCATGTTTACCCTCTTGTGGGTATTGGATCCGCCTTTGATTGATGGTGGTTACTTTGGTGCAATTAAAATTACATAGTAGGTATGCTTCGGTTTCTTTTGTGTGCTTTTCTAAGTGACAACATTTTCCAAAACAGCACACTTGCAGTCCTTCGACTTAAAATTAAAACAGATAAAATTATGAGGTGCGATTCCGCGACTGAAAACTGCTTTTAGAGTTCTAAAGCCGCGTTTTCACAGTCAAAGTACTTCTTCTTCTTCTGTATCGGTCCCTCAATTCTGAGGATCGTCACCATGTACAATGTTTCTCCACTCGTCGCGGTCATGGGCGCGGTGGGATGCGTGCTGGATGGATCCACCTGCTGCCCTCTTTAGGGCATCGGACCAGCGCATTGGTGTTCTGCCCCTCGCACGTCTCCCTCCATCTGGCCCAAAATTAAAGCCCAAAGTGAAAGTACACAACAACGAAGAGCACCGTCCAAGCAAGCCAAAGCTTCCGATTGGTCGGCCATAATTGTGTTTTATTTCCATCCAAGTCAATTACTCTACAATGACAAGTAGAGCTCCGTCCTAGTTGACGTTTTTGTGCCCATAGACAACATATCAGAAGAACCGACCAACCAGCGGATGTAGCATGACTTTTATCGAGGCGGATTTATCCAACAAAATGGCGGTTTATCAGCATTTTTGACGTCTATAGTGGGTCATATATCGCTCTCGACGATATATAACCCACTATAGACGTCAAAAATGCTGATAAACCGCCATTTTGTTGGATAAATCCGCCTCGATAAAAGTCATGCTACCTCCGCAGAAGCTTTAGATTTCTTGGACGGTGCTCTTCACAGAGTACATTGTGCTCTTCGTTGTAGTGTTCTTTGACTGTAAAAACGCGGCTCTTTAAAGTAGGTACTTATACATAAGTACTTAGTACCTTCGACAGAATCGCACTGACTGTCAAATGTATCTCAACCTGCTATAGTTCAGAACACAGTAAATCTATTTCGAGACAACTCATAATAATAAAACAATTCAACAAAATAAATTCATTACACATATTTGTCTTGAAACGACATCAAAGGTGTTTAGTTTAAATACTTATTTATTTGTGTAAAATCAGTTGCACGACCATCGAACTGTAAGCCGGGTACACTATAAAGACTAGCGCGATAAGAGCTGTTTTACACTAACCGCGCGAGTTATATCATCTTTCTCTCTTTGTCTCTTTTACCATATCAAGAGTAGTAGGAAGATATGAAATTAAATGACGTCAACGTAATTTCCGCGTGTCAATTTGTCAAAACACGAATGTAGTGGAGACCCAGCTTTACAATATATGTAGGTACAATGCAATGGAAAATGTTTCGTATAACACTTTATAATATCACATCAAAACATTAAATGCTCATATCATTTCAGCTTTCTTTTTCAATACTATATAAAACCGTAATTCCGAATTACTTAAGCACATCCATAAATACTAAATACAATACAGTAAATTAAATACATGTAAGGTCAGATAGGGTAAAATCGATCATCACTCATTTTGTTGATTAGGCGATGTGGAGACTTATTTTTTCCATATGTATTATCTGTGCCCAATGTTGTCCGTAAGTACAGTCGGCTACACGCAAGGATACCCCTTTTTGTTCGATTAGCGCCCTTAAGCCGTGCGCGGTAAGATCTACCAATCTACCATGGGGTATCTGTGACTGTGGCCGACCGTACCCTAAAGTAGATGTTACCCAACCTGACCATACCTTACCCTAAGTAAATGGTCAGCTCCCGTCCGAGTGCTACGATGAAACTGTATGCAAGTCATATATTAAACAATCTCTACTTAACCATACTTAGCTTATTTTACGTACAGTTGTGAACTTGTGACCAGTTTCACAAAAACTTGAAATCTCATCTTTACGAACAAAACAGTAAATTGGTTAAACACTGCTTAATTTTTATAATACGGTCCACTTTCAGTTGTTACAGCCCATTTTTATCAATGCATGTGTGACTCTGGCACGCTCTGGTGTTCACAAGTAACTTTATTTATACGTGGTTTAGTTAATCCTTGATTAAAACAGTCAGTTAGATTAAGCGCAGCTCGTTTCCAAGCAACAAAGCATTTTAGACCTTTACAGTATGTAGTTAAAGTTTTATTTTAAATACAATAGTAATACATAGAAACACCATCGTCAAATCTTTAAAATTCAACTTTACAATGTACTTACTTACTTACTTTAAAATATATTTAATCAATCTCTCAACTTTTCAGGCAAGACTAAGACCTATTTTGATATAGTTTCTGGCCTTAGTTTTCGCAGTCGTCAGTATTTTTGCCAAGACTACCCAATCATGATACTTATTTAGCACTGCTATGTTACTGCTAAGTTAGCAGTAACTATGCGTTTCAAAATGGAAAACTTTACTAAGAAAACGTACGGTCAACAAAACTAATGTGAATAAAAACCTCTATGCCTTTTTGGTTCATACCAATGTTAAATTATTTTTCAACGAACGAGTATCACGTCAATCATTCCAGCGCCAAGTACCTACGTGTTAGATATCAGGTGTGTCCGCTATCTGAAGTTCTACATTTTATCACACGAATTCATGGAAAACCGGTTTAAAGTGCTATCTTAGGTCAAATATTCAAATGTCGCATTATGTAATGGTGCATCCACACTGCAGTAACTTTTTGTTGGACCAATATTTTGCAACATGATATAACAGTAAGTTAGTATGAAAGTTACATAAGCAAAACGTCTTGTTCGAAAATGTTGCTCCACAAAAAGTAAGTGAGATGTGGACGCACCATAACAGAGAAAATACAATCAGTGTTTTCTTCCGCTCGCCTCGCAATCAGTACTGTATCTGCTTACCCCCAAAATCTAAGACTCTGCTCATTGATGAAACATTTTCAAACAGATATTATTTGCTGTTGTGTTATCCATTGATGCTAGCTTGTTTTAAGCTGCGTTCTAGGAACAGCCATTTCGCTAAATAGTCGCTCTTGTTTTCATCTGCGAAACATGTTTTTTTTTTCGCTGAGAAATTTCTCATTAAAAATATCAATCATTTTTGATAGTTCCCTCAGACATTTTTGCGAATAGGGCGGCCAATTCTGGAGTATGTTCAACAGGAAATCATCATCGTCTCGACAGTTGCTTGTTAACTTTAGGATCGAAGTCATCTTAACATACGTTATTACTAAACAGACCATATCCAATCTACTGAAAAATGTTAGCACAAGCATTGTATCAAAAATGCTTTTTAGTCTAAGAGTGAATGCGAAAAATGCGTATGTTTGATTGAATTATGAAATGATTATGATGCAAAGAACGCACGTCATAAGGCCCTATAATCTCCCAAAGCGGATAGTGTGCTTTCATACATTTGAAACTTCTCGTCTCGTCGCCGCTTTGTTGAATTATAGCCCTAATGGTGTAAACTAGTGATTGACAAACATCGACGCCGTATACTACGAAAATATTCTTGCGACTAACATCTAGAGCACAGCAGTAGCGTATGAGGATGGCACATCGATCAAATTCACTGTTTGAATGATGGTGCTGGCGGTCGAATCGTTTTTATTGGCTGTTGGAGCCGCCATCTTGTTTGAATTGAAATCGTTTCTGAATGGCTATTATACTTGTCAAGTGTCACACGATGCAAGTAGAGTGCGTTTCACGAAATAATTCCCTTGGCATTTTGGTTCAACCGAACCAAAATAGTCCCTATTATATTGGAATAAGAGTTACGTCACGGAAACTCTTTCGTTAAACGCACTCTAGTAGGAATCTAGGAATCATGCCAGTTTTGTTTAATAAGTTTTTTCAGAACGATGTTTTGTAAGATACCTAGTTGTGACGTCACTACTGTTAAAATTTTCAGAGATGTTTTCATGAAACAATTGCCAATCGTTGCTTTGCAGCAGCGATTAAACAAAAGCCTACTTCTTGCTACGTGTGAAAATAATCTCAGTCTCGACATTGATTTCTTATTTAGTTTCCTTGATAGAAGTGCCACAGCATACCTACGACAGCGATACAATAATCATCAGTTTCATAAATATGTCGGGTAAATAGTTAAAGCTTCTGATGTTGCCACGCCGGTCACTTACACACATCAGAGCGCAAACATGGAGTCTTGCTCCTCCTTTTTAATCTGCCGGTGCCTCGGGGTCTGCTGCGGGGTACTTTGGGCCGTATTCTCGCTGGCATTGGGCAGGTTTTCCGCTGCGGCCGCGCGCTCCGCTAGGAACTTGTCGAAATCGCTGCTGGTGACGCTCTCTTGGGCGCCCGCGGCTTCCGACGAGGCCTGAGAAATGAGGAGTCCGGTTAAATAGAATAAGACAATAATTCGTGTAGTCCTGAAAATTAGTGCCGTTTTTGCTTGAGGTGTCCGACTATATTTGAATCGGTTAATTACCAAAGGGAATAAGTCAATCAAATTTAAATGGCTAGATTTTATTCTAAATGGCACATAACAAGCTCTTAACTTGAAAATTAGAAGAGCTTGACTTGTTACCTTAAGTAAATAACCGATTCATTTAGTTCCCGAGGATGGAAGGTGAACCGTGTAGGTGGAGGATGTGAAAATAACACCTTTTGCTCATGACTTTATTTGAAAATTAATAACTAGTTTATTTATTTTCAAATAAAGTCTCTTTATTTGCAAACTTTGTCTGTGTTCCACATTTTTTTCTACTTGGTATTGTGTTTACTTTTCCAATTTTATTCTTTTGCGAAACACAATATGTGCCGATTTCGGATAAAGCTAGGTGGTGATGAGGTAAAAACTTAAGTTAAATAAATGATAGCATAGAACATAACATTTATGATACAAATTAAGCTGAAGGTGAAAATATAGGAAATAAAAAAAACGAAAAAAAAAACACACCTTTTCCTGCGCCAGCCAGGCGGCTATCTCATCTATCTCCCTCTGATCCATCTCTGCTGGCGGCTGCTGGAGTAAAAATAAAAACAATAGGAAACTAATACTACAAAACAATCTTCTTATATGAAATACGACGCACAACTAGCGCCGCCAATGAAAAAAAACATAATAATATCTTTTTTTGGTAACGTTTTTAGCAAAAAACGAATCCAAAAAAAATATATGATTTTTTTTTCATTGGCGGCGCTAGTTGTGAGACCTATTGCGTCTTAATATACAGGGTGTCCCAAAAAATAGTGTCAAGCGGAAGTCCAGAGATAGAGCACCTCTAGGGGTACCCGAATCACCCCCATGTATGTTCAGCGATTTTTTGACGTTTAGAAGTTATGACGCTTTAAAGGTTTTTTTGGGAAGAATATTACTTAGCATTGGTTTTTATTTTTTAACTTTTTTTTGAACGAGCGAGCGAAGCGAGCGAAGTTCTCCGAGTCTACTGGAACAATTCGGCGTTTGTATGTATGTATGTATGTTTATATGTTTGTATGTATAAATGTTCGTTCGACGATAACTTGAGTAAATTTGGTCGGATCGTTATGAAATTTGGTAGGCGGGTAGGTAAATGAAATGAAAAGAATTTTTAAGTTCGAACATGAGCCAAATCGGTCGAGGGGTTGCCGAGAAATCGGGTTGTTAAGTTTATATGGGGTCGCGAGTTCACAGTTCGGGGCGAACCACTAGTGTATGTAACTTTTTTAATATTTTTTTTCTTTATTGGGTTCTTAGATAACTAGTATATCACCAAAAAAATTATGATCAGCTTTAAACTCGTAAAAGATACCGCAATTTTGATCCAAAGTTCAAAAATGCCGTTTTAGAGAAAACATCATCGAATAAGTTAGTAAGGGGAGAAAAAAAGTAGGGGTCTGAAGGATTTTTAATTGATTTCAAAAACTTTCCTACAACCTGAACCTTCAGAATAGCACAAAAAATCTGTCACTTTACAGGCCTTTTATTCGAGTAATTAGCGATCAAAGTTGAAAAACCGGAATTGTGAGAAATGTAATTTAGATAAAAAGCATCTGAGACCGTCTAAAAACAAAATGTATGCTTTTTTTATCTTGAAAACCTACGCTCATTAGGTTCAAGCCCCCCCCAAACCAAAATCCTGGATCCGCCACTGCTAAGGAGTGTATACCTGTGGTTGTCCTTGAGTGGCGCGTTGGTTGGCGGCGGACGCCAGGCTCGCCGTCGTCTGCTCTTCCAAGTTGTCCGCGTAACTGCTGCCTCTGTACGGAACAAGCAATGTATCACACAACGATGTTAAGGTTGGACGATAGCAACATGGCGGAAAATTATTTCAGTTTATTAATTTTATATATTTATTTTTTTTGGACTGAAGATGAATAGGTCAAAGACTCAGTGTATGTCTAATAGCACGAAACGTAGGGTCGAGGTAGATGGGCAGTAGATACAATACGTTGACGAGTATACTTACTTGGGCCAGATAGTTTCCTTCGAAAACAGGCAGGATAGAGAGATCGATCGTCGCATCGACAATGCCTGGAAGAGCTACTGGTCCATGAAAGAGCTAATGAAGGGCAATCTTCCACTTGCCCTGAAGCGTAAACTCGTCGACATGTGCATCCTGCCTATCCTAACCTACGGTGCTCAAACCTGGTCTTTGACTGAAATTCAGAAGTCCAAACTCAAGGTTTGCCAACGTGCGATGGAGCGCAGCTTATTGGGTTTTAAACGGATTGACCGCATCCGAAACACCACGTTGCGCTCGAAAACCAAGATCGCCGATGTTGGAGTTGCGACTGCCAAGCTAAAGTGGAACTGGGCTGGTCACATAAGCCGCATGGGTCCAGACAGATGGGCGAAAATCGCCACTGACTGGTTGCCTCAAAATGGACACCGGCGCCGTGGCAGGCCAAGGCGGAGATGGCGGGACGATCTCGAAACCTTTTTACCGGGGTGGCAAGAGGTGGCCCCAGATAGAAAAGTGTAGAGGACACAAGGGGAGGCCTTTGCCCAGCAGTGGGACACAATACAGGCTACTTAAAAAAAATATATATATTTTAAACTGAGCTATTTTTGTTCAGCGATTTTTGTTCGCGGCAATAACATATTATTCTTTTCATTATTGTAAACAACAGAACAACAGTAATTCAGCCGATTATGTGTTCTGGTCGACAAAGCAAATACTTACTTGAAAAGAGAGTCAAGTAGCGGATTGAATGATATTGAGTGAATGATTTTGCTATTTTCTTCACTCAATATCTTTCAAAATAGAGTCGCAATCCCTATCCCTATCTCAATCACTTTCAATGACAGTTTGTGTCAAATAAAATGCAGGGTCAAGTTCGTCAGCACCCTTCAAACGTCAATTTTATAGAGATCGCGATAGATTCAAAAGATAGACAATTAAGCCCCGGGTATATTGATCGCCGTTCGACAGAATCTGCGGGATATGACACTGAGTTTTCATACCAAGTTTTAGAATTTAGAAGAGTTTTAGCAGTTTTAGCCGTTTGACAGAATATGCGGGATATGACGGTGAGTTTTCTTACCCAGTTTTAGAGTTTTCGTAGGTGAGGTTGCGTGACTGCGCAAACATGTCGAATTCATCCTTGGAGCTGCCCGGCGACTTCTCGGGCTGGATGTCCTTTACAGCTGTTGGACAGAAGAGTTTTCAGTGATGAGTGATTGTAAGTGATTGTAATAATGGTTAGAGTGCAGTACAGTAATGATTATCCGTTGACCTCCACGCTACGATTGATGACGATTCAGCTCAGATAGTTCCACTACAGGGTGCAATCGAATTCGATAGAGGAACTTTAAGTAGGCTGTCTACTGATCACTACAAACAACTTGTACAAGGAGGCAAAAAAAGGAGCGAACAAAAATATCAGCTGTTCCATAGATTTGGTGAAGTGCTGAGTCTACCTTACTTATGTATGGAACAGTCTTGAAGAGTGGTTATCTTTTATTTATAGATTATTGTCATAAATCATGCAGCCAGTTCCTCACGACCGCTACGGCCTCGGGAAAGACTCCGAAATCATAAAAAAATCGAGTAAATCATAGCGAATTAAGTTACTTACTGAGTTTAGCAATATCAGGTACATCGTCGCTGAGATCGATCAAAGCATCGTCATCGGATTTCTTTGCTGCAAAAAGAGACGTAACATAGTTTTAAAAAAAAAAACCTTCTTATAAACAATTTAATTAAAAAAAGCTCCATTTCTTTTTATTAGTTATTAGATAGAACTAACTAGGGGTAGATTATGAATGATTGATAAACCAATCTCTTTGTCATTTTCTTCATTTCTACTCAACAATTCTACATGGTAATGTTATAAGTTTGGAAGATATTTACGCGCATCGTTGACTCCGGGAACGCCCATCGCAGCTCCCAAAATGGCAGAAGGAGTGGCGCCACCTGTGGCCGCTTTTCTGTAATAACGAGAACATACAATTTTATTGCATTTTCCATGAAACATTCTAAAGATAAAGAGAAAGGTGTTGTTTCTCAATAGTATGGGGCTCAGGCTAAAACTGAAATTAAACAAGGACCAGAAAAGATAGACTATTATTTAAATTATAAACCATATTTTAACAACCACTCCTCAATATCTTTATCTGGTTCCATGTATAAAATGTTTTGATTTGATTGCAATGCAACACACACTCCACACTGACAAAATGGCGAACTCTGTGGTGAGCCGTGTGCACAGAATAGTGGAGCTGCCAGCTGTCAAAGTCATAGACTCATCAACACACACCAACATGCACCCTACGCCACGAACGAAACACCACAGATAAAATTCGCAACGGAGGGAAACGTTCCAAAACCATAACTTACAGGTGGCGTGTTAGTTAAAAAATAAACTTCTGTCAATAACTTACGCAAATAAATAATGAGGGTCTATGTCTCGAATGGCAAGTTTTACGCTATATTTGAATGATGTTATGTTTTTATTTTGGGTAAATAATATTGTTTTAAAATCAAAAGCATTTACCTCGCTCGTGTAAAGCAGTATCTGAACGCATATAATGGAACATTCATGAAAACAAAAACTGTTCGTACACGAAAATAACACTGAAATAAAATCTTTTAGGCAGCAGATACTGTTCAGGGGATTTTTCTCTTTGATATTGGGGGGTCATAGTAAACTGTAAATCGATTGCAAAATTAAAAAAAAAATGGCCCAGAATGAAACGAAACCTTTACTTTTCTCGCCACAAATTTCTTAAGAGCAGGGTCCAGGGTAACATGGACAAGCACACAGATGAGACAAAAATTTGAGTGAGCGAGTGAGTGAGTCAGTAAGGCCCGTAAGAACAATCACAGTTTAAACTCAATCCATAGATTAAACCTCGCATTTTGTATGAAAATTAATCGACAGATAGGGTTTAAACTGGCTGTGATTGATCTTACGGGCCTAAGTAACCTGTTGTTGGTCGTTCGCATAAAGAAGTTCGCCAGCGAGTGAGTGAGTGAGCATGTGTGTGAGTGACAGATCATGAAATAGATCGTTCGCATGCAGTAGCTAGCTAGTAAGTGATGAAGCGAGTGAGTGAACGAGTTAGTGACCTGTTATTCAAGAACCGAACGTGGCGCAGTAGTAGACTGTTCAACTGGTCGTTCGCACGCAGTAGTTCGCAAGTAAGTTAGTGAACGAATGACCTGTTGCTCTAGAACCGGGCGTGGTGCAGTAGTACACTGTATAACTGGTCGTTCGCATGCAGAAGTCCGCCGGTAAGCGAGTAACTGACTGAGTGAGAATGAATGAGTAACTGCCGATTTCTGAATTGAGAAACTCGCTAAGCAAGCTCATAAGTATCGTTCTGTCTCTGCAGATTTCTCACAAAAGAACATGACAGAACGATATATACTTAGTAAAATTCTCAATTCAGATACCGAGCCTGAGTAAACTAAGACCTGTTGCTCAAGAACCGGGCGTGGCGCAGCAGCAGACTGTTCAACTGGTCGTTCGCATGCAATAGTTCGCCAGTGAGAGGCGCGTCGCCCGCTAGCCGCGCGACTAGCTCCGCCACGCGGCTTTGCATGGCTTTCAGTGTGTCTGCCAGCTCCTGTGGGAAAAATTCGACTTGTTAGTATAAAACATGAAACCAGCATGCATCAAAATTTTTTCTCAGGGATGAAAATTGGCTTCTGGACGGTTCTTGTGGTGGACTTTACGCATGGGCTTGGACGAGTCCAAGATGCAAGAATCTTATATCGCCTCTTTGCTATCAATACAATGACGGCATCATAATGTACAATGAACCCGATTTGCCACCACCTTTGGCTGGACTCGCTTGAGGTTATTTGTTTATTTTTGCTCTTATGTAGTGTTGATGGCACGTTTCTCCATTGAAGTTTTTGCTCTTACTTACACTTTAAAGATAAAGATAAAGATAAAACATTATTTATTGCCAAAACCAAAACATTACATTAAAAAAAAATACACTTAAAACAGAGGTTATCGTTTTAGAATTATATCTAACAATTTTGGCAAATGGGGAGAGCTCAGCTTTCTGCTGGTTACCATGATTGGTTCCCAGCGCTGGTTTTCAGCAACCCCCAGCTCTTGAGGTGTTATTGCGAGCGGAAGTAAATGCAGGTATACACACAATTAATATAAAATGAAATTATAAAAAATAATACTATTAAAATTACTAAGATTTAAAGAAAGGTAGACCAAACGAAGTATATCACTCTCCTGTGTGACAGTTTATTGTAGTTAGATAAGTGTGATGAGAGTGATGGTGTGTAAGATGATGTGTGGAGTGTGGAGTGTTTTTGTTATGTTTTTGTTATATAGGGTATTGTGTCTGTGTGTGACGTATGTAGTGAGGAAGTGGTTCAAATTGGCAAAATCAAATTATCTAAAGAGTAGGTAAGTAGGTCTTTTATCTACAGGGATGTATGAAATTTTCGTATTGCTTTTGGTAATGTAATAAAATTATCTTTAATTTTGTTTTAAAAGAAATTGACCCAATGCGTGATCGTAACGGCGGTGGAAGATTATTCCAAATTTTTGAAGCAGCATATTTGAAACATCCCTCATAGCCTTTGCTATTACGTTTTTTGGTGTAGAGTAGATTCTTAGTCTTAGATCGCGTGTTAAGTTTATTTATATCTTTAAGCCATATAAATTTATCAAAGAGATATTTAGGATTTTTTCTATAAAGAACATTCTTTGTGAGACATGCAATATGTAACTCTCTTCTATGTTTCATGTTCAGAATTCCAAATTGATTTAGGAAGGGCGTTATGTATGTACGTTTAGGGATCTTAAAGCAGAATCTCGCACAGGCGTTTTGTACCCTTTGAATGGCACGCTCTGTTTTTTTAAACAACCTTGGTCCATAGACAGCACTGCAGTAATTAAGCGGAGATAGTACTAACAAGTCCGTAAGAAGTGTTCTCAGAGGAACCGATAGGTACTTTCTGACGTTGTATAGAACCTTGAGTTTATAGAAGGCAATTTTGATCTTTTCACTGATATGTTTAACAAAACGCAGTTCACTGTCCATGATCAACCCTAAATTCCTGGCCTCTGTGACTAAAGGTATTTCGGAGCCATTTACAATTAATTTCGGTTTAAAATTTAGAACCTTTTCTATTTGCTGCTTGGTGCCTAAAATCAACATTTTTGATTTGGTCGGATTTAAAACCAATGAGTTTAGCCCTGCCCATGTAAATATTTTATTCAATTCATTGTTAACTTTTTCGATAGCTTGTGGTGTGTCCTTAGCATTAAATGAATAGTAAATCTGTGTATCGTCTGCGTAAAGATGACATTTTGTCGATTCGATAACGTCTACTATGTCTGCAGTAAATATAGTGAACAGTATTGGACTAATTATGGACCCCTGGGGTACGCCTCGGCACAGATTCCCTACTTTCGAATATTTCTTATCACCATTTGCGCTTTCCGTGACAACAATTTGCTTCCGATCAATCAGAAATGATTCAAACCACCTACACGTTTCCTTAGAAAAACCATAATACGCCAGTTTAGCAAGGAGTATGGATGGATGTAGGCAGTCGAAGGCGCGTGAGAAATCGAGTAAGACCAAGATGCTACTTTTGCCTGAGTCCGATTCAGAAATAATATCATCTGTAACCTTGAGTAGGGCTGTTTCTGTTCCATGTTCTTTTCGGAAACCTGACTGAACTTCCGGTATAATGTTTTCTGATTGCAGATATGTAAGTAACTGTGCCTGCACAACTTTTTCTATGACTTTTGACAAAGTTGGTAGAATACTAATAGGTCGTAGGTCCTTCGCACTGTCTACGGCACTTGTTTTAGGTAGGGGTGTAACCAGGGCTGTTTTACATATATTAGGAAAGCAGTTAGTTTCTAATGATCTGTTAACTATAGCAGTAACAGTGGGAAGAGCCTCTGGCAGAATTAGTTTTAACATTTCTGCGTTTATAGAGTCGTGCCCCGTGGCTTTTGTTTCTATACCTAATATAATTTTAGCCACCTTAATTTCTGTTGTTGGTTTTAGGGTAAACACACCAGAGGTTTTTTTATTGCGAGAAAAATGATCGACCAAATCCTGGCTCTGTACATCGTCGCTATTGGGTAACTTGAGAAAATGCTCATTAATCTTATCTGGGTCGTTTAAGTGCTCTGGTATCGTTGCCTTGCAGGCGCTGTCAAAAAGGGTTGTTTTTTTAATGTTATTCCAAAGAACTTTGGGGTTTTGCAGGTTTTGATTTATTTTATGCTGGAAAAAAGCTGTTTTTTCTCTATCTATTGTGGATGTTACTAGATTTTTAAGGCTTTTATAGTATTCGGTGGCTGAATCAGTTTTTGTTTTTAAAGCTTTATTTAGTGCTTGGTCTCTCAAGGACATCATTAGTTTTACGGTATCAGTTATCCATGGCTTGTCTCTGATCCCAATTTGCCTCTTCTTCAGAGGTGCATGGGTGTTGAATAACGTAAGGATAGATTCATTAAATACTCTGACCATATCGTCGACGTTTGAGTATTCTAATATACTAGACCATGAAATCGCATTAAGATCACTTTCAAACTGTTGTCTATTAATTGTATGCAGCGCACGCGTCATGACGGATCGTTTTATAGGTTTTGGTTTCCGCACATTAAAATCTGCCAAAACCATTGCGTGGTCACTAAGTGACTTATTATGGAGAACTGTGATGACCTTACACTTTTGCGGTATATCCGTAACAACTAGATCTAGTAACGTACTCGAGTTACCCTCTATCCTAGTAGGTTCCTGGACCATCTGCTCCAGATTAAGCTGGTCGAAAGATTGCGCAAGTTGCCGTGCGAGTGATGAATTCGGGCACAGAAGGTCAACATTGAAGTCTGTAAGCAAGCAAGTGTAGTCGTAACCCGAAAATGAACTCACAGAGTCGCTCAACGCGTCCAGTGCAATTGGCACTTTCACAGCTTCCGGTCTATAGGCAGTTCCAACAGCCATGCGTTTGCCACCAGGCAGATTTACCTCTAGCCATAACTGCTCTAGGTCTGAAAATGGGTGAGGTTTAACTCGGGCTCGTATTCCGTCTCTGATATAAAAAGCAACACCTCCCCCCTTAGTACGTCCTTGCCGGCCTTTCTGCACATATGCATAGCCGTTGATTGTTGGTGCAAGGATTTCCTGGCCATCCTTCAACCAGATCTCATTAAGCGCCAAAATGTCTGGCTTGCGTGTAGTAACAGTCACGCTTAACTCATCTTGTCCTGTATTCAATGATCTTGAGGTATGGTTTGTTGTAAGACTGCACTATTTGTAATATTTGTAGCACTTCACGCTAATAAAACCCTTTGCGGTCAGTTCGGTCAACATATCGTTCATGACGGCCATGTTTCCCTCCACCACACTCCGTGACCCCTACGGACCAACTAACCACTTACATTGAGCAGGTCAATGTCGCTCTGGTGGTGCTGGGCGTGCTTCTGGCCGGTCAGTTCGGTCAACATATCGTTCATGACGGCCATGTTTCCCTCCACCACGGCGAGGTCTGCCCGCAGCTTGCTCATCTGACGCGGGGAGAGGGACACCTGGGAACAGACGTTAAGATTCAGTAATATTTTGACACTGAACTATCAAATAAAGGGTCAAAATAGGCCAACTAGAGGGTTGGTATGGTTGGTTTTTTCCTCATCTGACGCGGGGAGAGGGACACCTGGGAACAGAAGTTAAGATTCAGTAATATTTTGACACACAACCACCAAATAAAGTGTCAAAATAGGCCAACTAGAGGGTTGGTATGGTTGGTTTTTTCTTTATTTAAACCCTAATCTATAGTTTTACAACTTAAACTTTCGTAAGCACTGCACATTGTTATAATTATTTAACGGTTTCACTTTCTTTTATTATTTGTCGGAGCAGCCGACATGTTTCGACCTCGTCCGGAAGTCATAATCATGGCGAAGGGACGGAAGACGCGTTCGTCGCGGCGTTCATTCGCTCACTGCGGGCTCTAATCCTACTTCCTACTATAATAATATTATAAACGCGAAAGTTTATAAGTATGGATGGATGTTTGTTACTCTTTCACGTAAAAACTACTTACTTAAATTTTTTTAATGAAACTTTACAATAATATAGCT
The DNA here is from genome assembly GCA_949319315.1 of Zelleria hepariella. Lineage (NCBI taxonomy): Eukaryota > Metazoa > Arthropoda > Insecta > Lepidoptera > Yponomeutidae > Zelleria > Zelleria hepariella. Next base: position 17,348,589 of record OX439385.1, read on the forward strand.
TATACATCAGAATAACACATAGGCTACACATTATTACGCTTTTACACTTAGGAGCAAAGCAAAGCACATACCTTTTTTCTGTAGTCCACGCGGACGAAGTCGCGGGCAAAAGCTAGTACTCTATAGTTGTTGATTTACTTACAGCAGCGCCGGGGGCGGCCTCTTGCGGCGCTCTGCTCGGCGAAGAAGGCGGGATGATGGAGCGCTGCGGGGAACCCACGACCGGCTCGCCGGCGCCGTCCGGGACGCTCTGGAAACGTTACCATCGCATTAGGTTAACATACAGGGTCAGTGGCGGATCCAGGATTTTGAACCCAATGAGCGTAGGTTTTCAAGATTAAAAAGGATACAAAACTCATTTTTATAGAGGGTCTCGGATGCTTTTGGGGGGGCTTGAGCCCTTTAGCCCCCCCCTAAATCCGCTAGTGTACAGGGTGTTGTTTTGGTTAGTGACACCCGACTCAGGGACGATAGTTTTAGTAACGCTTGAAACTAAAAGCAAGTTATTTTTATTGACAAATTACCTTGTTCAAAGCATTATCTTGTGCGTGCGCGATGTGGCGCCCAATATTGCGAGTGCGGCCGCAAGCGATGGTATGAAGTAAGGAAGGCCACAATTTAATGATGTTTGGGCATTTTTCACTGATTTTTTTTTTTTTTTGGCTTCAGTGTCGTGCAAACAGTCACCCTTGAGTCGGGTGTCACTGTACAAAACAGCACCTTGTATTTATAGGCTCCATTTTTCTTATTTAGTGTAGACTTACCCTTTGTGGTGTAAAAATGGGCGCCATAGCGTCGAGATCAGTCATAGGAAACTCCACTCCTTTGGTCTTCAGTTCGTTGTACACCTGCCCTACGCCCTGAAAATTAATAATTTCGCGTTAAAATTCGTTTTGAAGGAACAATAACATGCTGCAATGCTTTTATCGTGTCATTATGGTTGGTAATTTTGACATTTTATTTCCTTGTGAAGAATAGCATCATGTTGAGGCAACAGAGGAACTTACCTACAGTATTATTCTAACTATCCAGTCTGTTTCTTAAGTGTTGTTCTATATCGTTATTTTTAACAAATCTAAATAGACAGACAGAGCGAAACTCAAATATTTGGCGGTAAGTATGTAAAGAATCTCTGAACAAAATGCAGTGTCATTATCACAAATTCTTGTTGGTCATCCACGAAAGTACGCTATAATTAGCAAAGCAAAATTTTGTCAACATTCAACCTTCCTTTCCTATTAATTGGCATGACGAAGCGATTCTATGCAACTTCCGCTACATTTTTACCTGTTGGTTCGACCGAATAAACTACACATTCAGTTATCAGTCTCACTACAAAAACTATTGAAAAATTATTATTTTGGAGAGTTGTTGCAAACCAAATTTATTTATTTATTCGTATGGCCACAAAATTGGCACTTTATGGGTGCGAAACATGGACGATGACACAGAGGGAACGGGAAAGGCTGGAATCTTTCGAGATGTGGTGTTGGAGGAGAATGGAGTGGATATCTTGGACGGAAATAGTGTCAAATGAGCAAGTCCTGGAAAGAGTAGGGGAGAGGAGAACGTTGATGAAGACAATAGAATGCAGAAGAGGAAAGATCTTAGGCCACTTGCTACGTCACGACAAATTCATAACCAACATAATAGAAGGAAAGATAGAAGGAAAGAGAGGTAGAGGAAGGCCACGGAGAAGCTACTTTGACCAAATTAAAGAGAAGGTGGATGTCGTGACGTGTACCAGGCTGCAAAGGAACTGGCCTGTGATCGAAGTGCATGGAGAATGCTGCACCGACAAGAGGATAACTCTTAAATATAATGATGATGACAAAATTGCAAACCACACAGCAAAACAGCAATTATAATGTGAAATGGTTGTAAATAGACAGAACACTCAAGTACAGTAGGTATACGATGAAACAATCTTACCATACACTGAATATTTTTTTACTAACTGCAATTCGACCTTTTCAACGCAGGTAAGTCTTGTACGTTTTAGAGAAAATTCCCTCTCTACATGGACCAGAATGTTCCAAGTTCCATGTTCTTAAGCAGTGCTCTATCCTTTAGTTATTTGTAAATCTATCAGCCAGTCAGTCAATAGAAGATTACCTGCAGTTCAGGTTGATTTTGGAACGCATCAGCCCAACACTGGATGAGACTCAGCACTTTCTCCTGCACCACGGTCGGGGGGTCGTTTTTGGGTCCGATTAGTTTCACCTGGAATTCAAATTTACATTTGTTACACTTGTTATATTTAGCTCTAGACATCAGCGAACGGAAAATGTTTGCTCTCTTCACTTTCCTGCGCGAGTAATGGACTCAACTTTCCTTCTTTCTATCGCACTATAGGACTGGGACCAAGCACAGCCTTCTTTATCTCTCAAGCCGTGCTGTGCAAGTCCTGGCAACGTCGCCCGTGAACCGGTTTACGCAGTGCACTGTCTGTCAGAAGCCATTATGATAGTACGACCAAATTAAAACTAATCCGAGTCTCACTAACTTCAACTCTGGCTGGAAACCATTAATTTTAGTCACATAATACATACCCGGCTAAATAACATGGCAGTTATGCTGTTTGTTTTTATACCATTTTTCTTGTAGTTTTAAGTTAGCTGGATAATACGTCATCTTCATTTGACGTAAGGATTTGTTTTGATTTGTGGTGTGGCTGATATTGTGAGTGAAAATTAAGTAATTTATTAGTTATTCATTGCTTTAAAACAGCCTAACTTGACTTGCCAGCTTAAGGTATGTTTTTAGAGTATTTTCATAGTTTTAGTTACGATTTGTAGTTACAATTTGATCCTAGAGAACCAATCGTAACACAACATTAAATCATGAATTTATTTTCAAATGCCTCGCTGGTGTTGTGTGCCCTGCTGTAAGTCGAATTACGACTCAAGTCTAAAGAGAGAAGAAAGACCTTTATCTACGTTTGCTTTCCCACGGGATAACGATTTATTAAGTCGCTGGAAAAATAATTATTAGATAGTCTTACAAGACAGACAACCGGTTCACGCAGTCCTTAAATGCGAGGTTGCCAAACCTAACAGCATGGCTTGAGAGATAAAGAAGGCTGTGGACCAAGCCAAAAATATGGTGGTAAGTGATGTTATTGTGATGGATGATGATGACATGCATGATATATAGGCACAGAAACAAACGCAAGCACTTATTTTTATAACAGATTTAGATACTCGTAGATCGCACTTTTAACCAAACTTTGCCATCAGATTTGTATCACACAAACAATACAAATATGTAGAGCGATAAAATTATTGAACCAGGCAATAAACTGACAAATAAAGTCTACTTAGAACAAACTACTTGGTACTCAACTGTTCTAGAGGCAAAACTTAGAAAATCTAATAGTAGTCTAAACAACATTCAGTCTTTTATTAACACACCATTTATTCCATCTAAAGAAAATACAAAAACAAAACTTCTTGAAGAACTAGGTAACTTACATAATGAACGAGTTTGCCAGCGAATTAATTCATCAGATATAACAACATCAACTTCATTCGTATCTTTTCTGTTACATAAGCCATCGTTTTCGGGGCGGAAAGACTTTGAATAATCAGAGTAAGAAACTAGGCTATAGCAAAAAAAAATGCTAATACAAGGTTACCTCATTGCCAAGCGCACAAAGACTCATAGAGCCCACACGCGCGTCGTGTTATGATTCAGGTCATTCTACTCAGAAAACCTTAGGCCTTCATCTATATTATACCTACATATTTTTTACCCTGCCCTGACCCAAAAGGAGGGGTGTTATAAGTTTGAGCTATGTGTATACTGTGTGTCTGTCTGTGGCACCACAGCTATTAAACGGGTGAACGGCAGTTTTATTTATTTATTTGAAAGCAGGTTTCTCTAGCACGTTTATGATTATGCTAATTTGAAATTAAAATGTCGGGGGTTTTTAGTACTTATTACAGTATAGGCACGGTATGCGAGAGGTTGCGGTTTCAAGTCTTGTCCCGAGCGAATTCAACTTATAATCAATCCTGAGACGTGCGTGACCACTCAACAGGCAGACGCTCTATGATATGAGTTTTAGATTGATAAGGCTTGTGTGCGCCTTCGCGTACTTACTCTGTGGTGGTACTACGTTAACATTCTATACCTAGTATTATCTGGCTATAGTATTCCTACAGTGAATCCATTTCTGGTGGTCTAACTCGTCGAAGAAATAGCATGAAAATTGAGGCCACTAGCACAACGCATTAATGAATTGGTGCCTTTATCCCATTGGCCTCGATATCGAACGGCTCTAGTATTTGTTTTTCTGACCGCAAAGCCTTGATGGTTTCGTGACAAAAACATTGTTAAAAAACAGCTTAATGGTATCGACTATTACGGCTTGACATTTCTAGACTGGAGATGATAATAAACACGTTTCTATTGCTGCAGCGTGCAGTTTCACCAATTTTTGTAATCACCTCCTATAGGTTGAGAATGTCTGACTGAGATGACGGCGCATTGTGAGCCGTATCAAGATCAATTGCAAATAACAACTAGGTAATTGCTGTAAGGCACCACCGGGGATCAAACCCGGAATAGAATCAATTATGTATCATAGAGTAATCTCCTCAAACTAGCAATGATAATACAATGAAAAGGTATTTTTGTCAAAAGAGCCTTAGGGCCTCATAGCTTCTGAACGACAAAAAGTGGCTGAACGTGCATGGGGGTGATTCGGGTGGCCCTAAGTGTCAGCTATCTGGATTTTCTCGCTTTACGTCTATGTTTGGGCCACCCTGTATATAATTTTCTTGTATAAGTACTTCTCTTTTTTAAGACTTTGTTTTCGTTACAAATAAATAAATAAAAACCGAAAATGCCGCACGCAAAGCCCATCGATTTTTGGAAATGGTTCCCGTACCTATGCAGGCCTGCTTTACCGGGAAATCTCTCAGTTCGCGGGTTGATGCCAATGAGCCTTTAGGATTCTTATTATATCTGCATGTAAATAATCAGACATACAAGTTCATTGTTACGACTTGCTTGACTGATAATGGAATACTAAAATGTACTGATGATAACGTGATAGCGCCATGCTAAACATTGCGAGAACAAATGAAAATAAGTACCTATATAGGTAGGTACTGAAGGGAAAATTCCTCTGGCAAAAAATAGAAGTTAAAAACTAAAACCCGACTACTAAAAGGCTTAAAACAAGACCTGTTTATCCTTAAAATAGACTCATAGATAATTAATCGTAGTCGGAGGCCATCGGTTTATTAAATGCGAATGTGGTGTCCTCCGACTACGATTAATTATCTATGAGTCTATTTTAGTAGTCGGGTTTTAGTTTTTAACTTCTATTTTTTTTTTGAGCTTTGTAGTAAGTCATTTTGGACGATCACCAAGAATAGAACCAAGAAGGGCAAAAAAAAACACATTTTTGAAATTTTTGTTCTATTTGTTATGTTGACGCTACATGTGTTATACATTTTTGAAAAGGTCTTTTAAAGCCCTTTCATTTGATACCCATGACGATGGTATCCGATAGTTTTTATTTTTAGGTCCACCACTTTAGGGCGCAGCACAGCCGCCATCTTGATTTTTTTCAAAATTAAACTACCCTATGTTACCTGGGTGATTAAGACGAATCCAACGACACCTCATTTGTTGAAATCGGCCGAGTAGTTTAGGCTCTGCGAGGGAACAGATGAACACACAAACATACATACATACATACATACATACATACATACATACATACATACGCTGCTAAAATCATAACCCTCCTTTTTGCTTCGCGTAGTCGGGTAAAAAGTGGCATTACACAACTAAGATCAATCTCTATTCAAAACTTGAATCACTCTTTATAGAAGTGTTGCTTTAGAATAAAATGTTTTAGAGCTCCATTTCCTCAATAGATCAACAGAGCGAAAGAGAGTGGTGTATCGCGCGCTAAGAAGCTTGATAGATGTGCAGGACTAGCGATGGTAAACCACTTATGCCGCGCAAAATAATACATACCATGGGGTATCAGCAACACAGAACTGTGGAGAAGGACTAGCCAAAATCTACTAGTTCATACTATGCGGAGACCCGACAACCACCTCTCTGAAATAGCACTAAAATGGTGGAACACGGAATAGAGGGTGCTCTAAAATTTGCTGTCGTTGAACAACTCGAAGCAAACAGTATGAGGAAGTTGGGATGAGCATATCCGAGCTTAAGCTGAAGGCGCGAAATCGGCCAGAATGGTATTTTTTTTTAGGAGCCCCCTTTTCCCTGATTCGGGATGACGGGAACTGATGAATGAATGATGGAACCGTGGGGATGCAATGAATGATGGAACCTTGGGGATACAATGAATGATGGAACCTTGGGGATGCAATGAATGATGGAACCTTGGGGATGCAATGAATGATGATGATTGAACGCTAGGATCGAGTCGCGGCACCATTTTGCAGTGAGTCCTGCCCCAGTTGGAAACAGAATCAGTTAACAAGTTGAATGAATGATTTTAATAAAGGACATCTCAGTACATGACATTGACTTTATCAATGGTATGAGTCAAAAACAGTAAGTACAATGACTTGTTTGATAAGATGCAGCATATTCGCATTGTTTACTCAATACTTATTATAGATTACAGATAAAACGATTTAGGAAAAGTATTATTATGAAAAGACAGACTAAATGAACTTGGAGTTTTCCATTATTTCTTGAAACTTCGAGCCTGAGTGGTCTCTAATTGACAGATTTGTTTAGTAAAAAATTATGGGACTAACATTATAATCTTGAAAACATCAATAATTCTAGAGTCGGCATAAGTCCTAGGTAGGACGTATAAGTACTAACCCGTGCTAGGGATCATTATAAGGTCAATGACTGATTGTATTGGCAATATGTATAATGGGCAGAGCAAATGTACCAAGTCAATTTAACAGGTTTGAAATATGAGAGACATTTATTCCAATGGCGACTGCAGACTGCAAATGGCAACAGGTGCAATTTTTTCAATCATGATAAACTTATCAAACTTGATAATTTGTTTGACATCTCACTGACAAAATGTAGATTAAATCTGCCTCATTGAAGTCGTGATAATGCCAACAAGTGGTCTGGCCCACTCATTCACATTTTGACCAGTGATTTTGACAGTTTTGTCAAGGGTGAAGGTACCTACTTCCGATAGGGACTACAGACTGCAATCACCATTACATTGTACTTGTAATAATAATAATAATAAGGTTCCCACCCAACCCTACAATAGCTTATGCTCTTTGCGGGAAAGCCACCAGAGTGCATTTTGTGTTGTGGTGTGCTCTGGGGGTGGACCCAATTAGTGTACCCACATTGCATCAGGTCAGCGTGACCTGTGCTTTTGACGGGAAAGTACTGCGAGTGTATTTTGGTGTATGGTACTCTCGCAGGATGGACCTTGAGGATGCGCATGGTCACGTCGCACCAGGTCAATGTAGGTGGTGCACCTGATGGGAACCCTCAAGTGTATTTTTGTGTGTTTGTTGCACTCTGGGGGAACCAACAGGTGCACCACGTTACATAAGATCAAAGCTGTCAAACGGGCCTCTACGTGTTGGATACGTCCCCACGCACGCCGGCTAAAGGACCGGGACTCTGTAGTCCCGTGAATCTTTACGATAGACATACATAATAATAATAATTTATTCATTTATTCAGATAACAAAATCCAAATATGTAATATGTTTGTTTATGTATGCCTTGAGACCACAGAAGATACCTCAACAGCTATATTGTAGAGTCAATACTTTAGTTATTCATCTATGTCTATGACTCATCTCGAATAACACCAAGTGACAAGGAGGTGCTTACATGTTATGTAATATAATAATACGTTGGGGACCTGGTAGCACTATAGGTTAATTAATGTATTTACAAGGTCTTGTTAGTGATTGTTGTCACCTATAACTGATGAAACCCAGTAGAAAATAGATAGATAGATGCAATACTTTAGTACCTTTATCTTTAAAGTTTATAGGCTGTATGTTTCTATTTATGTAGGTAACAACATGAAATAACTATGAATATACCTAATAAGGCGGTTTTGCATACACATTGCATGCACAAATACTAGATGAAAAATAAACCAAACAAGATGGATCGACCTTATCTTCATCAACGGAATGGAATCCCCAAATATTTGACGAAAATAAAATAACCATAGAGGTAAGAGAAGTTGAGAAAGAGGCTGCATCAACTGGACTCGGCTGGAAGGAACTAGAGGCTGCCGCGCAAGTCCGCGAAACATTTAGATCTCTTCTTCGAGCCCTATTTCCCTGATAAGGGATACAAGAATGTCATCATCATCATCATCATAAAAATAAACAAAAGTGACTCACCAACTCTCCAATAAACTCCTTGTTACACACAAGGACATGGAACGCCTTACTGCAGTTCTTCACACACGTCTCTAGCACGGTCAGTGTGTACATCACAATGGTATAATTCTTCCCCGCACTCTGTGTCAGCCGTTTACGGATTGCTTTGATGGCGTCTTTGGGCCCATCTGCAGTGGAGTTGATTATATCGCATATCTCCATGTTCAGGGCCCAGTTCTCTGACGGGAGCGAGCCATCTGTAGCTTGCTCTGCAAGGAAAATGATTTGGTAGGCCAAGATGTAGAGATTTGGAACAATGGTCCTTGGGATTTAGGGGCGACATAGGATAGCGGTAAGTGGGTAGTACTGTTAATTCCTTGTAGTTTAATCAGTTTTTATTGTTCACTCTATTATACAGAGGCCATAACAAAGAGAAAATGAAATTCCTACATAAATAATGCGCAACAAAATGGAAAGTAGAAGTGATATTTGATGAAAGACCAAAAAGTTGTCAGCTACTTACCGATCTTTTGACCCACAACTGTGGAAAATGGATTTCCTACGCCGAAGAAAGACATTTTCTTGTAAATAACAAGTGTTTTCTAATAAAAAAATCACCAATTTCACCTCAGAAATGCAAGCTGTCAAAACATCATAGACATTACTGGTGCGTTCGGAACTGGTATATTTATCCGAAAACCAACAACCAACAAAATATTTCACAAAGAAAAATAATTAACTTTAATAAATGATTGGTAAAAGAAGCGTATCAAAATAAACTCAACTCCAATATTTTAGGTATAGGTAGTATTTATACGAAATAGTCTGCAGGTTTGGCGGTAATGAAATAAATGTTAAAAAACTATTTCTAATGTTCCGAATGTACGACGAGGACCCGCGACCGTTCTGAAACAATGTTTTGAAATTTTGTAATGTTTTATAAAATATTCCAATGGGCCGAATTGAGTGAATTTCTGTTTTGAAATTTTTTAATGTTTTATAAAATATTCCAATGGGCCGAATTGAGTAAATTTATATTTTGATAGCCCACTCTATCCTATTCTCAACACGACTGCTGAATAGTTTCAAAGCTGCCTCTTTTGTACTGATTACTCGACACCATAATTTCAGAACGCACTATTACGTGCATCCGTATCCGTTTTAGAAGCGGGAGAATATGAAACTGAAATCGTCTGTTTGAAATCTGTCACAAGTTCACAACCAACACAATCACAAATCGTGTTCCTTAGCAACTGCCTACTGCGCGTCTTCTCAAAGAGAATATGTAAGTTCTGTCGTGTGATTGTGATTGAACTAAGAATTTCTCCGAATTTCTCGGGTGGCCCATTCGATCGATCAATTATAGGAGAAAGTTTGTTGAAGCACCATGTCGAGGAACGAACCGCCAAGACCGAAACTGGTTCAGACGAACATGTGGAGCCCTGTGATTCACACGAGCATTGAGCCAGGCGTCATAGATAACGATATGATTTATCGATGCGTTATGAATTTCGGTAAGACCCTTTAAGCTTGTGTCCCATAACGCTATTGATCAATAGCGATAGATCTGGTCGCGTAGCATGAGGCGGTGTTAGAGAGGTGTTAGGGTGTTAGGACTCTGTCCATCCCGCTCTACTTCAAACAAAAGAGTGAGATACATATAGTTTTAAATCCATAGATAGTCTCTAACACCGCCTCATGCTACGCGAGCAGAGCTCGGGCTCGTTCTATTCTTCGAGACTATGTACTGTAAGTAGGTAACTACTTTCATGATGAATCTATCGATCGAGCACGAAAGCGCGCGAAGGTTTTTTTTTCAGGTCCGTGCGCGCGAACGCAAAAACGCAAAAACGCGCGACAGCTGTTTTATAGAGCTATCAAAGCTTGTTAATTTAATCGATATACCTGCCCCGGCGGCTCGAATGCCGTGACAAACGTTTTGAGTTTTTGATCGGTTATCAACTAAAGCAAGATAGCCAAAAAGTTTGTCGCGTGTGCCGTGCCGGCGGAGCTGCAGTGCTACTTGCTTGGCATGAGCCTGGGTTACGCAGTACATAACGGGGTTATAACTATATGTATCTCACTCTTTTGTTTAACTTAGAGCGGGATAGCTAGAGTTATAAAACCATGGATACCTACGCTTTAACCCAGCCTCAAGCTACGAGTTGGAATGGGTAGGGTACCGAACCATCAAACAAAAAAACTGGGTGCCTACATATCTCTGAAATCTCTGACCCTTAAATTTTCTTAAAGAGCTCAAGCCCCCCCCCCCCAAAGTATCTGAGACTCTCTGTAAAAATAAATTATGTATACTTTTTAGTCTTGAAAACCTACACTCATTGGGTTCAAGCCCCCCCCAAACCAAAATCCTGGATCCGCCACTGCCTGTAAGTACCTTTATCTCGCTGTTTACCAGGACCAACGGGTGAAGCAGGCAGGCTATTTAAAGAAGAAGGTGTCGACATAGAGAGAGTCGAGACACTTCGCCTCGAATTCCAGAACATTCTCCGTCTAGACCACCTTTGGATGCTCAGATCAGTGACCGTTCTATCCCTCTGCCACAACAACATAGAGAAGATAGAAAACTTGGAGCAGCTCACACTTCTAAAGGAGCTAGATTTGTCATTCAATAAGATCGAAGTTATAGAGAATCTAGAGGAGCTGACGAAGATTGAGGTCTTGACTCTGTTCCATAATAAAATAAAGAAACTGGAGAATTTGGACGCGTTGGAGCATTTGCTGGTGTTCAGCATTGGAGACAATTTGATCGAAGACTTGAATGAGGTAACTCCAGTACATATCTTAAATGATTTAAACAAAAAGGATAGATTATATATCCCACCAAAAACATTCTGTAAAAAACTAGCCAGGTCTCGATGGAGCTGCTTGTTTATCTCTAAAAAGTAATGAAATCTACAGGATGCACTCTAACTCGATAGCGGAACTTTAAGTAGGCTGTCTACTGATCACTACAAACAACTTGTACCAGGTGGCGAAAAAAATATCAGCTGTTCCATACAAAAGGTCGACTCAGTACTGCGCCAAATGTATGAAACAGCTGATATTTTTATCGCTCCATTTTTTTCGCCACCTAGTGCAAGTTGTTTGTAGTGATCAGTAGACAGCCTACTTAAAGTTCCGCTATCGACTTAGAGTGCACCCTGTAGACAAAGTCGTGCCAAGTCTAAGGTTCCTTACTGCGATTTCTTTATTATTATATAGTTAATGTTGTGTGACTTGGCCTACTAAGCTCCTACTAAGGTACCTACTACTGGTTTTAAATTTCCTGTAGCTCGTAGGTAGCTCATAAATGCGCCGGTTGGTGCGCAGTTTCAGTCTAGCTACAGTCGAATACCTACATGATAACGATAATTTTTGCATCAATAGCGTTTTTATCCCGCTATGGAGTAGCACCGTCTGATGGCTTCGGACTTCTATTTACCACCAGTCTTCTTAGTATACCATCATGAGATTACCTCCGAAAACTTCCAGATGACCTACCTCCGCATCTTCCGGTTCCTCCGCTCGCTCAGCGTGAAGGGCAACCCGTGCTGTGAACAACGCAAGTTCTACACTTTCATCAAGGCCGCTCTGCCCAACGTCACCTATCTGGACTACAAGGTGGTTCATGAGGAAGAGCGGAGGGCCGGGATTGACATATTTAGGTAGGTACAGACGTTCTAACAGTCCAAGGGAAAAACAGGCGTAATGAGGGGAAAATACAACTTATCCAGAGGGCACAAGTAGGCAGGTAACTCGGGAAACTGACGTTTCAGCGACAGCCTTTCTCGAGCATGCATGCTAATAAAGGAAAGTGAAAAAGCTTCACGCTGAATCCCACTTCTGATGGGTTAATAAACTAAGAGTGTCTTTTCCCATATCTCTATGTTGTAACTCTTGGTATGTCTGGTACATAAAATGTATGTCATTACAACTTTTCCTTTTGAAGGTATTCCCTTATCACACTTCTTATTGACAAGTCGCGAGATTTCTTAATTTCTTCATTGGAAATTTTTGAGCTTACCTAAGTAGGTACCTACTTACCTACCAAATCTCGACGATCTCCTTTTCGTCCTCAAATTTCTGATGACACGGTGAATGCTTACCCCAGCCGCTGCCTTCATTGCACAAGACTATCATATCAGTCCCTCAAAGTAAGGAATCTCTGAGAAAACGATGTTCATTGGATGGTTTCCTCTGACCATGGCATAATGCTGAGCGGAGGCCATGTTAGTGCCAAGACTACAGTGTAATTTTAAATTTAGCTTGTAAGAACAATAATTTGGTATGAAATAAACATTTTACTTACCTACTTACTTACTAAAACCCCCTTTTAGGAGTAAACTCCGCGAGCTCGACGAGCGAAGCGAAGCTCGCGAGAAGGCGCGCATCGCCAAGGCTGAATATGATGCCAAAGTGGATTTCTACGCACTGTCCTTTGTGGAGTACCTGAGTGGACCCGAAATGGTCGAGACTATGTTTGAGAAAGACCCTGATGGGGCGCTGCTTCTAACCCTTGGCGGTGAACTCAACACTTACTATGGACAGTGAGTTTGCTGATCTATCAGAGAGTTTTCCTCGCTTAATTTTAATCCGAGATTTAAAATTAAACGAGATTATTTTAATTTCAATGATAAGAAGAATCCTGAAGATGTTGTCCTTGTATTTAAGGGCCATCCATTAACATTAGGTTATGTCAGCGGTTCTCAATCTTTTTTGGTGACGGAACCCTTATGGAAAGCCAAATACTTGACGGAACCCTACAATAAAACAATAGTTTTTACCCGACTGACCCGACTGAAACTCGAAAAACATATATATTTTTCGAGTTTATGTATGTAAGGGTGTATACTGTATATAGGCAGTTAGTATAGTGCTGTATACAGTATACAGCACTATACTAACTGCCGATTTCTGAATTGAGAAATTCACTAACCAAATACTCATGATACTTAAGTATCATCCTGTCTCTGCAGATTTCTCACAAAAGAGCGTGACAGGACGAAATTTCTCAATTCAGAAATCGGGCCTAAGACTAGGTAAGTTCGGCTGCTCCTCGTGAATCGTGATACGCCGCGTCAGAACGGTCGAACAGAGAGAGGTGTTTTGAATATTTTTTCTAAATTCTTGCGCAACCCCTACATGGGTATCGCGGAATCCTAGGGTTCAGCGGGTTCCATACACACTTTGAGTATGGCTGGGTTAGGTTATCGTATGAGGTAGTGGCCAACCTTGGTGTCAGATTCATGCAATCGAGTGACCTTCCTCCACCCGGCAGATACAAAGAGGAGTACGTAGAGACAATGGACAAGTTGGTGGATTACGCACAGAACGCGTACAACGACAGACAGACGGAGATAAGGCTAGTGAAGGACCTCATGAACAACGCCTTGGACGACAGCGTTGAGAAGAGCAAAGCGTGAGTCTAAGGCTAAATATATTATACAGGGTAATTTTAAAATAAATTTATTCCTCAGACACCCCAACCTCTAAATGTGATCCAGCCTCCAGCTGAAGTGTTTCAGGAGCTATTTAAAAAATATATTTAATATTTGCCCTGTATAGCCTGTACAAGTGTACGTGTCAATCGTGTCATACTCCAGCTAGGCATTCTTAAAAAATTAAAACAATAATTAAAGTTGGAGACATTTTTCACGCGTTTCGTCACATCCGCATTGAATTTGTTAACAAAAATTTAGTCTTGGAAAAAAGGGGCATTTCTTTTTGTTGTTCCATACATTTGATGCACTACTTAGATATTTATTGTGTGGAATACCTATTATTTTTTGGCTCATTTGTAGCTTAGCTAGCCTATAATCAGCGAGCGGAAGATAACACCTATAATAGTCCACAGGAAAGTGTTAAGAACGAGAAAACGACTCGTGCAACGTTACAAGGTTCTCTATGGCGTAGCACCTCGTAGTCCGTCGTAGCATCACGTAGCCCATCGCAGCACCTCGTAGCCCGTCGTAGCATCTCCTTGCCCGTCGTAGCATCTCGTAGCCCATCGTAGCACCTCGTAGCCCGTCGTAGCACCTCGTACCCCCTTGTAGCATCTCGTAGCCCGTCGTAGCATCTCGTAGCCCGTCGTAGCACCTCGTACCCCGTTGTAGCATCTCGTAGCCCGTCGTAGCATCTCGTAGCCCGTCGTAGCACCTCGTACCCCGTTGTAGCATCTCGTAGCCCGTCGTAGCATCTCGTAGCCCGTCGTATCTGCTACGTTCCTCCTGAAATTTCCCTACAGTCCATCCACGCTGACATTGACAACGCGGAAAAATATAGGCTATATTGTATATCTAAGTCTGCGCAGATCAAGTGAAATCTTTACAGTGTGTTGCATCAGTAATTAACTTTTAATGATTCGCGATATTCTTCGAAACGGGTCGAATCGCGGTTAGTTTAGTAGGTAAATGAATTACCTTTATTATCCCGAGTGTGTTGCATGTCGTAGCCCGTCGTAGCGTTACTACGATCCTCACTGTGTAAAAATGGTGCATAAAATGTTTCCTACAGGGCGGTGACAATCTTCGAAGAGGATAAACACGAAATAGTTAAGGAGATGACGGGAATAATCGACGAGTTCTTGGCCAAAGAGAAGAACAGCTCCATAGAGGCTCTGGAGCCCCGGATTGTGGACCTTAACGACCTCTTCAACGAGGCCGTGTCAGTCTTGTGGAAGGAACTCATGACTATAGAGATGAGACTGTTTGAACAGTGCGAGGTAAGGACAACCAACGGTCTTAAATCCAATAATAAAAATTAAAGACTAAAAAATAAAAATAGACAAGGGTTATGCTAATCAGAGAAAACATGTGCGTTCGAAGGGTTTGGTGAAGGAAATGGCATACAACTTACCACAATTTTCAGACCATTCTAAACTAGGATTGTAATTTTTACACTTAAGGCGCGGTGTATCTATCGGTGTATCCATTACGAGTATCTATTGATGATAGAGATGGGATAGATGATGATGAATTATTAAAGGAGGTTAGGCGCATAATTCTCAAAATTTTGCGTTCCGCAAATTTCCGCTGGCTTTGTCACGTCGAAAGAATGGGATAAGATCGGGCTGCGAAGAGAGCATATGAGGGACGTCCCGTAGGGCGTCGGCCGGTCGGACGTTCCAAATATCGCTGGGAAGATGCGGTAGGAAGATACCTGTGCGAGGTCCAGTTGGAGGATTGGAGGGAGTTAGCGCAGGACAGCGAGAGCTGGCATCTTTTGGTTACGGAGGCCAAGATCCACTTTGGGTTGCCAGTCAGATAGATTGATTGATTAGGTGCATAATTCATTTTCTTTATTGGTGTCCTCGCTACAATATTACACAGCGTCCTACGTAATCCTCCCTGTTTTGTCAAGCTGCCATAGATAGGAATCTACGAAACATGCTCAGAGAAGGGCATCAAATTCGCCCCCCTTTCCTGCAGGAATGCCGCATCCAGTTCGCGGTGAACATGACAGAGAAGATAACGAAGCTGCTCGAGCAGTCGCGAGCCGCGTTCGGCATGTGGCGCGAGCTCGACGGGATCTGGCAGATGCGGCTCATAGAGGCGCTGTCCAAGCTCATGGCCAACCGGGATCTGGTCGCTACTGCCTGCGACGAGCTACAGGAGGTTAGTTTGGAATGAGCTCGACGGGATCTGGCAGATGCGGCTCATAGAGGCGCTGTCCAAGCTCATGGCAAACCGGGATCTGGTCGCCACCGCCTGCTATGAGCTACAGGAGGTTAGTTTGGAATAAGCTTGACGGTATCTGGCAGATGCGGCTCATAGAGGCGCTGTCCAAGCTCATGGCAAACCGGGATCTGGTCGCCACCGCCTGCGATGAGCTACAGGAGGTAAGATTGGAATGAGCTCGACGGTATCTGGCAGATGCGGCTCATAGAGGCGCTGTCCAAGCTCATGGCAAACCGGGATCTGGTCGCCACCGCCTGCGATGAGCTACAGGAGGTAAGATTGGAATGAGCTCGACGGTATCTGGCAGATGCGGCTCATAGAGGCGCGGTCCAAGCTCATGGCCAACCGGGATCTGGTCGCAACTGACTGTGACAAGCTACAGGAGGTGAGTATAAGTTACGGAAGTTGGTACCTACCTTGATTACGTATCTTGCCGTTATCGCAAAAAAATCCTAATTTGAGTTAGTGTTCTTGGTATAAGTAAAAATTGGCGCCGCGGAGGAATCAGGAAGTGATCGTCAATACCATATCTCGTGGTAGGTACAATTTTAAGCGAACAGAAAGCTTATAAAACTCTTATTTTGTGACAGAACCACAGAAGATACTACAGGGTGCACTCTAAGTCGATAGCGGAACTTTAAGTAGGCTATCTACTGATCAATACAAACAACTTGTACTAGGTGGCGAAAAAAATTGAATGAAAAAAATATCAGCTGTTCCATACAAAAGGTCAACTCAGTACTGCGCCAAATGTATGAAACAGCTGATATTTTTTTCGCTCCATTTTTGTCGCCACCTAGTACAAGTTGTTTGTATTGATCAGTAGACAGCCTACTTAAAGTTCCGCTATCGACTTAGAGTGCACCCTGTAGAGACGACAGAAGAATTAAAACCAGAGAAAATAAATGTACGATGACATAACTAGTGCGAACATTCCTATGAAAACGAGTTTTTGGCGGGTTGTAGTGGTTTGAAAAACGCTCTTAGACCCCTCACTTTAATGACCATTCCCGCCAACAGATGCTGAACGACCGCGACGCGATGATGAACGCGGTGGCGGCGTCCTCCGACTCGCACATGCGGTTTATAGACGTGCGTGAGGACGCGCTCCTCACGCGGGCTAACGACTGGAAGGACGAGACCTTAACTAGCTGCAACGAGTAAGGCCGATACAGTCGGAATTTTCCTGTACCCAAAAACGAATCAGGATTCCGTATGTTTATTTCAGTTCGGAATGATTTTGTGTGCGAGAGGAAGTGCTACTCACGCGGGCTAACGACTGGAAGGACGAGATTTACTGCGTTCGGAATCCTGATTCGATTTTCCTTACGGAAAAATTCCGACTGCAGATACCTATGTAATAGAATTCCTTTCTCAGCTCAACAACATAACAGACACTTTACTTTACATTCACACATGCGGTTCATAGACGCACGAGAGGACGCGCTCCTCACGCGGGCTAACGACTGGAAGGACGAGACCTTAACTAGCTGCAACGAGTAAGGCCGATACAGTCGAAATTTTCCTGTACCCAAAAACGAATCAGGATTCCGTATGTTTATTTCAGTTCGGAATGATTTTGTATGCACAGGCTGTGCGATTTATAGACGCGCGAGAGGACGTGCTACTCACGCGGGCTAACGACTGGAAGGACGAGATTTACTGCGTTCGGAATCCTAATTCGATTATCCTTACGGAAAAATTCCGACTGTGGATACCTATGTAATAGAATTCCCTTCTCAGCTCAACAACATAACAGACACTTTACTTTACATTCACACATGCGGTTCATAGACGCACGAGAGGACGTGCTACTCACGCGGGCTAACGACTGGAAGGACGAGACCTTAACTAGCTGCAACGTGTAAGACCGGCCACATACTTACAGTCGTTTCCTCAGTGCTGAGGGTCGTGACCATCATTGAAGGTGGCGGAGAGTAGAGTTCTCCATTGCGCTCTATCACTCGCGATGTGGATCAGTTCGTGCAGGTGTTTTTGCGTGGCTTTGGTCATAATATCCGTCCATCTAGCGGGTGGTCTGCCTCGAGCTCTCTTTCCCTCCACCTTTCCCGTCATAATTTGTTTTTCCAGGCCGGCCAAATACGGTCGGAGTTTTTCTGTACCTAAAAACTAATCAGAATTCCTTTCAGTTCACAATGATTTTGTATGCACAGGCGTACGGAATTTTGAAACGGAAAAATACTGAATAAATGTGTGTGGTAGTTTCATAGATTTGTATGGATTTACTGCGTTCGGAATCCTGATTCGATTTTCCTTACGGAAAAATTTCGACTGTAGATACCTATGTGACATAAGTGATAGAATTCCCTTTTGAGCTCAACAACATAAGATACACTCACACAATGCGGTTTATAGACGCGAGAGAGGGCATGCTTGTCATCAGCTGCAACAAGTATGTGTGGAGGAAAACAGACCGTAGAAGATAGCTAAACAACCAATCCACTTATTAGATCAACAACCTAACTAAAGTAAGTAGGTAACGAGTGAACGTGGATGCAAGAATACTAGCGAAAGATTTCGCAAATCAAACCCTATCACACCCGCTAACTGTTGCAGAAAAGTTATGAAGCAGTTGATTTCATTTCGCGATTTCAAAGTTGACAGTTCAAGAATGAGCAGAACAACCCTCCATGTTTGACAGGACCTTATGTAACACCATGTCCCAATTTTCAGGGACGAGATACGCCGCAACCGGTCGCGGATCCTCGAGATCAACTACTACATCGACAACCAGCGGCAGGAGTGGACCGACATGCAGATGAAATTGACCGACACTGTGGATCCTGAGACTGCTGCTTTACTTGGGGATGACTTTTAGAACATAGTCGTAGATCCTCGAGATCAACTACTACATCGAAAACCAGCGGCAGGAGTGGACCGACAACTGCTGCTTTGCTTGGGGATTACTTTTAGAACAATCATCCATCCAGTAATTCCCTGAATGCTGAGGATCGTGGTTCTACTTAACCTTCTTGAAGGTAGCGGAGAGCAGATGTGTCCATTGAGTTCGGATGCGGATCAGCTCGTGACAGGGCTTAGTACATACATAATGGATTGTTTAGGATATATTCCATGGTGTTGTGGTTTTAAAGTATAAATATAACTTAAGTAATATACCACATCTTTCATTAGAAATTGATTGAACGATTTCCAGTCTTCTGGTAAGGAGCATAACATTAGGTAACTATTGATAAAATACAGCGAGCGGAAGCTGATAAAATATTACGCTAATACGCCAGCATAATAATAACCTCGTAGCTATCTATACTTCTTGGTCTAATGACGAAAGAAGTCCGTGTATGTGTGACATACTCTCGTTTACGATTTTTTTTTGCCAAAGCTGCAATGCAAAAAAAACTCGTCTCTTAGTAACGGTTGACGTAGCGTTGTTTTGATTCGGTTTCTACATTTTGTGTTTTATTTATTTACATGAATTCTGTTACATGTGTGATAAATCGTTGATGTTACTCAAAGTAAAATATGTTCAGTCTAGTGATCCATCCCAAAATTGAGCCAGGGGTGATTAATAATGATATGATAAAGATATGCATAGAAAAGTATGGTAAGTTACCTGGTACCTACGAGTAGAAGAGTGGTAGGAAACAAGGGTATAGTGGACAAGGCTAATAAAGGGCTCTGCTAGACGCAGAAATAAACTGAATTTATCATATCCGTCTCACAACTTTCAGGGTCAAAAGGGGAAACTGGCAGACTTTTCACTGAAGAAGGTACCCACATGGATGAAATTCCCCAAATCCGTCTCGAATTCCAGAACATAATCAGAATAGATCACCTCTGGATGCTGAAGTCTCTGACCAAACTATCTTTGGCGCACAATTCTATTGAAAAAATCGAGAACCTAAATCGACTTCCGAACCTTGTCGAGTTAGACCTGTCCTTTAATAAAATTACAGAGATACAAAACCTTAAAGAATTGACCAAACTGGAAGTCCTAAGTTTGTTTAGTAATTGTGTTGAAAAACTGGAGAATATGGATGAATTGGGAAACTTGTTTATTTTCAGTATCGGAAACAATTTGATTGAGGATTTTAAAGAGGTGTCTTGTGTTCTATATAACTTTACTTCCTTCTTGTAAACTGTAAGCACTAGGTGCCTAAGTAATGCAGATTTAACAAGTAAGTTAGTGGTGCTAACCCGGTATAAAAATTGTTAAGCCAAGATGTTCCTAAGCCGACACTAAACTGGGGCGTAGAATTTCATATCATAGGTATTCATGCAGTGGATAATTGGATATACGTATAAGCAATAGCATTTTCCAATAATAAACGTTTCAGGTGATTTATTTACGTCGATTTTGCCACTTGAGATCTTTATGCGTCAAAGGCAACCCGTTTTGTAACAACAAGTTGGCATACGACTTCATAATGTCTGCCCTTCCCAAAATACACTATTTGGACTACAAAGTTATTCACGACAATGATAGGATAAAAGGAGGATTAATTTACAGGTATCTTCTCTTCTAAGTCCTATTTTTAATTAGTTACCAAAGATAATGTTGATGTATTGATTGATGTACAGTTTCAGCAGGATACTGTGTATTTTACAATTTCCCTTTAGTTTAACACTATTTTTAGAGCAATAAGTATTTGAATGTTTGTTTCATCTCTACATTTTCAGAGCAGAACTTAAAAACTTAGATGAAATCGATGAGCAAGCCGAAAACACTCGCATAGCTAAAGAAGAGTACGATTCTCGCGTTGAATTCTATGCCTTATCCTTCGTGGAGTACCTGACTGGACCAGAACTCCTCGAGAGGATGTTTGAAAAGGACTCAGAAGGGCAGATGCTGCTGCAGTTAGGTGGAGAACTTCGTGGATATTACGAACAGTAAGTATAAAGTTTTTGACTCACAAAAAGACAATGATATTGCCTAAACGGAAATTCGTAGAAAGAAAAAACTTCCAAGCTCTAGAAAACATGACAGTTTAAAGTACTTAAATAAGCTCTCAAAACGTCTTTAAAACAGATATAAAGCTAATTACGTGAACATAATGAATGCACTGGTGGATTTCGCACAAAATGCTTACAACGAAAGACAGGAGGAAATAGGCGTTTTCAAAGAACTTGTAGAAGGCGCACTAGAGAAGAGCATCCTAGAGAGCACCAGGTACCTAAGTTTCCCCTATTTTCCTCATACGGTTGAGACAGCCACTAGACAGCATCTAGTGGCTGCTCTGCTCACATGAGATGCGTAAAATGATAACTTATTCTGTAGTGCCTGGGACACATGAGATAACAAAATATCAACCAACACCACACCTTAAATTACCTTGTGAGTTTTCCACAATAGGGCCTTAGAAACTTTCAAGTCAGACAAAGCGCCACTGCTGGAAGATATGAACCTAGTAATCGTCACGTTTGCGGAGAACATTGCTACGCTACAAGTGCTGGAGCCAAGAGTGATAGACTTGGGAGAGAAGCTCAATGACCTTCTGTTCGCTTTGTGGAAGAAGCTAATGCTCATCGAGCTCACTCTCTTTGATCAATGCGAGGTAAGATAAGGTTCTCCTGATCTCAGTCTACTTACGTGACTATAGCTTAGATGATTTGAAGATTGTGTGATGGATCAGACGAAGCAGTAGAGCTACGTGGCGTGGCTAGAGTCATTTCGGAGTGATCAACGAAATGACGGAACTGAATAATGAGCGACGATCTGAATACGTGCGAGCATTGATGCGGTAGCGAAAGTTGGGAGCTAGAATCTGTGTAGACTATGCGCCTCGATATTATGCCTATGTCGAAAACCAAGTATTGATGATACTAGACACATACATACAGATAAAAGACGTGAAGTATGTTCAGGTAAAATAATGGAAGGAAGTTGCGCTGTGCAGACAGAGATGGCATTTTTAGGTTGCGAGGGTGAAGATCCACACCTGATCAATGGTTTCGGGTGAGCCACTGCAATAAGTAAGTGTTTCTAATCTGAGTATTTGAAATAGGCCCTTTATAAAACTTATAATATATCGGTCTTTACAGGAGTATCGCGTCCAGTTCTCAGTCAATATGACAGAGAAGGTGAAACGTTTTCAAGAAGTGGCTCGTGACGCGTTCGGCAAGTGGCGCGAGCTCGACCAGGACTGGACAGCGAAGCAGATGGAACTACTGCACAAGTTTATCAGCAACCGGCCACTGTTGGCATTTCTCGACCCGAAGTCGAAGCTGCGTGAGGTTGGTCACGTTTTTTTAAAGAGTTTCTTTTAGTGAAGACGTTGAGGATGTATTGTCCAAACAGCTTATCGAAGTTGAGCTCAAACAACTTTGTCAGAGACAGTTCGATATCGCCGAGTGAGTATTTTACCTAAGCACAGGCCTTATTTTAGAAGAGCAGTTGGCACTCTCTGTCTTCTCACGTGTCCACTACTATTAAGATTTAGTTTTGGCGGTTTACGCGCTAAAGTTTATATGCCGGACTCTTTCCTAGTAGCACACATCCTGAGGAAAGCACTGCATATTTTAAAATATACGTTCTCACTTACTTATAAGTATAAAAGTCGGTACAGCCGACTCTTTGACCTCTTCCAGAAGTGGTCTTGAATAGGCATTCTTCCTTTTCCAACAGATACTGCTAGACCGTGACCTGACAGTGGATGCGGTGGCGCAGTCTTCGGAAAACCACATGCGTTTCATCGACGCGCGAGAAGACGTTCTTATGACCAGGGCCACCACTTGGAAGGACAATATCGACAAGGGGACTAACGAGTGAGTAGATTAATTTGCTGTCTGACCATGTCATGAAAGGGTGTCCAACTGAAACACGCGAGAGAAGACGAAAACTTCAACACGAAGCAAACTGTCTCGTAATAAAGGCGGGAAAACGACTGACAACTGTTTTGAAAGCCCTAGTGCCTGATGAAGGATGACGGGAACTGATAATTATGACGATGACGATGGGGTTACAAGAAAAATTGTGCGGAAGCAGCGGTACAGGATCATGAGAGGTGGTATGAACATGAAGAAGGCAAATCTCAGCAGTGGGTTTAAGGCTGGAAGATAGTAGTGTGGCGGGAAATTCAAAATTTTCACATTTTTTTACATTTTGTAGCTAAACTGAGCTATTTTTGTTCAGCGATTTTTCGTTCGCGAGAATAAAACCGTATTCTTTTCATTATTGTAAACAACAGAACAACAATAATTCAGCCGATTATGTGTTCTGGTCTACGACAAGATTTTTGGGCACTACCACTGCTTCGTAGACCAGAACACATAATCGGCTGAATTATTGATGTTCTGTTGTTTACAATAATGAAAAGAATACGGTTTTATTCTCGCGAACGAAAAATCGCTGAACAAAAATAGCTCAGTTTAGCTACAAAATGTAAAAGTCTGTGAAAATTTTGAATTTCCCGCCACCTTGCTATCGTCTACCCTTAACGGGCTGATCATGATGATAGTTCTAAATCAGAAGGGAATATTGTTTCAGGAACGAGATAAAGCGCAACCGCGCGAGGGTCTTGGAGATTAGTTACTTCATCGACTGCCAGAGGCAGGAGTGGCTGGAACTGCAGTTGAGCCTGACAGACGTGACCGATGCAGAAACTAAGGCCATCTTTGGCGAAATTGTAGAATCGGCTGCTGATAATAAAATTGATTGAAATTAAGGATTCCATTAGTACCAATGGGAAATACGAAAATTCTGTCATGGTTTTAGATATGTTGTATGGTTTGTTGTATGGTTTATGTAGTTTTTTTGCGAAGATGTATATTTTTGTAGGTCTCGTAAGGACGAAAATACATTGTTTTTAAGTTTTTTTTAAAATTATTTTCCTAAGCGTCGTATTTTTCTTGCATTGTGGTAAAATATGAATACTCTTTATTTTCAAACTTCTCTCAGTTTAGAAAACTTTTTCATGTCGAAACTGACAGAATCAATACAGATTACTAGGTTCCTTTGTGAAAGATTTTCTCTTTAGAATTTTGACCTAACATCCATATTATACATACAACTTGATAACGCGTATTATTTTGTAAGGTTTTAGATTTTGAGCTTTGGTATTACTTAAGCAATCATGAGTAAACTTACAAATCTCATCATACACCCGAAGTTGGAGCCTGGTGTTATTGATAATGCTATGATCAAGCGGTGCCTCATAGAATATGGTAAGTCCACATTCTCTTTGAGTAAATCTACAGATAAGTCCCAACTTGATACACCCAATCCATTTGTGGTAGTTAGCTCCCAACTCTATTTACCTACAAACGCCTACAAAGAAAGAGAGTAGATCTCAACAAGGTTTTTGATGTTTAAGATAAGTTTCGAGGTTTCCATTGAAACGTTGCATAATCTTATGGCAGGCCCTAAGGAAGAAGCCGGCAGGCTCTACGCCGAAGAAGGTGTCCAAACCAACAAAGTAACAGTAATCCGCATGGAGTTCCAGAACATATTCCGCATAGACCACCTCTGGATGCTCAAAGGACTAACTAAACTATCACTGGCACACAATAGAATAGAGAAAATAGAGAACCTTGACTCTCTAATCCATCTAACAGAACTCGATTTGTCTTTCAACAAAATACAGAAGATAGAAAATCTCGAGATGCTTACAAAACTGGAGGTCTTCACTTTGTTCCACAATGCAATCAGGAAGCTGGAGAATATGGATTCCTTGGAACAGCTATTGGTGTTCAGCGTCGGAGACAATCTGATTGAGGATTTCAAAGAGGCTCGCAAAGTTTTTTCTTTAATTTCTTTTTTTTAAGTTTTTTTCTTTCGTGACCAAAGAAACGGCAGAACAAAGCGTAGATGGCGGGACGAACCGAATTCTTGGAATTTTTCGCAGGGTAGGTGGAAGGTGCCTATGGATAGAAAGGCCCTTACTCGGAACGGATAGGAACACGTTTTGCAGATAGATTTAGACCTAAATGTCGCAGTGCTGGGCAAAGGCCTTCCCAGGTAAAAGGCCTCTGGTTCTCCAGCCCTTGTTGTGCCTGTGCCCATAAAACTAATTGTTTTATTGAGTTAAGACTGTTTCCGCAGTCTGCCTATCTCCGTCGCTTCCGCTTCCTGCGATCCGTGAGCTTCAAGGGGAATCCCTGCTGCAACGATCCACAAGCCTACCAGTTCCTGAGCGCTGCCCTCGTCAAAGTAACGTACTTGGACTACAAGAATATCGACCCTGAGCAGAGAGCGCAAGGAACTGTTATGTTCAGGTTCAAATTCAACTTTTCACTGCTCTGCGTTTTTGAGGTAGTCGTTTGAAGACTTCTGTAGTCATTTGTCCACCAAAAATTGGGGTCGACTTCGATTATTTTTACCCTCGAGCTTTAAATTCAACCAAATTGGCAGTCTGTATTTCTCCTCTTGCATTTTCAATCATGATTAATCAATGTCGGTTTGCAACGAAAAACGAGGGTATAATTTCTTTGGATGCCATAACATTGTATTCTTATCTCACAGAGGCCTACTCCGAAAGATGGACGAAGCGGACGCGAAGAATGAACAAGCTCGCATCGCGAAAGTGGAATATGAAGCTAAAGTGGAGTTCTACGCGTTGTCCTTCGTAGAGTACCTGAGTGGGCCCGAGATGATTGAGACAATGTTCGAGAGAGACCCTGATGGTTCCCTCTTGCTGTCTGTTGGGGGAGAACTAAGGAATCATTATGAGAAGTAAGTACGGCGATTAGGTACTGCATTCTAGTCCGGCTATGTTCTTAGTCCGTAGCACACAGCTGATACGCAAATGTAGAAATCAATGTAATCAGACTCTTGGAAGCAACATCGCCAATATCAGCAAAAAATTACCCTATTAGCTACATTCAACGAGGTTTAAACTGTCCTTTTGCTGTGTAGAAAGAAATAATGTCCATAAGTTTTATTTCATTACGTAAATCAAGATGGCGCTACTCGACACCGGACGAAGACGCTAAAGGATGCGTTGCGTTATTGGCGCTGATCGCGATATCCGAAAATATGCGATCCCGAAAGGGATATAAGTAAGAGGACATCATCATTACACCTAATATCAAAACTTTGTCTAGATACAAAGACGACTACGTTGAAGCGATGGACGCCCTTGTGAAGTACGCACAGCAAGCGTACCGGGAGAGGCAGCACGAGATCGAACGCTTCAAGGACTTGGTGGGAGCGGCGCTGGCCGACAGCATCGCGAAGAGTAAACGGTAAATTAGCTTTTAACCTGTTGTGCTATGGACCTTGTACCACGCAACCGTAGAATTACTGGCCGTGGCGGGGAAGTTTAGAATAATGAAAACTATACTACTTATTTTACGGTCGTATAACAAAAATTGTTGAACAAAAATTGCTCAGTTTGGATACAAAATTGAAAAAAACTGTTACAATTGTGAATTTCACGTGGGTTCTTTCATTGACCCTTAAAACTTGGGTCTACTATGTTTTACAGAGCGTCCAGTAGCACCTTCACTCACACATCGATGGATGAAGGTACAAACATCACATCACCCATCACGTGGGCAAACGACACAAACACACATATACACATACGTTCATACATGTCGGATGCTCTAGGCAACGAGAACACGAATCCATAAATCTTCCTAAATCTTCTCACAGTGAGGTAAAAGCCTTCGAGCAGAAAAAACACCCGCTGGTGGAGGAAATGAATCTCAACATCGAGAAGTTCAAGGCCAAGAGCGAGGATCTAATAATACTGGAGCAGAAAGTGGCTGACCTTACGGAGACCTTCAACGAAATCGTCGAGGCCTTTTGGAAGGAACTCATGATGATAGAAATGACAGCCTTCGAGCAATGTGAGGTAAGACGGTGGGGATAATTCATTCATGTAGCAATATTTCAACGATAGGAAGTTAACGAGATCATAAACCGGATCACAAACAGCCTTGGGACAAGAGCATATATCAGAGCTTGAGCTGAAGGCGCAATGTCAGCCAGAATGAAAAACAGTTTTAAGAGTCTCATAAATTATGTCTCTGATTAGGGATGAAAGTAACTGAGGAGTTGATGATGGACAGACCATGTGAGTAAACCTTTTTGAACTCTTTGCACGTTCTGAGGAGTAGTAAAGATGAGGGAGGGGACAAAAAAATTCCTACTGGGTCTACGAAGTTGCAAGCTGAGCCCAAATTCATAAAACAGAAGTAAGATAAATGGTTTTTAGGGGTTTTGAGGGTAAGTTAATTGTCCCCAGGAATCCCGCACCCAATTCGGCGTGAACATAACTGAGATGATAAAGACTCTCCAAGAGCACGCTCGATCAGCGTTCAGCATTTGGCGCGATCTTGAAGCAAGCTGGTCCTCCAAGCAGTTTGACGTGCTGATGAAGCACTTGGGGGACCGCGTGGCACTCGGCGACGCCAAGCAAGAGCTTCTGGAGGTTAGTTGAACGAGAGAGCGAAGTTCTTCTAGTCTATTTGAACAATCCGGCCTTTGTAACTATGTAGGTATGAATGTTCGTTCGACGATAACTTGAGTATCGTTGATCGGACCGTCGTGAAGTCGTTTTTTTAAGTTCGAACATGAGTCAAATCGGTCGAGAGTTGCCGAGATATGGGTTTGTAAAGCTAAAAGTATACATCGCAAGTTCACAGTTCGGGGCGAACTACAAGTTTAGCTGAGAAGAAAGCTTAGAGAAAAGGCTCTCGTCTCGAGAGAAGTGGCATCGTAGAATCAATAAAAAACCTATCTAATTTCGAATGACAAATTCCTATCTATCATTGACTGATTCGTCTGAAGTTCAAAAGGACTTTGAACGACAAGATAGCCAATCTGGACGCCAACCTTTGATAGGAGATGGCACGCAAAGAATATAAGATTGGCCGATATTTTTGGAGCAACGGTTTATGAACTAACCCCCGTCACACACACCCCAGATCATGATGGACCGAGACCTGCTGATGAACGCGACGGCGCAATCCTCGGACAACCACATGCGGTTCATCGACGCTCGCGAGGACCTGCTCATGAACAGGGCTCTGAACTGGATGCACGAGCTCATCACGGGCGATATGGAGTAAGTCACAAATAGAGTTTCTCTTCGAGAGTTCTCGAACCGAGAATTCCCGGGAAATTTTGCCTTACTCGAGACGAGAAAAAAGTGATCGGGAAATCGAGAAATCGAGAAATTCAGTCAAAAATTTTAAAAACTTAATAACGCGCTTGCGCTCGCGCGCGGCTGTGTTTATGTTGTCTTGGGCTTTCTTTTTATAAACTAGTATAATTATGTTGCTTCGTCCGTTTCGTCCGATTCTTATATGGTTATTTGTGGTATTGAACAAAATAAATGATCGTTTGAGTTTCAGTTTAAATAAAAGCAGCGTGTCAAAGAGCCAAGTTCAAGAACGACTTTAGTTTTTAGTTTTCATATGTTAGTCATGTTATGTAGTTAGTTTACTAGCCGTTAAAACTAGCCAAGAAAATGTTGAGGTTCAATAGGTCATCAGTTATTTGTTTTGTGTAAATAATTCTACTATTTAAATTTAAATGTCATATTTTTAAATAGCAAAGATTGTTGTAGAAGTAAAAAACAATTGATTGTGTTTTATATTTACTTAAGACGCCAAACGTCTCACAACTAGCGCCGCCAATGGAAAAAAATCATATCTTTTTTTTTTTGATGCGTTTTTAGCAAAAAACGCTCCTGCGATTTCTCGACGCGAGGCTTAACTATTTTAAGGACCTAAGGTTTGGATTCCAGGATTGGATTTCCTACGAATGCAATCGATTCTCGATACGAATGCAATCACTTTTGGCGAGAATCGATTGCATTCTTAAGTTCTAGGATCTGGAATCCAAACCTTAGGTCTTAAAAATAGTTAAGCCTCGCGTCGAGAAATCGCAGGAGCGTTTTTTGCTAAAAACGCATAAAAAAAAGATATGATTTTTTTTCCATTGGCGGCGCTAGTTGTGGGACGTATTTCATCTTAATGATGTTATACGTTATCCTACTTCCTACTTATATTATAAAGGCGAAAGTTTGTGAGTGAGTGAGTGAGTGAGTGTGTTTGTTACCTTATAACGCTGAAACCGCTGGATGGATTTGGATGAAATTTGGAATGTAGATAGCTGAGACATCAGAATAACATATAGGCTACATATTATCACGCTTTGGCGCTTAGGAGCAAATCAAATACACAAAGATTATCGTATAGTGGCCATTTGTATAAAAGTGAACGACAAAACCATTTACCATAGACCCTCTGTCATTACGTAGCGTTGAGCTATTTACTTTCCTAAATCCACGGAAAACTGAATAACGGTGAATTTTGATCTACCAAAAAGTCCGAAATGTGCCGCAACTATGCATTACAATCGAACGATGGGCAACAATGAAGAAGTTGTTTTTAATTATTGCTGTCATCCGTCACTGTCACAATTAGGAGTGGGTCGGCGCTGTATTTTGCAATGACGAGACGAAACATGTTTTCCCACCAGGAAAACTAGTCTTCAAAGCAGTGTCGTCACGACTGATTTTGTTTGATGCAATGGGCATCGTCAAATCCTATTTTTTATTCTATAAATCGAAAATGTAGACAAATATAAAAAACTAATTTGAATATGTTCTTATTTTTTTATGTAAATATGTTTTTATTAATTATTTAAAATTTCTAAAAGTTTTGTGTATGACGTCACCACTGGCATTATGTACTAAGTTCATTGCATTCATTCATGCTTTTAAAAAATAAAAATATGTTGATGTTTGACAAATGTCAGTGTCAAGTCAACAAGAAGGTTATTTTCTCAGTTATTTGACACTTTTGACAGTTGTTGTTGACGAATGTGTTTTTTAAAATATTTGTAGGCAATGGAACTACCGCATTAGAGGCTATGATGACGTCATCGAAAGAAAAATGAAGTAAACATTTTTGGCGATAAATATTAATAATCCGTTTTAATTTTACTTATTTAAACCCCTAATAGTAATCAGTATCCCTATTCCTCGAAATGGTTTTCAATTTACGACAATCGATGCCTCACTGATCAATGCCCATTGCCGTCTTTATTGTATTGAGATAAAGTTCATATTTGTATAGTGGCGACCAAACGGTCTCTGGAGATTATTGGAAACTAGCTTTTCGCCCGCTTCGTCAGCGATGACTAAGATAAAAGGTTGCAGCTTTATTTTTCCCCCGTCAATTTCAACCCAAGTGGTCAAGACGTTTAGTAGGTTTACCGACAGCAGCGCCACCTACCGGGTCCAATTGTATTTTTAAATCATCCCGAAAACCATCAAAATACCCACATAAAATTTCACCCAATCGGTCCAGCCATTTAGAAGTTATTGTAATCTTTTTGTAATAAAGCATATATTCATAAAATAATAATAAGCTAAGGAAAATGCAAAATGTATGAAATTTATAGTATTGCCCTCTTCTTCTTCTGCTCTTTGCGTGCTGCAAATCTGCAACACGCTTCTTTGTGTGCGTAACACGCATACGCTCGCAAACGTGTACAAACGAAACGACCGGGCATCGTCTCGTGAAACAGTCTCGTCCGTGAAGCAGTATCGCACACAATTCAGTGTCGTCTCGAGAAGAAGTTTCGTCACGTCGCGTAGTCCGTGCGAGCCGTCGCGCGCGCCCGAGTCGTTTCGTCTCGTGACTCGTCACATTATAGGTCTCGTCGCGTGACACTGCTTTAGTGACGAGACTGCTTTTTCCGAAATCGAAAAACGGTCCGTCCGTTCCTGGGAGTGAAACGGTGCTTTTAAGCGGTGCGTCTTAAGAACGCTCACTCCTAGTCACAATAATGGTATCAAGAAAGCAATACAGCAGAAATCAACATTGTGTAATTATAAAAAACAGGCAAAAAAATATTGTTTCAGTGATAGCTACTTACAAACTGAAAGAGCCAATAAGTAAATCCTTACTTTAAAAACATCCAGCAGTGTTTATCAAAGATCTTTACAAAGTGGCGGTCCGACGACCGTCCTGAGATCTCTTAGCCAGACGAGATGGAATGTTTCAGTGCATTGCTGATTGCTGGTTATTCAGGGAAGAATAAGGATGCACCAGACCTCGAAGAAAACTAAAGATACGATGTTCTGACCAAAAAAAGCCGCTGAGTGTACTGTGCAAGTATGAAAAACATTGTAGAGTCTTGAGCGACCAAAGGCGCATAAAATCAGCCAGTGATGGTGTAACATGAGCAACATGACCGCTTTATTTCCACTAAGTACCTACCTAGAAGGACTAGACAGGGGCACTTTTACATAATATCATAGTCGCCTATTCATTGTTGACAACTCTGATAGGCTTTCCACATACTTCAGAAGTTCAGACTGACGAGAAGATTGGAGCATGTGAAAATCCCCGAACCGCCTGCGTGGTGGTGTTACCCGCATGAAAGATATGTGAGGAATAGAGCCAGAAGAGGTGTTTCGTGCCAATCTTAAACTGTACCGACATGGTCGCATCGTTATAACTGTCCTGATGCTCCACAGTGCAGCTGATAGGATCTCCTGGAGGCGACCCCAGCGCGCTCAAGTTAGCGCGTTTCTGGGACGGCAAAGTGTGACTCTTTCAACACGGAAGAAGAATAAGACCGACGATTTAAAACCGTTGTTTCAGACTATGGTATCGTAGACGCTAAGAAGACGCGTTTGGTGTTTCAGAAAAGCAGCTCATAGAAAAAAATAACTATTCAATGTGATAGACATAATATGGAGTAGTTTTTCTGTTATTATGATCGTGGTCTTTGATATAGCATGATGCAAAATAAAATATATAAAAAAACTACACGAATTTTCATATAGTTTCTCTGTGCCTGTAATACGAGTAGGTAACGAGTAAAACTCTGACACCAGGGGTGGCCACTACCTCATACGATTACCTACCTAACGCTAACTAGCTCTGTTGGAGATCTTTTACTGTTTTATAGAATGCCAGTCAGATGTTGAGACCTGTGACGTACCTACTGCATCGAATGCTGAATGCTGATATATTCATTCACACAACTGTGCAAGCAAACGAGATGTATATACTTGGGTTTCAAACTACGCATTAGTAGTCTCTAACATCGGGAGAGGCAGTGTCCATATAGGATACAAAGGCACGAAGACTTGAGGCGAGACCAACTAAACAGAGACAACCCAGACTGAAAGTTTGCAGAAAGCAGTAGCAGATTAGCGGACTCAAAATAAGAGTCGAAATATTCGAGTGTGTCTTGAAATGTAGGTAACCCATGTTCAATCAGTTAGATGCCGATAACAGTAGGTATCTGTATCTTTACTCCGTTGAGTTTGGAAGAAGCAGATAACAACGCATGGTCCACGGGAGCGAAGTCTGATAGCGCTGGGGGTCGGTTATAAGTACATTCAATACTACCTAGGTAGTAAAAAATGCTAGGTACAATTGCTAAATGACCACAAACTTTTAACCTTTTTCTTTTATCCACGTGAATGAAGTCGTGGGCACTAGCTATAAATTGCTAAGTATCTTTTCCCCTGACTGACTTCGATGGCGGGGGAAAAATAGAGCTGCAACTGTTAATCTTAGTCAGCGCGGACGAAGTCGCGGGCAAAAGCTAGTTATAAATAAATTTAAGGATTGTCTACAGAACTTGGCGGCACCCATTTAGATCTCAATTCTTTTGTCGGTGAACTTGTCAACCACATACAGGGTGGCCCAAACATAGACGTCAAGCGAGAAAATCTAGATAGCTGACACCGAGGGCTACCCGAATCACCCCCATGTATGTTCAGCCATTTTTTGTCGTTTAGAAGTTATGGGGCTTTTAAGGTTTTTTTAAAAAAATTACCTAGCATTGGATTTTATTTTGTAACTGTTTTTTCTTTCGACTTTTCACAGATATTTTTTATTCTTTAGGGTTTCAGATAATTTATCTATTAGGTACCAGAAAAATATAATAATTAGCTATGGACTTCTAGAAGTTACCGCAATTTCGATCCAAAGTCCAAAAATATTGTTTTCGAGAAATCATCACTGGAATAGTTTGTATGGAGAAAAAATTTAGTAGAGGTCTGAAGAATTTTCTTTTAATTTCAAAAACTTTCCCAAAGCCTTAGTGCTGTTTGTGACATTGTTTTTAGAAGATATTTAATTTGTTTTTTCCAAAGAAAAAGACTATTTAGTCCTAATTGTATGTAATAATGATAAAAAGATCTCGCTAGAGTTTATTTCGCTTAATTAAAGTTTTCCAAAGCTAAAGTCACATGAAAGTAAAAATGAACGTTGTTGATTGATACATGTTGTTGAATATTGCATAAAAAGCGTAGTTTTATTGTTAAGTCACACATATTTTTCAAAGTTTCCATATTTCTCGACAACCCGGGAATTCCCGGGAAATAGTGGTCGAGAATTCTCGTGCTCCGGGAAATAAAAAAGGTCGAGAAATGAGAAACCCTAGTCACAAAGAAAAGGCATTGAAATTTCCGTACGGTTTAAGATAACTACCTCGCAAAAGCAAAAACAAAGATTGCAAGCGTCCAGTCAGCCGAACGGCGTCGGATGTGTCGAACACGGAACTAGGGGTATAGTTTCCTTTTTCGATAAATAATAAAACGGTGGTTCCTTCTATAGTAACATCTTTCATGGTTTCGCATTGTATTGCAGTCGCTACCGCATCACTGATGTCCATAGCTTTAGTCGCGACTCGCGTAGCTATTTACTTGCGCAATCCTGACTGCCTGCTGACTGATTTGCAGTATCACTCTATTTTTTAAACGAAGTCGAACAATTATTTTAGTCGCCTCTCACTTAAATTTGTGTAGTAACTAGCTATCAGTTAAGCCGACTCAAGTCGTAGTGTGCGACGCGCGACTATGAACGATCTTATCTCGTGTCGGAAGCATCACAAATTCACAACACAACACGCCACGATCCCAGAAACGCGCCAACTCCAGGAGTAGAACGATTTACCTTCATTAATGTTCCAGGGCCGAGGTAAAGCGCAATCGAGACCGGATCCTCGAGATCAACTACTACATAGACAACCAGCGGCAGGAGTGGACCGACATGCAGATGGCTCTCATGGATACCATTGACCCCGAGACTGCTGCGTTGCTTGGGGATGACTTTTGAGTATTTATACCTGCATATTTTACAATGGTGTTGCAGACAGATCTGCCTCTTTCCGAGATTGAGGAGCCAAGGAGTGAAATAGTATCATTATAAGCTCACCAGATCCAGATCTTCTGTACGGTCACTGTTTACCCTGAGTTTGTACCCTTGATTAATCAAACGGAATAATTTTAGATTCGATATTTTAATTCATCTTTATTACTTTTTTACTTGTACTCGTAGTTTGGTTATAATTCACCAATTTATTTGTTTATAGTTTGTTACCCATTCAATTTTATTTTAATAGCACTAGTTTTATTTTGGATTAATCTCTTCTAATTATAGAACTTATTTAAAATATTTAATTAAAAACCAATTTAAAGGTATAACTGGGCATATATTTTATTTGTCAGATAATATCGTGATTATACTAAACTTAATCTCAATGTACAAATTACATAAATCATGTGTTGCGCATCTCACAAGGCTCATTTTAAAAACTGTTCTTATAATATAAACATACTTTTGGCAGTAAACTTCATAATACAAACAACCACATTACTTAGCGGCCTTCTTTTTGAGACTCTGTATGTACATTTCCAAGCCCTGTTGAACCATGGGGTTGGCTAGATAGTCCAAGAACTCCTTGACATCGCCTGGTCGGTTCCCCATGAGTTTCTTGAGGGGCTCTTGCCTTACCTTCTGTTTGGTGATGGCGCGGGCCATGGGTGCTATCCTCTCGAATCTCTTGAGGAAAAGCCTGCACTTTGCGATGCACTCGGCTTTGTCCGCCGCCGTCTCGTCGATCAGGCCTACCTGGAGACAAAAGATGAAATTTCTTTAGGACAGTTCACGAGTAATCAATACCAGTCAAGTGCGACCTAGTACGAGTTGTGTGGTTTATTAAAATTTGTCCCAAGTACCATACCACCACACAGTATTGATTAACGTACTTTGATCTACTAAAGCGAAGGTTACAATAAAAAGGTCGTGCCCTTTATCAATACAAGTAACTTTTACTTTGGGATCAACCCTGAAAGGTTGTTCGTATTGAAGACTATAGGAAAACCCCTAAAGTTTCGAAGGTCTTTTCTGTTACAAGCTGGAGAATCTACAGACATACCTTGAGAAGAGAAGAAGACATCGTGCGAAGTTGCCGTGGGCTAAACTCTAATTTAAAAACCGAGCCCACAGAGTGACACTGTCAGTGTTACTGTGTTACTGTCAGATAAAGCCAATCGGGTGACCAGTTTGGCTTTATCTGACAGCAGCAACAGTCAATTCCATGGACTCGCTCGGTTTTTAAATTAGAGTTTAGGCCTTTACTTAGCACTGATGAGTTGATGACTTTCATTCATCATTTCATTCTTGCTACGAGTAGCTTAGCAACTCAAAGTTCATCCTGGCCTACGCAATCGGAAGACGACAACTCTTCTTGTGTACATCTGAGGCTTCGTATGCCGATGCTCGAGCTTCGCTCTCAGCGATAAAAACTGAATTTACCATTCCCGTACCTTAAGTTCAGCCCATGCTGTGCCGTTCGATCGCCTCAAACTTTACTCTCCGCGGGGTTTTTGCCTTTGGCCTCGTCAAACGGAGCTCGGCCTTCGGCCTCACAATCTTCAGTTACTTAAGCAGCTGTAGGAGAGTAGTTCTATGTCAACTCTATCACATACCTTCAAGGCTTCTTCAACAGGGAACATCTTGCCATTGGTGAGCGCTAACTCGGCGATCCTCGAGGAGGTGGTGTGTTTCATGGTGTCGATGAACCAGGTCGGCGCCACGATGCCGAGCGCCGTCTCGTTCAGACCGATGGCGTACTTGCCCGTCGCCATCACGCGGTACTCGCACGAGAGGGCGAGGAGGCAGCCGCCTGCTGGGGCGTGGCCCTGGAAAGTCACACAACCCGTCAAAAGGCGAACAATAAATTCTAAAACAGCAAAAGTTGATCAAAAATTACAAACTAAAGTTCGTAAGTGCTGATGACGTCCCTTTTTTTTTTAAAATAGTAACAATTTGCTGAGAAAAATGAAATGAAATTAAATGATTTTTTTTATTTTGTTCTATAGGATAACGAAAAACACGGACGGCACAGCATGGGCTGAACTGAAAGTACGGGAATGGTAAATTCAGGTTTTATCGCTGAGAGCGAAGCTCGAGGCGGTCGGACGGCGTAGCATCGGCATACGAAGCCTCAGCTGTATACAAGAAGAGTTGTCTTCTGATTGCATAGGCAAGGATAAACTTTGAGAAACTGTTAATGGTTGATTTTTTGTATGTAAATGTGACAAATCAGTAAATAAAACGAGGGTAACCGCTGATGATGATGGCTAACAGATATTGCTAGGGCCACTAGGGGCATTCCAGTTTCACGCAAAATAGGCTCATCAGTAGCCGAGTTGCGGAAACATTTACCGTCACGAAGGGCATTCCAGGCAGAAGTAGTTTTTTTTTTATAACCCATTGAGCCTCAAGAGAGAGTTTAGAATCCCTAAACTAGATGTTCATATTAAAAACTAACATTGATAGCAGCGGCAGTCGGGTAGCTTGATCCGAAGAGCTTGAGCCAGACGTCCTGCAGGGTGGACCAGAAGGTCTCCGCTCGCTTCATGTCCGGCTTGTACATCTCCATGATGTCCAGACCCGCACTGAATACTGTTGGGGACGCCTGGAGGCAGGAGATACAGATGTGAGATTAGTAAGGCTGTACGGGCAGGAGGTTTTGATATTTTGTGTGGTATTATGATATTAAGTCAGGAATTGTTGTCTAAATCAGTTCTTTTTCAACATTTTTCATATCATGTTCATGTTCTTTTTCTTTTTCATGGCGCGACTGCCTTACTACGGAAAAATAATGTGTGACCACGGACATCCGTGTGTGTGAACCGTTTACTTTTAATCATGTTAAAATGTTTTTTATCATGTTTTGGTATTAATTTTGTTGGTGCATCGGGGAAGAAGAGATTTTTTGTAGTCTGTAATTTAATTATAGTGATAGTGATGAGCTAACTCATTCAACTTCTAGGTGGCCTGGATGGATATTAGGTACAATTCAAAGCATTGTATGTAACAGGAACAATTAGATGCCAGCTGGCCAGAAACCAACGTGCAAAGGCTAGGTTCAAAGGGCAATGCTGTACGAGGTACTTCTAAGATTTAATATACTTAATTCTAAATTCACTGCAATCAAATCAATGATGATCATGAAGACACTTTGGGATATACTTCATTTCATGGCAGGCCTAGCATGACTGACATATTGAGGAGTTAAAAAACAGTATTAGCACTAAACAATAGGTAGCACTTGATGCTAAGTATGGTCTTTCCCACTTTTGGAGTAGGTACAGACATAGTCTAGGAACAGACAGACATAGCTGCAGGCAGATTAGCTCGGTTTTGCTAGGCCTACAAACCCAGAGCAAAACCAACTCACCGACGTCAAGATCATCCCTCGGCTCTTGTTCTTGGCCAGGTCGTCGAGGGTCTTGCTCAGTTCTTGCAGCAGCTCGAGGTTCAAGCTGTTGACGGGCAGTCGCTGCATCGTGACCGTCGCCACGCCTTCCTTGTCCACGGCCACATCCACCAGCGGACCCGCTGATGCCATCTGCCTGATGCTTGGCAGCACCATTTTGGCACTACTCACTACTTGCCGGAGGGAAAACATCCTGGGGAGTAGAAGAAATTATTGTAGGGTACGATGAGAGGAAGTTTTAAAGTGGTTGAAGTCTCCTTACCTAAGTTTCGGCTTTGCAAAGTGTTTGGAAAATAAAGTTTCTTCTGATGGTTCGGCACTTTTTTCGAACCTTTGGACATCTGCGTTCGAAAATCAACGTTCACAGACGCGGAGTGGAACAAGCGTGAGCGTTATTTGACACTTCTCTTGACAGTTGCGAAAATAACAAACGGCAAACGTCACAATCAGCTGTTTTGAATTTTTGGGACGTTCGAGAAATGAAGTTGATTATAGGTTTATCTTTTCGATTATCCATTTCTTAGTTATTTCTTCTAGTAAAGAACCAAAAATTTGCTCTTATAATGTCACTAGAACAAACGGCTTGCGATGGTAAGTATCCTAAACCTCCAACTCTACACTTTTTGTTCACACAAAAATCCAGCCTATGTGAATGGTTTTGCCGGTTTCTTGTATAGACGATTACTTAAAACGATAAGGAATCCAATGCAAAAGAATTCATTCACAGAATTAATGCGGCAGTCCACATTCTTTTTGATTTAGAAAGTGAAAACATAGTAGATAACCTCTATTTATTTGGAAGTGACTCTTACAGACTTGAAGGCGTTCGAGCGACGTCTTACGGAGGTGATTGCCTGCCTACAGCCAGCGACGATGCGATGGAGAAGTGAGTATAAAACACTTCACTTCGTTTTTCACATTTTTGGTGAGTCAAGTTAAGTTGAGGGTTGGGATTACTTAATTTTATCCAGGGTGCTACAGAAAAAAAAAACAACTGCACCAAATGTATGGAGTACAGTGCTGGATTTACCAATAGGCTGAGTATGCTGAAGCCTAGGGCGGCGGATTTTAGGGGCGACAAATTTGGGGTATCTTTTGAGATCTTACATAAAAGAAGCCCTGCTTGGTCGCCTGCCCCCTTTTGCCGCCACTTGCCACGTTTTGGACCCTTTTGAGGTGTTTAAATTAATATTTTTAAGGTGTGTAAGTCCGCTTTTGTTGAAGCTCAAAGAGGTGACTAGATTGGTTGGGAATTGGTCGGTCGCTAGGGGCGGCAAAATTGAAAAGCCTACTGGCGGCAAATGTGTGAATCCGCCACTGATGGAGTAGCTGATATTTTTTTCGAGTTATCGAAGTTGATCCCACAGTAAAAGTTGCTTCGTATAACAGAACCTTGCAACACCCTGCATTATACAGCATCCAGTGGCACATCACTCATACTTGGATGCTGTAGTGCCTGGAACATGGTTTTACTGAACGAATTCCGTCTTTTTTCACCTATTCTATTACATTTGATAAGGGGTCCAAAGAAAAAGGAAGACTCAATGCAATAGACTCATAATAATAAGTATAAAAGTGATCACTTTCATGCCTACATGCTCCTAAATACCTATGGGAATAAGCAGAAGTACCAACTCATTGAATTGAGTAAAATCTTTACACTATAGTCTACCTCAATGCGGAAAACAGAATCAGAATCAAATTTTTTTGTTCAACATGCCATAAATAAATTATTTACATTGAACGTCAAAATATTATCTAAAGTAAAAAAAAGTATATAAATCAAGATAGTTATTACTATCTAATACTAAGTATAGCTACTTTTTTTTCTCCAGCTTCTCTAAAACAGGAGGTCAATGGTCTACTTTTTCTCACTTTTTGCAAATCAAAAATCATCTGGTACTTACTTACATTTGAATAATATTTATCTTATCTTCCAGTCCTCCTGGCGGTGGTCTCCGTGTGCACGGCCATAGCGGCATGGCACTGGCTGACGGACCCTCTGACTCCAGTGGTCTCACTCACAAGATCCCTGTGGAACCACCCGTTCTTCGCTTTCACATCCACTTTCTTAGGTAAGAATGTAATAAAAATAAAGTGTGTCCCAGGCACTGCAGTGTTGAGTGGTCTCTTCACCCATCCAGTGCGAGTGAAGGTGCCACTGGACGCTGTATAAATCATCTCATTACAGTTTTCTCAAAAACAACACGAATTTGGATGAAAATTTCAGTACCTTCTAAAAGTCCATAGCTGATCATAATTTTTTGGTGATAGATAAGTTATCAGACTCTAACTAAAGAATACAAAATATCTCTAAAAATGTAAAAAAAAAAATCTAAAAATGAAAAGAAAAAAAGTTACAAAATAAAATAAAAATTTTAAATGGAGTCCATGAAATGACAGTTGCTACAAAGGCTTTATCTGACAGTGGCATACTAGCAACTGTCACTCCATGGACTGGAAAAAAAATTAGATATAAGTTTTTTTTTTCAAATTTTAAAGCCTCGTAACTTCTAAACGACAAAAAATTGCTAAACATACACGGGGGTGATTCGGGTAGCCCTTGGTGTCAGCTATCTAGATTTTCTCGCTTAAGGTCTATGTTTGGGCCACCCTGTGTAGCAACATCGGTTAGCAAAGGAGCATGTCCCATCACGCCAATTTGTCTTATTCTTTCCAGTGCTACTCTTCATGATGGGCGTGCATAGAAAGGTGATAGCGCCAAGCATCATAACGGCGCGGACGCGCTCGGTACTGAACGATTTCAACATGTCATGCGATGAGACTGGGAAGCTGATCCTTAAGCCTCGCCCAGCCAACAACTAGCTCCATTATCCTTGAAATAGAGGGGCGGAGGGAAGGGAAGTATTTCCATGCATTTTTAACATAAGGCGGCATAGTGAATAGCCCGCGTGCAAAGAAAAATGCACTAAAGCGCGCGGGCTAATTCACTATGCACCGCGCCTTAACTAGGCTATATCAAATGTATGAAAACATATCGCTTCAAGTCTCGCCTTTCCCTTGGTGAATTTCAGCCTTTACTCTGACTTGCGTTACCTGTAAATATTATTTAAGAATAAACACCTATGTTACGTACTTGGAATGTTCTCCTTAATTTTTTTGTTCGAAGAATTAAATGAAACATGATTACAAGAGCCTAATCGAGTTTATTATTTTTAAATTATAACTTTGGTGTGTTTATAATACTACAAAATAATGACTAACAAGTAAGTTATAGGATTATCATACAAACCGCGAAGTATGTAAGTTTAACATAACAAGTGACTGTTCAAAATAATTTGTAGACAAGTTTTGTGTTACAATATTTTTACACCTGATACATTGCCTAAATAATGCCAGTTTGTATGTAAAATATTATGACAAATTTATTATTGCGATTTGGACTTCTTCATCATTATAATAACACCGAAAAATGTTCGTAAATATCTACCATATTAATTTAATAAGCAAATATTCCCACTATTGTTAAAACTAACTACGAAGGTAGAAGATAATGCTTAGACTCGACGTGGAGTATTATTACTTGGAATTACGAAATTGGAATACTTTTTAGAAAACGCATCTCACAAAAATAGATTTCTTTAATACTCTGGGTAATGGGACTTTATACTGATATTTAATAATAATAATTATTTCAAGAGATCAATTCCCTTTATAAATGCGATTCAAGTCAAATCATGGAATTGTGCAAACCGAGACAAATCACTATACATCGTCAACAATGAAAATATGAATTACCACTACCTACAACAAATTGTTCAATAATTATTTTAAATAATGTGCGAAAATTGCGCGTAAGTGAAAGTACTCTACATTTGCTTACAGGTTCACTATAAAACATTATAATATAGAAAGTTTCGTGCTGGACAGTTACAATTAAATGTATAAACAAAACTTACATTACACATTTCACTACATTTTACAATAACAGCAAACGAATTTTACTATACGTCGGTATTAAACTTGTCAAGTTCCACATCAATAATGTAAATAAAAGTTGCTTATTGTATGTAGTACAAATATTAATTTATCATTATTGAAACACAATGTTTCTAAATATTTCGTTTAAAAATTATTATTATTTAATATTATAACATCAAGGCAGTGGTATATGCATTTTTAACAGTTTTAACACGAATTACAATAGAAAGGCATGGTGACTTACCTAGTTATAAATTTTGTTCTATAATGCCTTAACTTTTAGTCGCATCTAAGGCTCGCATAGTCCTAAAGCCATTTAAAACAATTCATACGCATAAATTCCTTCTTAATTCCTGTTCTTGATTCCCTTTCATATATCCAACCATTTCCATTTTTCACTATAGTAAATACCTTATAGTTAATCTATACGTACTGGTTAGTTGTAAGGAAAAACATTAGCATACGTAATGTTAGTCTATAATGTAGTGTAGAGCATTATTTAGTTCATTTCAGTCTCAAAAGAAACCCAATTTTTTGCAGTTCCCGATACAGGGTGTTAAAAACCGTAGCAAAAGCAGAGATGCCTCTACTTTTGTAGCTGTATTTTAACACTCTGTATGATTGCTGCACATTTGTAAGAGTAGATATAATTTTACCAACGTAACACTGGGAAGTGCTTTGACTGTATTATTATAATAGTTAGGTAGCTATTTATTTATGTTTATTGTACCTAGCTCTATGTATTAGTAAAAGGCAGATTTCTATCGTAGTACCTAAGTAATTATCGTCAAAAATGTTTTGTCTGACCGCATTGTACATAAAGCTAATTTACAATTACATATTTGTAGAATTGTGTATTTTTTTATAGGAATTGGAAACCTTGCTTGTTGGTTGGAGTCAATAATTGAAGAGGAGAGATTTCTCTGTGCCTTTTCGGAGGCAAAAGCATACAATGAGGGCGAATGGATACAAACCAAAATAACCCTATATAATAACACACTTCAATCAATTATATACATTTCCAGCTTAAATAATTTAGTAATAGAAAAAATATATACGCTAAAATACTATTTATCTAACATCAACATTCTTCACGTAACAATAATAATTAATCAAACTGTTTATTAACAAACCATCTAAAATACCACGGAATAGCATAGATACATCACTTAAAACGTAACAACTACAGTGTAGGTAGATCCCTGTAAATCTCTTTTAAGGTGGACTTAAGTAACGACACAATTTGTTTGCACCTCACAGGCGTCTTGGTCAAATCAAACATCTACCAGCTTACAAGTTCAGTCGAAAATAGCAGAACTTGATACTGTACTCTGGATGCGTCGACAGAACCATTAAATCGGTCGATCTGTAACCATGCATTAGTCTTACTTTTTGTCCACCCAAAAGACTTACGGCAGACTTACGGACACGAGGGAAAAAATCACGTAAGAGGTTTTATTTTTTATCCATATGAAGTAAAGTCAACTACATGCAACCACGTGAATAAAATTACCCATACAAAGCAAAGTAAACATATTCGACGGAGAAATCCCCACTTGTGCTGTATTATTGTCTTACTCCGCAGTTACACCGTGCCCACGATTGCGAGAAAGGTGGCATGCCGCCCCGTTTCATAAATTGAGAATTTCACTAAGTACTGTCTCATACACTTTTGAGAAACTTGTCTTTATGTCTTTCTTAATTCAGAAACCGGCGGATATTCAACCATAATAAAGGTGAATTTGACACCCTGTAGAGTTAACGAGCTCGGTAGGAATCATAAGTGAGAACTTACATTAGGCCCACAAAAGCCGCATATGAAGGGCCGAATTCTAAAAGTCCTCGAGGACTTGAGGAATTTTTGAATTCGGCCCTTCATATCCAGACTAGTTGTTTAGTTAGAGTCATGTCATGAGACTTTGGAGGTTGAATCTTATCGTAAAGGCATAGAGCTGCATTCAACCGACGCGAATCGCGACGCCGATCTAAGGATACCATTAAGGTTTTGACGTTACACCTGGTTCGATTGTGCCTTTTTGTACTGTCAAGATTTCCGTCTCAAACATGTGTGTCGCCCAAAGCAGTTCTCACTTATTCTAAATTGCCTCTTAAGCCGCGTTTTCACAGTCAAAGTACACTACAACGAAGAGCACGAAGAGCACCGTCCAAGTAAGCTAAAGCTTCTGATTGGTCGGCCATTTTGTTTTATTTCCATCCAAGTCAACTTTTACGAGTTCCGTCCTAAACGTTTTTCTGCCCATAGACAACATAGCAGAAGAACCGACCAATCAGAAGCTTTAGCTTGGACGGTGGTCTTCACAGAGTACCTACATACATTGTGCTCTTCGTCATAACTT
This sequence comes from Zelleria hepariella, assembly GCA_949319315.1. Lineage (NCBI taxonomy): Eukaryota > Metazoa > Arthropoda > Insecta > Lepidoptera > Yponomeutidae > Zelleria > Zelleria hepariella. The sequence continues at coordinate 17,392,363 of OX439385.1, forward strand.
TGAATGTGAAAACGCGGCTTTAATAATGTATGACAGGCTTCACAATACAATTCGCTCGTAGCTCCCTCCCGGGCGAGTGCGTTGTCGACTACCGCCACCTTAGTTTATTTCACAACGTAAGTAAAGCAAGATGGCGCCACTCGGCTCTACGCACTTCTCGCTCCGCTCGCTACCTCCCTCCGTGGGCAGAGTGTGACCGCGGCACTACTCCCCGCAGCAGCAGGCAAGGCTCGAGGGCTGCCCTCACGCCGCCAGCAGCGTCTTGATGTTCTTCGGCGTCGTCGCGTGGTTCAGGTGCTTTGTCGTGTACCTGGAGCGATACAAATCAATAGATACAAACAAGTGTCACGAGGGTGCGACCTGTGCTTTATGTTTGCCTATCTACGAGTATATCATTGTCGGTCTCTCTATGTACAGGTAGCGTCACGAGTTATGAGCGCTGACCTTGAATGCGCAGAACTCATTTTTTGGGTCTGTTTGGCGGGGTACGCGGGGGGCGACGGAGAGGCGCGATCGCCGGCGAGCGCGGGCGCGTGATTGGTAGATCAGTCGCTCTAGCCTCGGGGTACAGTCGCACACATCGTTTTTTTTATTTCCTCGCAGAAAGAATGCCGAAACAAAATGTTTTAAAAAGACAGTTCAGAAAGATTCAAAAAAGTTATTGAGAACAATACATATTAGATTGAGATTATTTTTCATTGATTGTACACCCGTTTTATCGTAATGTCCGAATAATTGTATAGAAAACCATTTAAAATATAACGAGTGCAAAATCCGCAAAGAATACTTTCAATCGTTAACATTAGTCAGTTTCTCCGATTTTTATAGTATCTCACTCAACTATAGTTCAGCTCAGCGTCAGTCTTAGATCCCGCGTGGATATTAGACATTTTGCGCGCGATTGTACACACCTGCGCAGAAATCCCCACCAGTTTCGTCGAGCGCTCATAACTCGTGACGCTACCTGTATGTTTGTATTTGTCTATGGCCGTCTGACAGTTTCTGCTTGTTTTGGTAGAGGAAGGCTGCCAATGAAATACCCTCAGACTCTTTCACCCAGGCATAGTCTAGAGCACATAATCTTGGGCCAGTTGAATGGCAAACGCGCCAACCAGATGATCTGATGCGATAGTGGTTGAAGGAAGCATTCACCGGGCATAATGACGGAAGGCTGTTCCGCAATGGAAGCGAGTACGACACGGTCGCGATCCTCAGCCATGAGGAATCGATGAGGAAGAAGAAGATCTATGGAGTAGCTATGTCTGTGTTCATAGTTCTCTGCCTGTACCTTATAGCGTTGAGCAACGGCTCACTGTGGGCTGGATTTCGGCTTTCATAGACATATAATCTTTTTTCTAGAAATTGTTGACTTTTATGCTTGAATATGTTTTGGAAGACCAAGAACATGCATGAAAATAGCAACATTAAGGAATAGCGTTGCAACCGTAACACACAGATTTTTTTCTTAAAAAAATTGTATGGAGCTGGTAAGAAAAAAAAAAGATATCTCCGCTATCGCACAATTGCCCCTAATAATCTTACATGGAGTTATTCTTTGTATTATTTTGGATTTATTGGCATACTCCATAACACGAGCAGGCTGTCTATCGAAGTCTGTCAATATCTGCCTATGCCTATGGCCCAGTTTTTAAATTGAAAATTTTAGTAAGTATAATTCTTTCATGTTCTTTTGAGAGAAATCTGCAGAGTCAGAACGATACTAAGTGCTTGCTTAGCGAATTTCTCAATTCAGAAATCGGCACTGACGATTTCTGTATAATGTCTGTCTATGTCTATTTGACTGTGTCTGTAAATGTCTATTTGACTGTGTCTGTCAATGTCTATTTGACTGTATCTGTCTATGGCCCGGTTTCTGAGTTGAGAATTTTGCTAAGTAAATGGGTAAGTATCGTCCTGTCTCTGCAGATTTCTCACAAAAGAGCGTGACAAAGCAATATTATGTGCTTAGTAAAATTCTCAACTCAGAAACCAGGCCTTGGTCTATTTGACTGTGTCTGTCAATGTCTATTTGACTGTGTCTGTCCATGTCTGTATTTGACTACGTCTGTCTTTGTTTCTATCTGTACCTGAGTGCGTTGAGCAGCGGCTCGGCCTTGGAGGGCGGCTGCTGCTGCAGGAACTTGACACAACCCTTCACGTCGACGGAGGACGAGCGGCAGAACGCGCCGGACGGGTGCACCCAGTCGTAGAGGATGATCAGGCCCACCATCACGCGCAGCACGAGCAGCGAGGTCTCCTCTCTGCTGAACTGGGCGACGAGTTTACTGGAAATGGTGGAAAAGGTGTGTGTTAACGCGCTTCATCGTGTGTGTGCATATCACCATGCGCACGCACACACGCACAGCCGCCGCGGGCCAAGCGGCGCTCATTCGGTCAGTACCGTCTTCAAAACATACATAATTTTGATTATTTTTTTCCTAATTGTGATTGCCTAAAGTCTTCTCCACGATTCCTGCATCTCCTCGAACTCTCTCCAGTATGGGCGAGATTGCTATCGCAAATTTCGCAGAGTACCGAAGCGCAAGCAGAGGCGGTAAGACCTACAGGTCCTGCCACTCGGTTTCGATCGTTTGCTGGATTTAGTCTGCCTTTTTATGACCAAGGCTGTCGATAAAAGGGCCACTCTAATAAATAGTGTTGGAGGGGAGGGGGTGAGATTTCTATAATCTTTATCCGTTATTATTATTAACGAGGATCGGAATTTCCACAGACGCCGCGGGCAACGCAAAGCATCTATGCAATGCAGTTTTCCCGTCCCGCCAGTTCCCGTTTAGCGCACATCTTACTTCATTTGACTACGTGAAGCGATACAATGCGCTTCAGTCATGTCTGTAAATAAGGGTGTTCTGATCCTTTGATTATGAGAAGACCAGTCAGAGGAGATTTTCGCCAACCTATCTGGGGTGTAGATAAAAGACGAGCCTAGGCCTGCTATCTTAGACCTATAGGAACATACAATACATAAATGTACTTTTACCTTCCTACAACATGTTACAGGAAGAGGGTTGTTACTAATATTGAATATTGAAGTTTTTTTTTATTTAGTGATCGGAGCGGCGACACGGGCAGACAGCGTCATCCATGTAAGACCAAATAATAGACCTAGACAGAATATAAATAAAGCCTAGCTAGACTAATTTATAGGCTAACCTTTCCCTCTAATGTCACGCCTAAGCTTATCTATGTAAGTATGGTAATTTTATTTTCACGAATTCAGGGATTGGGTTTTGTTAACCTCAAACTAACAACAGCTGTTCGGTTGCTAATGCTAACTGAAACTTTGACGGTACGTTAGCTCTTATGTTATCCTAAAACCCAAAGTTTATAAACGTTTTTTGTTTGTGTTGCTTTTGGTGATATTTATTGCAGGATATACACAGTGGGACGGTCTCTGCTACTAGTTTGAGGTCGCATGTGTCGTATTTACACAATCAGAGCAGCTAACTAGATTTACAGCCCAATAAAACGCATAGATTCGGGTCACAAGATCCCGTTGTTACGTGAAATCTGGTTTGCGGCAGTAATTAGCTACACCTCCGAGAATTAACGTACAGTCGGCCACACGCTAGGATACCCCATTTTGTTCAATTAGCGCCCTTATTCCGTGCGCGGTAAGAGCTGCCATGGGGTATCTGTGACTGGCCGACCGTACAGGTCCCAATAGCTGGACAACGGCCTTCTCTCAGGGAGAGAGAGATTTCGTTCTTTAAAAATTGCGAATTGGCAATTTTTGCTTTGAGGGTATAAAGTGGTCATACAAAATCTCAAACAAGTCGTTTGTTCTAGATACCCTAAATCGCTAGTACCCGGATCTACCAACATTTTAGGGGTAGACCTCATAATCAAAGTTGTTCGTATGTATAGGACAATCTCTTACATGTTGCTGTCAACAGTTTTATAAAGGGTACAATACTTCACACAGGAAAATCTGTGTTATTCCCATCACATGGAATTCAAATTAATTGAAACAAATGTGCTTTTGAGGCCACGCTTTGTGTGGCAATCGCTTAGTTGGGTGAGCATTTCTGGAACATTATATTGCACATCATTACAGCCCTTATAGCGTGCGAAAGAAGGACGTCAATTGATTAACTTTAGTGAAACGCTGCACTATGACCATTTTGGTCATCTAGCTGTCAAACTTATTGATAAAGAATGGGGGTCACCAGAAAACAAAGAGACATACTCATCATCAGTCCTTCAAAATATGTAAATAGGTTTAACGCTAACTTCTATTGTTAATAAGCTGGAAACTTGTCATGTCAGCACTTTTGGCATGATGGACCAATCGAGCTTTGACACCTGGATTCGCCTGCCTGGCTCTAGAGATCAAGATAGTGAGAGAGAATGGCCAGTCATGCTAGGCGTGCTGGTAAGACGCGGGCTAGTACGGTCGGCCACAGTCATAGATACCCCATGGCAGCTCTTACCGCGCGCGGCATAAGGGAGCCAATCGAACAAAAAAGGGTATCCTAGCGTGTGGCCGACTGTACCTGTATTGTGCTAGTACCATCAATCAATCAGTAATTATTGGCAAGATTGAGGGGAAGGGGTCTTTGTAGAAGAAGTCGTGGCTTACCTACTTCTTCAACATCAGAATGGACATGTATTACCAAGGATTAAAAAAAGACCCGTTTCACTAAGAAAGAAATAGAGAAGAATATGGAGAGAGGACGGCCAACCTTTATAAGTGGAGAGGCTAAGAAGAAGTACAATCATTAGGTGCCGCTCTTAACCCTTCGAGGCAATATTCTTGATGGTATTCTTGTTAAAGAAAAACAAATATAATTTCAGGTGCTTTCCCACTTATCTCAGCCACCAATGGTGTAAGTAGGTTATCTCTGTCTGAAAGATAAATGAAGCAATGAACATTCACTCATCATAGCGTTATCGAATCGCATTTGTTGTCTGCTATTGTAATTCAACGCTCCGCCCATTGTCGCTCGGTGTCACGGAGTGTGCCGATGTGCGGACAGTCGACTACGAAATTACGAAACAGGGGCTTGATTGTCGAACTTTAACATCTATCAAAATCCCTTGAAAAGATATCGCGACAGAGACTTAAGCCGCCGAGCACACCGCGTTCTGCGGTCCGAGTTCGCAGATCTGCTTCACTTGACCGTCGGGGTCTGACTACTTCATGTGTGTATCATCATGGATCAGAGGTACCGACACCTTATCGTTAACAGAACGAATATTCTTCGGAAAGCAATACAAATTGAAAGATACTGAATGAAGTGAAATATTGTTCAAACCGAGTTTCAATCACGATCACAGTCGCCTGTGTCAAATAAACGAAGTTTGTCAACATCTTTCAAATGTCAATTTAAGATGGAAAGATAGCGACGTGGCGGGAAATTCAAAATTTTCAAAATTTTTTACATTTTGTAGCTAAACTGAGCTATTTTTGTGCAGCGGTTTTTCGTTCGCGGCAATAACATAGTATTCTTTTCATTATTGTAAACAAAAGAACAACAATAATTAAGCCGATTATATGTTCTGGTCTACGACAAGTTTTTTTGGGCAGTGCTACTGCTTCGTAGACCAGAACACATAATCGGCTGAATTATTTTTGTTTTTTTGTTTACAATAATGAAAAGAATACTATGTTATTGCCGCGAACGAAAAATCGCTGAACAAAAATAGCTCAGTTTAGCTACAAAATGTAAAAAACTGTAAAAATTTTGAATTTCCCGCCACGATGCCATCGTCTACCCTTATGGAAATCATAGTGATTCTGATTAATGTAAGAAGTTAAGATGGCACCATTCGGTACCGAACCCTGAACAATAACGCCCAACTGAATATTCTGGTGACTATACGAGTATCCCAGTAAGGAAGTGGGCAATCGGCGGCCTGGCGCGCTGTCGGCGTGCCTTCCAAAACTGTTTTTGCACTGCCTAATGTTAAGTGACAATCAGTCGTTCAAGGGCATGATGTAATGATATCACTTACACTTAAGACTACCTAAAGAACGTGAAACAATCAAGATCGGAATCGGAATAGAGCCGAGCGGCGCGGAGCTGATGACTTGTCCCCCAATGATTAAACTGAAGCAAGTATTACCGGTGTCTATAAAAGATACATTGTTTCATATTAGTAAGGTACAATACAAGACCTTTGGAAATCAAATGGAAGTCTGCTTATTTTTGCGGTCTGTTATAGATCAATCAAACCTCAAAGCGTGTGCTATGTGACACCGACAATCTGTGACGTCCGTCACTATTCAGAGCTAACAAATGAATATTTTATTTGATTTTCCATACGTGCATACGATACACACCAATCAGTTGACAAGACTAGCAATAGACCGGCGAGGTTGGCGTGACAAAGAATAGGCCTATGCCCAACAGTGGTCGTCATTCATGGCCTGGATGACAAATTAGATAGACACACCAATTGCGAAAGAAAAAATTGCCTAAATTTTCGTGAGCACTGCACATTTACTTGCAATACATGTGAGTAGAACCGTGATTTAATGGAAACAATTGCATTTTAGTCTCCTTTGTCAAGTAGCCAATAGGTAAAATGTATACCACACAGACTTATAATACCACATCATGTGCGTTACAGTGAGATGCACTCACGGAAACCCATCCAGCTATATCACGGAGCTAGATTAACAGACAGCAAACAGTCGCAATCAAAAGTCAATGTATCGAGGCGCATTCACAAGACAGTCGGGCGCATAGGACATCCGATCCGCGCGTTGTAACAAATACGCCCTTGCAATGCGGGGAGAGCTGAAAGCCGACAGGGCTCTAGCATTCTGCGGCTGGCTGCGATGTGGTGAAGGGATTGGTAGTAAACTCTTTGGAGAATTCTAATGGACTGTAGTGTCAGTGTTACGCCTACTAACTTACTTCTCATTTTACTTCCTTTGGCGGTATAATCCGTTGTGTATCTTGTGCCTACACAGAAGTTTTACACTTCTCTCTGGACCTTTGACCATCTTTGCTACTTTTTTACAGAAGTATAGATATCAAAAATCTTTAAAGTTCTGTATTTCAAATCAATTTATGCTACCTATAAAGTTAGGTAGCATAAATTGATTTGTCAACATTTTCAATGATAATAAAGATTTAGGTAGAGCCAAAATGCCAAAAATATGCTTTATGGATCTGAAATAGATGCAAAAGCACTTGATGATGAAAACCGAAATTTGTCTAGGATTCAAAGAGGAATATGGGGAATACGAAACCAAGAAACTGTAGAATTAAACGGAAGAAGGCACATTGTTGCATATACCTCGCGGTCGGCAAACTGGTTTAGCTATTAGCCTCGCGGTAGGTATCTGGATTTATATCGCTTTGTCTATTTGTTCCAGAGGAGTTAGTATTAGTATCAGTACTGGCGGTGAAAGTTGGACCTGTTTTATATCGTTGCGAAACGCCTAGGCTCGAGAGACATGGAGTACTGGAGTTAGATTTATCGTGCGGATGTATTCCAAAACTGGGTACGCCTTTCGGTATGTCTGATCTGTCAAACTTTAGGTAATCCATATAACTACAGGGTGCACTCTAAGTCGATAGCGGAAATTTAAGTAGGCTGTCTACTGATCAATACAAACAACATGTACTTGGTGGCAAACAGAATTGAGCGAAAAAAATATCAGTTGTTTCATACATTTGGCGTAGTACTGAGTCGACCTTTTGTATGGAACAGCTGATATTTTTTTCGCTCCATTTTTTTAGCCACCTAGTACAAGTTGTTTGTATTGATCAGGAGATAGCCTACTTAAATTTCCGCTATCGACTTAGAGTGCACCCTGTATTATTATAAAGCCAAACCCGAAATCGCAAAATCCCATTTCTTTGTGATTTCAGGATTTTCAGGGTATGGACGTAAGGTAGTTCTATCCACCCATTTTATCCCCATATCCACATTCCCAGTTTCAAAAGACCTTTCTGCAATATCAGATTTGTTCTTAAATAACCCTTCTTTGTGCTTCGGATAATAAAACTAATCCTGGCACACGTTTTCTCGAGGTTATCCCCGAATCCACATATGGCTTACACGTCAACACATTATCCAGTATGACTCATTTACCCAGATTGATTATTCGGTGAGTTTATTTTGGGAGCAAGCGCCAACGACAGAAAGCAGATTGTTGCTTCTTTTTTCACGGACATTTATTTAATTCAGTGCGAACTCATCTTTATGAAATCTTTTAAAAAGTCCACCTTAGGGAAAACGAGGATGAGAGATCACTCTTTTCATACATAAACTAGTGGCAGTCAGCACTAAATGTATGGAACAGCAGCTATACACATTTTACCCGATTATTTGGGCCATTATTTGCGCAAAGTAAAGTTTGAAGACCATCGGCCGATATTGATTATTGATCACATTGTAATGTACCTATGTTTTTCTGGCAAATAAAGTTATTGTTTGTCATGGAGTCCCGGTCCTTTAGACGGCGTGCGTGGGTTCGTATCCAACACGTAGAGGGCCATGGAGACAAGACGAACAAAGTTTTACGCTAAATTAAAACTCACGGATTCTCCAGCATCCGGAGGCAGACCTTCGCCATGGTGCTGAGCGTCTCCGTGGTGTTCTCCAAGTCTTGCTGGTTGTCGTTCACGAACTGCGACGTGGCTTCGCTCAGGACCTGGGCGGAGGAAATGGTTATTTTAATAAGCTCACCCTAAAAAAGCAGCCCTAAAAAAAGCGACTTATGTGGGATAGATAGGTAAAGTTTGCGTGACAGGGAAGAGGCCTATTGCCCAACAGTCGATGTCCTTCGTGGGATAGATAGAAGTTCACCTTGATCTAGATTTTAGAAGTATTTTTTAGGTACTTGCAGCTTTCTTTTAAAAGGGTCCTATTACTAAGACTCCGCTGTCCGTCAGGCTGTATCTCATGAACCAATGAACCGTGATAGTTAGACGTTGAAAATTTCACAGATGATGTATTTCTGTTGGCGCTATAACAATAAATACTAAAAAACAGAATAAAAACAAAACCTTCGTGCGCGAGTCCGACTCGCTCTTGTGCGCGAGTCCGACTCGCCGGTTTTTTTCAGTTTCATTATAGCAAACAGTTACCTTCAGCATAGGCATCGCTTGCGCGTAGAACAGAGACATCCTATTGGCCACCTCAGCCCTTATGTGCGGCTCTATGTCGGGCGGCACGTCAGCCAGCGTTGATGAGGCCACCGCGCGAGACGCTGCGTCTGTATTAGCTAAAGTTATTCTGGTTTGACTTCAGCTCCTTTTCTTTTGTCTTCAAGACAATTGGGAAGGCAAAGTTTTTTGTTCGAAAGTCCGTTATTGGCTTAATCTTATCTTTAGACAATATTGAGAAACTAATTTCAATATTTTTTATTTTGGTTCAGTAGTTTTGATTTTACAACGTTTCAAAGATACGGTTTTATGACCTTCACGCGACGGTCTGCATACGTTTGGCGGTCATAGGAACAAAACATTTTAGCGCATAAAAACAAAACTACTGGACCAAAATAAAAAATATTTAAATTAGTTTCTCAATATTGTCTAAAGATAAGTTTAAGCCAATAACGGACTTTCGAACAAAAAACTTTGCGTACCGAATTCCCCCAAACTTCCAGTCTTACCCCCTTTAGCATGAATACTGGAGAAATTGAGTCCACACCGAAAGGTCAGTTTCTCCAGCTGAGACACAGATTTTCTCGCGACGGTAGCCTTGACTTTTCTCGGGCCTTAGGGGACTGCTTTTACCTTCAGCATAGGCGTCGCTTGCGCGTAGAACAGAGACATCCTATTGGCCACCTCAGCGCTTATGTGCGGCTCTATGTCGGGCGGCAGGTCAGCGTTGATGAGGCCACCGCGCGAGACGCTGCGTCTGTAGTAGCTGAAGTCGTTCTGGATCGCCGGAGACTTCATCTGAAAACGGAGGTTCGGGGTTAGGAGGTTACTTTGGGAAAGTTCGTGATAATGGTGCCAGTTAGATGGAGTAGCCTTGCCCAGCAGGGGTTTTAGTCTGTTGTTTTTCGATAGAAACAAAATAATAAGATTTGAGTTTTCAATGCAGGCACTTAAAATTTTATTGTCATCGAGAGGAGTGCTATTGGTCAAGAGTACGCAATGAAAACTAAATTTTCTTGAGTCTTGACTCCATTGAATAACAACACAAAATACAAACATGTTGCCCAGCAAGCGTAGCACAAGAATGGGTTAGAGCGTACCTAAGAGTTTATAACTCTATCTATCCCACTTTACGTCAAACAAAAGAGTGAGATACATAATTATAATAACCCCCTTATGTCCCTAACCCATTATTGTTCCATGATCTCGGAGTATAACCAATGTGTTACTTTGACATATCGACCACAGCAACATATTTTATGCTTCGAAAAAAAATAGTGCATATATTATAGTAAATAGTGATCTCTATCACGCCAAAGAATGCTTTGAAGTTACGTTGAGTGGCCAATACAACATTTAATTGGTAAAAATAAATTTAATATAATTTATTTAATTTTGGTTCTTCAGCAGTTCAGCACCCCTCCTATGTTCTTTCGTGGGAACTTTGTTCTTTATAAGTTTAGTCTTATCCCTTCGTAGTCACGATTCCTAGGATCGAAGTTATTTTGGTAAGTTTACAGCATCCCAAAGGTCGGCCGTTGGACTGACTGAAAATAGCATTACGATGCTTGGTATTTCTAGAATCTAAAATAATCTAGAGATGGACACCCACTACACGAGGCTATTTTAACAATTTCTCTAGGTAGGTATCTGTCGGGCTAAGAACATAATATTCTAGTGATAGCGGACTTAAAAGTGGAGTTCCTTCATAATCATAATAACACACCCATATCCAAAAAGGGGTCCCCAGGTATTCCACCCCCGGTGAGAGGGTTTATTTTAATTATCATTCAATCATGCAGATTTCTTCAAGATGTGTTTGAATCACCGTTATCGTGTGCTAACAAACATTGAACTAGGTAAGTAATAGTCAGTCGTAAAGCAGACAAAGCAAATCAAATCTCCAGTGAATCACCGGAGGGGCGTGTCTTCTCTAGGTTCAATGCCGTGCGAAGGCAGACTTTCTATCCGATTGCTTCGTCAGGGGTCAAGCTAATTGTTTATAGCTTCGTCACCTATTAAATTCGGAAGGCCGTTGTCCGTATTCGGGCAAGAAAGTTAGGTTTCTAAACAAATTATGTGCTAATTGTTGCCTTGTCACAACTACCTACAAAACGATATGAATTTATGAATGTATTATTTAAAATAAAAAGAAAAATAAAGAGATGAAGAGATGGGGATTTTTGCCAATTGCACTCGCGGCCAGGCAGACCCACCAGCCAGATGGTTCGACGACATAGCCAAAGTAGCCGGAAAACAGTGGTTGCGCCTGGCGCAGGATCGTGAGAGGGGGGGTGAGCATGAAGAGGCCTTTACTCAGCAGTGGGTGCTAACCGGCTGGTGATGAAGGAAGCCTAAAGGCGTCAAATATAGTGAACCGATTCCACAACAGTGCATTTTGTCTTCTAATAGGGCAGAGGCTAATCCCAGGGTTGCCAGATGCGTTTTTCCGTTTCTCCCCAAATTTAAATATTTTTTTCTCCAAAACGATAATATTTTCCATGGTTTTACCCAAAGGCCCAGACTCGTTTTTTCCCTTATTCTACGGCATATTTCGCCTGGTAGTATCAAAAACAATGTTTTTGTTAGTGGTTCTACCAGTAAAACTACAAACAAATGGCATTCACTGTAGTTTAACTAAACTTTTTGTCTATGGTATTGACATAAAACAAACTGAAAGTTTATTCAAATAACTAAAACTCCCAAAGTTATGAACGCAGCAGCCCAGCTGAGCGTTGGAAAACTAATGGACGCGTTCGTAAAAATGCATGAGCAATGTACGGATGCGTTAAAAAAAAAAAAATATTATCTAAAACTGTCCACTGTGTTTTCTTTTTCTCCAAAGATTTCTTTTCTCCAAAATTTCTCCAGGAGCCAAATTTTTACCCAGAATTGCGAGAAAAATACCCAATCTGGTAACACTGGCTAATCCACCTACACTACCCTGCCGGTCGGTCTATCCACAGACAACTTCAATTAACTACACAATGGGTACCCAACTACCAGTAGATCACTGGAGTACCTATAAAATATTTATCATCAGAAGCTTAACTCATTCCACGAGCGAGACTACCAGAAACAATATCTATAGATCATAGATGTCATGGCTCTAAAATGAAGTTGGACTTACTGTTTATTATGTGTGAATAAAGCGAATAATCAAAAGTTGTAATTGACTGTTTGATTGCCAGTAAAATTGCTACCGATTTTGACGGATAAGGCCGGGAACACACATCAGATTTTTCCATCCGATTGTCTGATCCGACCACAGATATGATCCGACTATCGGAAAGCGTCCGCGCCATATGATGATGATGGCCTCCTCGTCGAATCCGACGACAGCGACCGTCACTGCTTCCTAACGTGTGCTCTGATGTGGCTGGACAGGCCGAACTTTGTACGATTTTAGTACGCAGGTCAACCTCCTGCTAGTAAATAAAGTGTGTCTCTAGAGTGCAACAGAAAAGTTTATTGGCACTCCACCCACACCTACGCACCGGTCTAAATGGCACGCGCATGACATGCGAGCAAATGATAAACTGCCCCGTGAATCGGAAACGACCTTATGTGCCAAGGGATAGGGTTCAAAGCTAATTGAAATGGACTGTTTGGTTTATCCGTCCGTCTGCTTGTAAATATTCTAGGGTCAGTTTCCTTTTTACAGCCACAACACGATTGTAGTGCATTTCAATCACGATTGAACTTCAGGTTAGTAGTGGTTGATGTTGAGGTTCGGGCCAACAGTAAAACCCGTGGATTCCTCTCGCAGCTAGGTGACCCTCTCTTGGCGCCCGGGAGTAGGTACTTCTCGCAGCTGATCGTCGTCGTCGCGTAGGTATCGACCGTGAGGGCGGGCCGTAGGTACCGGCCGGACTCGACGCAGTGGGTACTTGCGCCCTGGTAGCACCAGGCGTGTGACCAGGCGCAGGGGTACCGGCGGCAGGGTCCGCAGTAGGTACCCGTCAGCGGGCTCGGCGACTCGGCGACTCGGTGGCGTGCTTTACCGGCGAGTTCGCAGCGGTTTAGCAGGCGGCGGCGGCGGCGGCGTCAGCAGGTTGTAGCACCGACGTCGTTGGTGGTACCGGGATGTTGCGGGGAAGAGAGAAGAGAAACAAACTTCTGCTTTCCACGATTGCTCTTGTAGAGAAGAGTAGTGGTAGATCTTGGCGAGTTCCGAAGATGCCCGGTACAATTTTGGGCGCGAGGCCCCTGAGTTGGGCTTTGCGGCACAGAGAGCCACCACAAATCTTCTCTAATTTGAGTCTCATTCGAATTTTATTTTGCCTATTAGAACGTTACATTTTACATCATATCTTTCTTATTTACTAACGGATTTTAATAATTCAAACGGTTTTAAGTTAGGGAGAAAGAGATCTTTGTTGTGGTGTGTAATGTGTGTAGGTGCATGGATGTTATAGGCCTCTGAGTTAGCTATTTCCTACCTACTAAGAGCTGAATATCCTACCTGCCATGGGCCGTGTAAGGAGTGTGGAAATAACTTGTAAGCGGGTGTGTTATCATTTATTTATCCCTATTGATATATTTAAGTGCTTATTTAAACGATAAATTAACTTTTGAGCAAGTAAAAGTTACAAATAATATTACGTCAACTTTAGGTATAAACAATTTGGTCTTAAAATTATGTTTTAGAGTGCTATAATTATCGTAATACTGGTCAGTTACACATGTCTACGTGAAATTAGCTTAGTTATACATGTCTTCATAGATTTACAGGCTAAAATAACATCAAATTTACATACAAAAGTTCTAGGTATAAAAAAGATTTTCTAATAGGAAAATTACATCGAGTTATGATTAAAACAGATAAAAGGCAATTATTTTACATTCCAAAACAAAGAGATTCGTGGAAAAAGACACTAAATAACAAAGAAAAACAACAAATCAAAATTATTTACAAACAATTCGGGTTTTTACTCCCGCTACTACTGCGCCTGCGCGGGTGACCGCGGTAAAGCGATCCGGCTCTCTCATTGGCCGAGGCCAGTTTACTTCACTTTCTCGCTATGCGCTAAGGAGCAGACTCTGCCTGGGTCGTGGGCAGTCATTCTAATTATGTAATAAATCAAGTAATAATGCAAATATTACTTAATTAAGTAAGTATTATGATAGAAAAAGTATTAAATGAGGTAAAATATAGAAAAATGGAAATTAATGTATTTACAATAGCATATGTGCCTAATGTTAGGTATTTAATCCTAAATGCCTATTCCAATCCTATAAATATCTTTCGTCTAGGTCGGTCGTCAACAGTCTCCCCCTCAGTGCAGAGTGGTGAGACTACTGTGCACTCAAAATAGGTGTTGACGCCGCTATATGGTTCGAGGACGCAGGGACCAAGTTGATGAGACGCGACGTGAAGGCGGCGGAAGTCTTAGGTTCTTCTGTGGTCTGGATCTATTCGCTGCCATCTGGGTTGGGAGTCGTTCCCATCTGGGTCGGCCGTGGTCTGTTGTGGCTGAGTGACTCTAGGCTGAGCACTATGTTATCACGTGAGGGTGTGTGAATAACCTGCTAGTGAGAGTTTGAGCCGTGCGAAAGTTGATGCATGTACTTTCGTTATCGAGCGTCTGTGATTAGTGGGTGTTTCACAGGTATTCTGAGGGCGCTTGCACCGAATAGTGTGGGGTCGGTTCGCGCTTGTGGTAAGTCAGGTGAGCGTTAACGAGTCACTTTACGGTGCCTTCTTTGGCGCTTTTTCTTCTTGGCTTTGTGAGCGGTGAGTGTCACAAGCGGAGGAGCGACAGGCTGAGCGGAGAGCGACGGGTCTTGGGCGGATTGCGTCATCACGTGGCGAGTGTAGTGATGGGCGTCCGGTTTGGCGGGCTTATTCTTCCACCTTACGTGTTCTCGTGGTTGTAAGGGGTCATTCCACTCGGTGTCGGTTTTCTGAGCGGTGTTGTTCGCAGGCCTTTTCGGTTTTGTCGCGTGTGATGCGAATTCGGGAGGTCTCCATGCTGACATTGCGATGCGTATGTCCTGATAGGCCTTGCATGTAGACAGCGGTTTCTTTGTAGATAGTGATAGCGCTTCTTGGGTGTTTAGGAAGCTTTGCGCGTAGTGGTTTTGCGTTGCGCGGGTTTTTGCGTCTTGGACATCGTGATTTCTCACAGAAGTAGCTGTGTTGCGCGATGAGGTTGCACTGAGGTTTGTTGGGAGCTTGTCGATATTTTCGTGTGCGTGATTTCGCCACAGGAAGCTATCTGAGCTGCTTTTATCTTCCTCTGTTGTTTTCTCTTCGGTGTAGTTTACTTCGGCGATCGGTCTCTCGTCGAGGCGTCCGGATTGCGTTCGTAGTGAACCGGGTCCGGAAGTCGGCGCGTCGTTGAGGTGAGAGCCATCAGTTTGGGTGGCGACGTCGATGGTAAGGCGTATTTTACTCTTCTTCGAGTGTACGTCGGCTGGATGTCGAAGGTGCCGCGTCTTCACAGGTGTTGGGGTCGCGGTAGTTTCTTCGATGGAGCGTGGGCGTTTATTTTTACGCTTGGCGCATCGTCTTTTGCTGGACGCCTCGTGGCTCACGTGGTACGTACTATGCGATTTTGTGTACGATAGAGCGATGGCTTTTATTCCGTGTATTACCCATCCAAGGTTGGTCAGTGACGCAACTGGTTCGTCTGATGCTCCGTATTTCAGGCTCCTCGTCACTATAAGACTCCAGTTGTCTTGACCTATTAGCACTTGGGGTCTTGCGTTGCTGTATGTTAATTGGTCTTTGATCTCTTCTAGGTGTTTGCAGTTCTCGATGTCTTTTCTTTCCACTGACTGGGTGCAAATGTCCATAGAAGGAATCGTGAAGGCTTCCATTTGATGGTGACAGTCTTGTTGTAGCCCTCTGACTCTTATGTTGAGTTTGGCCGAAAGATGGTTTAATTTCGTATCCGCTATGCCTTTCACGATTAGTCGCTCTTGGGGTCCGGTTTCTCCGATTGAGTCTGCTAACTCTTGGGTTATAAGCGTGACCGATGATCCCTCGTCAAGCAGAGCGTAGGTCTTTAGCGTTCCGTTAGGACCAGATATCTCGATGGGCGCTATCTTCAAGTATGTCTTCCAATTAGAAAGGATGCAGACTGGTGTCGATCTTTCAATTACTTTCTTGACGTAGTGCAGCAGCTCGTGGTGTTTCCCTTTGCAGTCATTTTTACCACAAACTCTTGCTTTGCAGCTGGTGTGGTAGTGCTGGTTGCTCAAACATCGGAAGCAGGCGTTTGACTTTTTGATTACTTCCCATCGCTTTTGGGGATCTAGCTTCAGAAAGCTTTGGCACTTTATGATCGGGTGTTTGTCGCCACAATGCAGACACTTGATGTCTTCTGTAGCAACTGCGTTCACGTTGGCTATTTCATCTTCTTCTTCTTCCTCTTCGTAGTCCGATATGAAGCTGTCGTCGACTTCTTCGGTGATGGTGGCGTGCACCGCTCTCGGGGGAGGCCCGCGAGTTCGCTGGGGTTCTCTCCGTCGTACGGCTTCGGGCTCATATGCGTCGCTCTCTTCCACCAGTTCGTTTAAGAAGTTTCTCAACGCTATCATGATTGGTTTGTGTCGATTTTTGTGACGATAACTGAACCATGCCACTCGATATAATTGTGTTAGTTTATCCACGATTTTCTCCGCGATTTCCTCGGAGTCCAAATATGTGTGATGGTTCATCTGTTCTATGGTATTCACAGTGTTGGTGATGACTCCGGCGAAGGTGGTTAGATTTCTTCCGTCTTCTGCCAGTGGTGTCATCTTTTCTATCGTGTATATCTCGTTCTTGATGAGCCGCTTGGGCTGTCCGAACAGTCGGGCTAGGTTTTCCATAACCAACTTCGGATTGATACTACTGAACAAAGTAGAGCGTACAGCTTCTCTTGCTCGTCCCGTAATCGCTTTTCGGAGCCGTGCAACATTTTCTATGTCGCTGAAGTATTGTTTCGTGTCTTCGTATGTGGCCCGAAAGGCGATCCATTCGCTTGGGTCTCCAGCGAAGTTGTGCAGCTCGCACAGGTATCGTGGTGCTGCTTGAGGCGCATTTCTTTGTGCAGGTGGTGCCGCTTGCGCGACCGCCTCCTTAACTGCCTGCACGAAGTCGGTAACAAGGGATGTCGCGACGCCCCGTGCGTCACCAGCGGGCGGCGCGGGCTGGGATTCTTCAACCTCCCCCCGTGTCGCCTTGACGCTGAGTGATGTGGTTGTCTTCTCTGTTCCATGTCATGGCGCTGTTGTCCGTCTACTGTGGAGTTGACCCACCGCTCGACATTTGGCTGCATGGTCACTGGTTCTTCATCGCTGAAGTCGTTGTCGGTGTCGTCCAGTTGGATCATTGCTAGCTTTGTCCGTGCGGCGTTTGCCTCTCTTCGAGCAACGGCTGCTTCTTTTTCTTCGAGCTCCAGTCTTGTCTGGAGCTCAGCGCGCTTCTTAGCGCTTGACGTGGATTTCGAAGACCGGCGTAACACGGTACGCACTGATGTAGATCCGCCTCCCTGCTCACGGTGAGTGTCTACTTCAGTCATCACTTGGCTGGTGCTCGTCGCTCCATCGGTTGTTGTAGGGTTTGCTAGACCAGTAACGAAGACGCTCGAAGTCCCTCCGCTCAACGTCGTCGCTCCGCTCCCCTTATCATCCCCCCGCTCTTCAGTGTCGGAGGGGGAAAGCGGTGACTCTTGCTCGGTGGTTAAATCAGGCCGTGGGGCTCCCTTCATCTTCATTGATCTAGTCGTTCTTGTAGACATCTTCTGGTCTTCAGGTGGATGGCTTGACTGGTCCTCTTGCAGTTGCTTTGGTCCACCGGGCTCTTCGCTTGTCCCGGCACCGCGATGCAGTGTCCCTTGCGTCCCTACGTCCTCGTCCCTAACGTCCCTAAACCCAGTCTCTGTGCGGCCCTGTTTACCGCCAGCAGACTGTCCCTAGCGGCCCTACTGACCCTAGCAGACTCACTCGAGGGCCCCTTGCGGGGATATGCTCGGAGTGAGGATGGATGTAAAGGATAGGAGAGGGGGGATCTGCCCTGCAGAGGGTGCGTAGTAGGTTCAGGGTGCACACCCAGTTGGCTGGAATGTCCAACTGGAGTCACGCGGTCCTGGCCGGCATACACCGTCAGGCCCTGCCCACTCACGCTCCTTACAGGCGCAGTCAAGCTGTCAGCCTAGCCGATTGCTCGACTAGACCGGCGACCTCGCTTGAAAAGTCGCTACACCCGAAGGCGTTGAAACCACCCACGATAGCGTTTGGCACCGTTAGGTGCTACCGCGGAGTGGCCCACGGGTAAACCGTGTTGGAAGGTGTCTTCTTGTTTCTTCACTCTTCACCGCTTCCAGGTCCAGATCCAGGTCCAGATCCAAGTCCAGGGGCTTCTCCAGTATCAGCTTGGCTCGTCCAGTGTCCAAGGCTGGTTCCAGGTCCAACTCCAGGTCCAGGTCCAGCTCCAGCTCCAGGGCCAGGGGCTTCTCCAGTACCAGCTTGGCTCGTCCAGTGTCCAAGGCTGGTTCCAGGTCCAACTCCAGGTCCAGGTCTGGGTCCCGTTCCAGGTACAAGGGCGACTTCCAGTTGCGGCAGGCTCTTCCGTGTCCCAGCCCGCTTCCAGGTCAGCTCCAGGTCCAGGTCCAGGTCTTCAGGGGCAGGATCCAGGTGCGACTTCCAGTTCCGGGGTGGCTCGTCCGTGTCCAGTCCCAGTTCCAGGTCAGCTCCAGGTCCAGGCTCCAGATGCAGGTCTGGGTGCGACTTCCAGTTCCGGGGTGGCTCGTCCGTGTCCAGTCCCAGTTCCAGGTCAGCTCCAGTTCCAGCACCAGCTTCCGGATCTTCGGGGCCAGTGGTCGAAGGTCTTCGCTGTCTTCAAATCCGATGCCGAAGGACCATCAACTGTTGAGGTTCGGGCCAACAGTAAAACCCGTGGATTCCTCTCGCAGCTAGGTGACCCTCTCTTGGCGCCCGGGAGTAGGTACTTCTCGCAGCTGATCGTCGTCGTCGCGTAGGTATCGACCGTGAGGGCGGGCCGTAGGTACCGGCCGGACTCGACGCAGTGGGTACTTGCGCCCTGGTAGCACCAGGCGTGTGACCAGGCGCAGGGGTACCGGCGGCAGGGTCCGCAGTAGGTACCCGTCAGCGGGCTCGGCGACTCGGCGACTCGGTGGCGTGCTTTACCGGCGAGTTCGCAGCGGTTTAGCAGGCGGCGGCGGCGGCGGCGTCAGCAGGTTGTAGCACCGACGTCGTTGGTGGTACCGGGATGTTGCGGGGAAGAGAGAAGAGAAACAAACTTCTGCTTTCCACGATTGCTCTTGTAGAGAAGAGTAGTGGTAGATCTTGGCGAGTTCCGAAGATGCCCGGTACAATTTTGGGCGCGAGGCCCCTGAGTTGGGCTTTGCGGCACAGAGAGCCACCACAAATCTTCTCTAATTTGAGTCTAATTCGAATTTTATTTTGCCTATTAGAACGTTACATTTTACATCATATCTTTCTTATTTACTAACGGATTTTAATAATTCAAACGGTTTTAAGTTAGGGAGAAAGAGATCTTTGTTGTGGTGTGTAATGTGTGTAGGTGCATGGATGTTATAGGCCTCTGAGTTAGCTATTTCCTACCTACTAAGAGCTGAATATCCTACCTGCCATGGGCCGTGTAAGGAGTGTGGAAATAACTTGTAAGCGGGTGTGTTATCATTTATTTATCCCTATTGATATATTTAAGTGCTTATTTAAACGATAAATTAACTTTTGAGCAAGTAAAAGTTACAAATAATATTACGTCAACTTTAGGTATAAACAATTTGGTCTTAAAATTATGTTTTAGAGTGCTATAATTATCGTAATACTGGTCAGTTACACATGTCTACGTGAAATTAGCTTAGTTATACATGTCTTCATAGATTTACAGGCTAAAATAACATCAACATACAAAAGTTCTAGGTATAAAAAAGATTTTCTAATAGGAAAATTACATCGAGTTATGATTAAAACAGATAAAAGGCAATTATTTTACATTCCAAAACAAAGAGATTCGTGGAAAAAGACACTAAATAACAAAGAAAAACAACAAATCAAAATTATTTACAAACAATTCGGGTTTTTACTCCCGCTACTACTGCGCCTGCGCGGGTGACCGCGGTAAAGCGATCCGGCTCTCTCATTGGCCGAGGCCAGTTTACTTCACTTTCTCGCTATGCGCTAAGGAGCAGACTCTGCCTGGGTCGTGGGCAGTCATTCTAATTATGTAATAAATCAAGTAATAATGCAAATATTACTTAATTAAGTAAGTATTATGATAGAAAAAGTATTAAATGAGGTAAAATATAGAAAAATGGAAATTAATGTATTTACAATAGCATATGTGCCTAATGTTAGGTATTTAATCCTAAATGCCTATTCCAATCCTATAAATATCTTTCGTCTAGGTCGGTCGTCAACAGTTGAGTCCACACAAACCCTGTACCATGGTCCGTCATCCTCTTTTCGCTTTTTCTATGTAGATTTCTGGGTTGACCCAATGATAAAGTTTCTATGTTCCATACTGAATAGTAGGACTGCAGGTTGATGTTTTCAGTCAGACGCTGACCGCTACCGATGTCGTTTTTTTTAGAAAATTAAGCATACAGAGGAATCGACATCCTCCCCTCTTACATTCCGTTATGATGCGAGCGAGATCCTTGTCAGCACCAATGCGAAATTGTTGCAATACTTGCAATAAATTGGTCCTTAGCATCAAATCGCATCCCACTCGCTGCCTACTCCCTCCTGAGATCGCTGGCACGTTTATCTGCGGAGTCGATGACATCACCACTCAGACACAGGCGATATTATTGAAATTCACAGCGATCCCGATTGAAATGCAAACTCCATTCAGGCGCACAGGACCTGTGCCAATTGCAAACACTTTCGCAACACTGACATATTGTGGACGTTATCTAAACCTGTGGCACTGCAATGTTGGACGCCATTTAAAAGCTAGTCAAAATCTGGGCCGAATTCGGGCACAGCCGTAATTGAAGTCCTACATCACAAAGCTTAGCCATATTTTTGGGTGTCATTTTTCGGGCGTGCTGACTCGGTAGCTCAATTGGTAGAGCGCCTGCACGGTATGCGGAAGGTTGCGGGTTCAAGTCCTGTCCCGAGTGAATTTTTTCAACTTATTATAAATGTTTAAATTATTCCCTAGCACGGGTTAGTGCTTTAGAAAAAACAAAAAAGTGGTTAAATGTAGTGGCAATATCAAAAATTCCAATGAGCATTTCATCTGCAAAGATGAACGCATTGGGTGGTGTAGATTAGTGCAAACTAATCACACCAGGTGGCGCCCCCCGTCCAGTTGACGGAGACTAGTTGAAGAAATTCGCATCGACAGTTACTTGACTCGGTAGCTCAATTGGTAGAGCGCCTGCACGGTATGCGGAAGGTTGCGGGTTCAAGTCCTGTCCCGAGTGAATTCTATCTCCATTCCTTCAGGCAAATTCGTCCTGCAGTTCTAGCGTGAAAACAAATACTCACTCACTCACAAACTGTCCGCGCACTCGGAGAAAAAGTTGCAGAATCAGAATATTCTTTGCTTTTCTACGAAAACATCAAAAGGACCGTCCGCAATCCGCATTAATAAATCGTAATGGGCAATTTTCTGATAGCTTATGAGTTGTGGTTCCAAATTTGTAACTGGATGTCGCTGACGAGATAGGTTTTTTATAAGCCAGTTCGCGCTCGTTGGGCTTCGTAGATACGTCCAAACACAATATTTAGGTATTGGTGATGGAGCAAAATGTAGTGTTTCCGGTTCTACCATTCACTCATACAAGAACAATAGCAAAGTCGTGCACTTTTTCATGTACCAAAATGGAATGAGGTGAAAGATGAAGTCACAGAGCAATGAAGTGAAAAAGTATTTTCGCTGTAGTAAGCACGAATTTACTTTGTGATGTCGGATCAACGCCATCTGTCACAGCTTTTATAACTATTTTTTATTTTTTAAAGCTGTCAGAAAATCTTCCATTGAAGCCGTCAACTGGGAGCCTGTTTGGCACCATTGCGTTACAGGCTAAGGCCCCTGGACTGCAGTCCAAAATAAGAAAGTAATCGGTTTTAATTAATAAACCCGCGTTTATACTTATAGGTTTTTACAAAAAACGTTTTTTTTGTAGGTTTTTAAAACCGGTTCACATCACTTTTCCTCACGGCGCACTCGCACGCATCGCATGCGCGCGAAATTTTGATATTCCACACTTGTTTCAGAGTTTTGTCTGTAATACCGAAAATACCGAAATTCCGGTACTAAGATAATACAATACCGGTTTTTCAAATGTAGATATTTAGTCCGGGATCCCGGTTTTTCGGTATTACCGAAAACCGGTATCCATGCTCTAGGTATGCCTGACTGCCTGATGCTGATCGAATATTGACAACTGCAATGTTAACTTACTACGTAGTTCTTACTTTATACTCATCGAACTTGAGCACAAACTCGAGGATCTCCGCGAACTGTTTGACTAGGGCTTGCTGCTGCTCCAGATGCTGCGTTGGACTCATCGACCCGCCCACCAGGGATCCGAGCAATCTGGGGACCACCTGCGGACAAGGAGATCGTTTTCTGTTAGTTAAACGGTCGTGGATCAACAACTGCCGTCAGCCGAAAGAAGGTTTACGGCGTTGGCTCATATCGGTGCTCGAATATCGGTTCTCAAGTGGAAATGGGCAGGACACCTGGCGAGACGGAAAGATGGCTGGTGGTCAAGGCAGTGATAGAGTGGCAGCTGAGAACTAGACCTCGTCGGTAAGTGGGTAGATAGTCGGACGACATCTTTGTGTCGGCGGATACCATAGACTGAAAGTCTATGGCGGATACCTATGGCGAGAGAGCCTGAGAGGTGGTGCGAAAAAGGCCTATATCCAACAGTGGGCAGAGGTGGTCTGATGATGAGAAAAACGATTTCCTATGGATAAAAGTTCGTTTTGGTAACAACGGACATACTGTAAACCGGGGGTTAGTTTCTTGAGAACATAAACGTAGATTCAAAAGTCATAACAATTCGTGTGACATTGAGTTGATACATTCGGGTGCAGTACATAACAGACAAATGAAACCTAATTCGTTTTATAACAATGCCGGGAAGCTTGCAGTAAATATACTCGTTGCCATTGGAGATAAGTAGCGGGCTTCTGAGATCTGGAGATAAATTAGCAGACACAGATAGAAAACAATAGAGGCTTCGCTCCTTTATTTACACAGAGTCCGATACATTTTTATAAAAAAACGCCTACTAAACTTATAACCTTGGAAGGTAACCTCTGGAAGAAAGGAGACCGAGCCGGACATCCGAGTCGCGGAGCCAGCAGAGTTTTCGATATCGAGATTAGTTTTGGGCGTTGAAATAGGCAGCTTATCAAAGCATGTTGTAGCTCAAGTTAGAACATCAAACTAGACTAGGCGGTAGGTACCATCGATCTGTATCTTCTAAAATACTTCTGGAATTCAAGTTTGATAGCGGAAATCGCGCAATAAAATTGTCGTCAACGCCTAACAAGACACGTACTCATAATTTAAATAACCAAGTCAGTTCCTCTATGCGTGTGTGCTCCCCATCGTGCAGCCTTTCTGGCCCAACAATTTAGCGATGGTGGGCAATTATTTAGCTACGCGGCGGTTATGTTTCTTCCTGTTTCGTTACACAACACGGCACAGTCCAATCGATCAGCCGACCCACTTCGGGTACACGCTAGGATACCCCATTCGATTGCAGCACTTATGCCGCGCGCTATAAGAGCTAGGGTATCCCAGCGTGTCGCTAGCCGAGGCACTAACCCCGACGGCGAATAAAAACGTCGCGAACAGTAATCCTCCAACCAACATAAACCCTTTGAAGTCGGAAGCTCTATCTGAAAGCCAATCTAATATTTTTTCCGATAACATTGTAGGTCATGCGGACTGAACTGACGTCTAATTAATACAAAAATCTAAGAAAGCCACATTTTGAGTCACATTAAGACGACGTACGTCTCACAACTAGCGCCGCCAATGGAAAAAAAATCATATCTTTTTTTTGGATGCGTTTTTAGCAAAAAACGCTCCTGCGATTTCTCAACGCGAGGCTTAACTATTTTTAGGACCTAAGGTTTGGATTCCAGGATTGCATTCTTAAGTTCTAGGATCTGGAATCCAAACCTTAGGTCCTAAAAATAGTTAAGCCTCGCGTTGAGAAATCGCAGGAGCGTTTTTTGCTAAAAACGCATCCAAAAAAAAGATATATTTTTTTTTCCATTGGCGGCGCTAGTTGTGAGACGTACAATTATTGTCACTCGAGAAGTTGAGATTGAACAACATTTTCACTCCTAATTTTTAATAGGCTACCTTAACGAGACTTTCCTAATGTTTATGTATGCTACATTTATGTTAGGAGACGTTGATGGACTCCTTATGGATTAGGTTAGGTTAGTAAGAGAGTCTTGCTTGATGGAAATGAGGCTTATTCAAATACTCATATCATTGAGATGGGGCGTGCCTGTTGAAAGCACGATGATGGATCCTTGTCAGCCTTCTCTTAGAGGGAGACTCTTAATTTATTATTTAAGATAATAACAACGAAAATTAAACGTTAAAACCTAAAAGATAAAGTCCATTTAATTGGATTTGGCGCGAGCGCCTACTTCCTGTGGATAAGCATTGTTGACTTGACTCGGGGTGAATCACTTCACAACTTATTTCTCGAGAGCTTAATCACGCAACTTGGCAAACGATCGCTTCGGACAGTTTTAGGACACCGAAGATCGACCCCAACTGTATTTCGCGAAACATGACGAGACGATTATTTTCATTCTAAAGCGTTTTATTTTCAAGGCAATGACGAAATAAAAACAAAACTTTTTTTATTCAACCAAAAATGTCGACCGACTGATGCAATAGGGTGATTATTGTGAGGTAACATCATCGTAAGCTCCTTAGGACAAAGATTCCCGGACGAGGTCGAAACTAGTAAGTAAGTGATACCGTCGAACTAACATAAAATGGGAGTGAAGATGACAAGACGTCTATTATCAAGAATTTCTGCGTCTATTGAACTTTTCTATTGAAGTATCATAATATTATTCAAAAATGATTTGAACACAGCCAAACACGGTACTATGTAGTACTTAGTAGCCACAACAAAATGGCATAAGACGGTACAATGTTTTTAATTCCTTATTACGTCGCCACACGCTAGGCACCGAATGAATGGGCAAAACATTTCATAATACAAACGGGTCAGGCGATACGATACACAATACAGGGTGTGGTTTTACATACAAACAGCAAAGGGGTCGTTTTACTCATCAAAATTCATATGAGGTCAGCATTTTCAACGAAAACCTTTCAATATGAGGTCAACTTAAAAACACCTTTCAATATGAAGTCAACTTACAAATCTTTTCTGAAAGAAAGGGTTTTCCTTTCCGCCTATGGTCAAAGGTGCGATTCGTCAAAAGGCAGGACAATTAAATACATTTGTCTTTCACGCTGAGAAATATGGTATTTATATATTAGATGTGACGCTCATGCTAAGCCAGAAAGGAAAGGACAGCTTCTCAACATCCAATCACGTAACGTATAACCCGTGTCATTAAAGAAAACATTTAGGACGGAGTTAAAAACCTAGCGTTGTCTCGCTTTGACTGTATTAATTAGAGCGAGAGGGCGAGTGTTTTGAAGTTCATCCTAAATGTTTTCTTTAATAACACGGGTTATATGTAGAACAGTTATTGAAATATGTTTTTTCACGAAGTTTAGTTCAATCAACACAATGAAGGTGGCTACAATGAAGGTGGCTACGCTGGATACAATGTAACTGACCAAAACAACACCCTGACACCCTGTATAGCAGAGGTAATAGCAGCAAACAACGTCAAGTCGTAAAAACATCAGACGTCACGCGTAATGTATGTTGCACTAAATGCACATATGCATGAACTAGTGAATATTGAAATAAACTAACTGTATTATCAACAACGAGAGCATCATAAACATGGCATTATCACTTTCCACGCTCGATTTAAGCAGGGTCTAGTGCGAGCTTGAACTTACGATTACGATACCAGATAAGATAGCAGCGTGGCGGGAAATTCAAAATTTTCACAGTTTTTTACATTTTGTAGCTAAACTGAGCTATTTTTTTTCAGCGATTTTTCGTTCGCGGCAATGACATAGTATTCTTTTCATTATTGTAAACAACAATAATTCAGCCGATTATGTGTTCTGGTCTACGACAAGTTTTTTGGGCAGTACCACTGCTTCGTAGACCAGAACACATAATCGGCTGAATTATTGTTGTTTTTTTGTTTACAATAATGAAAAGAATACTGTTTTATTACCGCGAACGAAAAATCGCTGAACAAAAATAGCTCAGTTTAGCTACAAAATGTAAAAAGCTGTGAAAATTTTGAATTTCCCGCCACGTTGTTATCGTCCACCCTTAAACAGGGATGTGTTTTTTTCGTGCATTTTGGAATAAACGATATCTATTCAGAATCACTAAAACAAAACCCCTTCCGACACTAAAAACAATAAAAAATCTGCCACTCAGCATTGTATTTGGACCGTCGGTCGTCGCGTCGTAAACTCGTAACATCAAACTCGCAATCAGGGCACCAACAAGCAGTCAGTGCTCCCGAGGTTTATTAAATTAGCGCTTGTTATCGTCTAATTGTTAGATTTGACCGTAAATTAAGTCGAACACAAATGTACGTACATAGTACCTACGCCAGATGTTGCCGATACGACTGGGGGTACACGTTTATTTTTAGCACTGTGAACGTTGGTGACCTTTTCGGTAAATTAATGACTCAATCATTGGGTCAATCAATGACTCGCCACTACCACTCGCTAGTCGTGAAGGAAAACATCGTGAGGAAACCGGGGTTGAGTTGGCTCCATACACGTATTTCCTGTGGGCTGACAGGGTGGTATTATAGGTGCTGGGCAAGCCTAAAAAATGTCTCACGCACTGCAGCGTCCGAGTATAGATCATTGTTTTTTTCGATCCTCGTGTCTTATACCAGGGTATACTGGGGATTGGAGGACTAATACTCCAATCCCCAGTTATTGAGTAACGTCTACACAGCCTGTGGCGCGTAAAATTTCATACATTCCACAGATTCCATAAGTTGTTTCTTTTCGGACGTGATATGAAAGAAGTGTTTTCTCGAGTATTTTCATCAATCGATGTGAATGTCCTAGGAAATTGTGCCTTTTCTTCGACATTTCCTTCGTCAGTTGCGTGCCGAGAATTGGCTACCTGATAGTATCTACCTTTAACACTTCGGGGAAACGGGGGCGGCGATCAGGGCATAATTAATATGTTATTTGAAGCAGTTTTACCCTCGCGAATCATCTCGCAGTCAAATTTGTACGTCCGTGCGAGAAGTTATTATCGTTCGAGAGATAATTGCGTATATGAAAGTATATATTATCGGGTGCAATGTACCCGTGTGCACGCGCCATTAACTTTTGGTTCCACATTACGATCACAAGTCTCGTTTGGATCATACAAAAACTGCAGTCGAGTCACTCAAGAAGCCGTCGGTATGAATAGATCTTCTCTCGTGTCGATTAGATCAACTTGGGACACAATCTTGGGAGTTGTCAAGAAGATCTGTTGAAGAAAACATCCATTCGAAAGAAATATGGACGTGGTGAAACCCCAAAAAGGCTGGTGAAGTACAAAGTTCTGCTTTCGAGGGTTGTAGTTTGTCTTGTATAGATAGACGTTAGTTTGCTTTAGCTTCACCCAAAATCCGATCCTAGGAAAGCGTGTTTCTAAGGCCCGTTATAACAAGAACATAATTTTGTATGAGAAATAATCGATCGATGGATAGGATAACTGATAGAACTAGCATTTTAAGGTTTTTGTGTCCAAATGGAACACAGAAGACAGAACGGGCGCCCTAAAACTACCTGGCGTCGATCAGTTCAACAGTCTCGGGATGACCATATCCGATACCGATCTAGACATGAAGGCGCAAAATCGGCCAGAATGGAAAACCGTTTTAAGAGCCCTATGTCCCTGATTAGGAATAACAAGAAATTATGATGATTTCTAGATTCATACATACAGGGTGTTAAAAGACCGCCAACAGAGCGGGAAACCACGTATTGTCCTCATCATAAGGAACATTTTTGCTCAAGGAACTATGCCTGGGAAATCAACGGTTTCCGAGATAATGATGTTCAAAGTCGGACTTTTCAAAACTTTTTTTTTGCAGAAATGTATTCAGTATCCAGTTCTTAACATACCTTCTCAAGAAGCCATATCAAAATTATGAATATTTCTTACAAAAAACGACATTAAAATTGCAACCCGCAATGTATTCTAAACATCAGCACTTCAAGCTTAAGTAACATAAACTTATACCTACGCTTGCGCGATATGACTTCTGTGCGTTACACGTCCATTGCGTAATAAAATATTTTTCAAAAATATAACCTTAAAAACCAAAATCATTTCCCAGCAATAATTTATCGAAAAAGCACTTTGTTTTGGTGTCTAGTATGCGTAGCTTTCGGGTCTGTTGGCGGTCTTTTAACACCCTGTATACCTGACGGGCCTAAGCGGGTAAAAAGCGACCTTCTCGCCAATGACTGCATAGTGACTTTACAAACTCTCTTCCATCAACAATGTTTGATTAAACCAAACAATTTGAAGTCTGTCCCCAGCGAGTCGGTGGTTAGGTACTCGGTATTCATTTAGCGAGGCAAGAAGCGAATTTTAATTAAATCATACAATCTACAAAGGCATCGAGTTATGCGAGGCTTCTACAACAATTTATGCGGAATCATGGCCGCGGTGGCACTTCCCCTGGGAGTTGCCTCGCTGCTGATAAAACTACGATGAAACAGCAATTTGAAGAGGATTTTCAAAATTTCGCAACAATATAGGAATCCGCTGTGGGCTCTCGAGGATATAAGGCGTGTTTCTCTATGAAGACAAATTATTGCATTAGTGGTTTTATGCCACTTTTTATGCTCGCTTGTTCGTTACACAAACTAATCTGCTTCTGCGAGGTACCTAAGACAGCACGTCGGACCTTATACGCTAGCACTCTACTCGGTTACGTTACGGGCGACTTTACAACGACCTGCCGTCGTGTTAACCCTAAAAGTTCGATGAACACTAGAATTCTCTGTAGCGCTCCCGGCAACATATTTTTCGGTCTTGCCATCTTCTTATTGCAATTTTTTGTGCAAAGGTAGCATTTTTGTACGAGATATCCTTTTATAGTTATAGCCATAGAAATGTTGGATGGTCATACAGGTGATAGCAAGTATGCACCACAGAAAAATACTTGTTATCTTCCATAGACCGCCTGCTGTGTTGGGAGGCAGGTGCTGCGATGAAACAGCAATTTGAAAGGGTTTAGTGAAATTATTTTTTTTTATGCTCGCTCGTCAAACTCATCTGCTAGTTATTAACTTGGCTCCAAAACTAGAATATCTACTGTAGGGACTATTGTTGGCTCAGCATGACCGGCAATATTATTTTGAGGTTTATAGCTGCTCCATACACCTATCTGTACCGCTCTATGTAGGTAGAGGAAAAGAGTGGCATAGAGATATCGTATCCATGTGGATGTACCTACATTGTACAGTGGGCCACGCGCTAGAATACCTCTTTTTTGTTCGATTGGCGCCCTTATGCCGCGCGCGGTAAGAGCTGCCATGAGATATCTGTGACTGTGGCCGACCGTACATTGATCACTTCATGATTTGACAGACTATTTCATAAAATGCTTATTTCATGAAATGGAAAATAACTGCTGCCCACATCATGCATGTTGGTCTGGCCAGATCAATGAACAAATCAGCATTTGACGATATGAACACTTGAACAGCTAAACGCACGGCTACTTTATTATGTGTTCAAACATTTAGTTGGATATGGGATATCTTAGCTGGCGAGCTGGTGACCATTCGACTTATTTTATCGTATAAGGCTGGGAGTTTTGTTTTCCATTTTTTGCTATCTCAAGTGCAAACTGGTTGACTACTTTTGTTGAGAAACGATACGTGTGAAAAGGCCAGGTAAGGCAGGTGATGGCTTAGTATGCACAGGAAAGGAGTTAAAAGGATGACATTGTTATCGTCATTCGAACCACCTGCTATGAGGCAGGTGTAGACTTTACCCTTTAGTGATCACGGGCCTTGGGCGCTTCGTCGCTTCTTCTAGTTGAACGCAAGTACAGTTTGCAGTCTTGAACCGCAGTAAACAAGTTTCGAAGTCAACAATGTAGAGTGTGTATTCTCTATAAACTGTAAGTAAGTTTCTGTTTCTGTAAGTGTGTGTACTAACTTTTGGTGAAATAGGTGGCTTAAAATTCATTGAAGTTCGAATGTCGTGCATTCTTGTTTAAATTTTTACTTGTTTTGTTGTAGAATAAGATTTATTTTGCATTTAGTGGTCACTTTTAACAGCACAATTTATATTTAGTCACTAAGTGGGGGGAGGCCTTTGCCCAGCAGTGGGACATCCTACAGGTTACGTAAAAAAAGTAGGAGCTGCAGTTTCTGGAAGATATGCATTTCGCCATAGGTAATATTCCTTTCGACAAAAGTGGGTTGTTTACCATATCTGAGTATTATATTGGAATAAAGATTACTAAAGGTGTTTTGTGCTTGGTTAGGGCAGCTGCATGACACTATAAGGAATTACGAACCAGTTCATATCTACCTACTTCTGTTGCAAATGAATTTGGGCGTGAAATGGATTGCTATTAACAATACTCACAATACAAGTTTATGGCCGGTGTGTTGACGTTATAGATACTAGCTACTATAATACTAGTCTTCTAGATTATGAGGTGCATAAACTTTGGCTTGTAATTCTTGAAAATCCGCGATCGACGTTTGTTTAAAATATCTGTGGTATGTATCAATCATAATAACATTCTGTTTCATGTGGTATCGTATTTATTTCAGTGTAAAGTCATTAATTCTTCGGTATTTTGGGCGTCCTGATAGTAATGTGGCAAACTATCACAGAGAGTGCCTATGTAGACGTAAGATTACCTATTTTCCGATACCAACAATTATTCCACACTCCGGTCCTTGGTAACAGCTCCTAGTAGAGCAGAAATCGAGTGAAGGATATCGATCGGACGTTCGCAAATAGAAACGACGACACGCGTGACATAAAGGCGACATCTCAATCGGAATAATCCGCATAAAGTCTGAAATACCTGCCCATATTAATCATAAAGCAATAAGCAAGATTTTCCAGGGGCGCTGTCTCTGCAGTGATTCATGGTAGCCGGTATTACAGAACCTTTTATGTGCAGACGGCGAGCGTTCGGGATATAAAATAGGCAGTTTGTAATGATAGAACCGAAGCTACAGTTTGGTTTCTCCAGGCCCCTGTTGCACGAACGTGACAACTACAGGTGACAGGCGACAGATGACAATCCGACAATTTGACAAGTATCTGTTGCACGAAGATTTCGAGCGACAAATAAGTCATGGTGGAAAATTGACAAATTTGTCGAATTGTCGCGACAACTTGACATATTTCTGCTGCACAAAAGATTTTACGCGACAGGCAAAAAGTGACAAATTGTCGTGAAAAACTTTTGCTATACAAGGTGTTACAAAAGTACCTAACTCTTTTTCAGGGTAGTAGCACCCGGTGATAAGGATCACAACCTAAATATTTGTTTTGCTCTATGACGTTCCGTTAATTATTTACTAATTAATAAAATGTGAACAATGTGGCGGGAGAAAAGTATTTTTTAAATATTGTTTTCTTTGACTTTCACAATGTTTTAACAATTCAAAGCTATGTAAATGCACCTACACGCACAAACATATTTTTAAATTTGAACTAATAACAAAAACAAAAAAGTTATGTTTTTTTTTATTTTGACGTTATAAAATAAAAATTGTTTTTTTCAACTTTTTTTTACAGATTTGACATCCTGTTGACCAGTAGGTTACACCCTGTAAAAAGAGTTAGGTACTTTTGTAACACCTTGTATATACAAATTATATATAAAAATTGTCGAGCTTTGTGCAACGCTTGTCATGTCCTGACAATTTGTCAATAATTCACCTGTCGCAGTCTGACTTATTTGTAATGTTTGTGCAACACCATTTACTTGACAATCCGACAAATAAGTCAATATTCGACAAATAAGCCGACTTGTCGCGTACGTGCAACAGGGCCCAGGATCGCGTATTTGTTATTGACAAAGGTTTGTTTCCTTATTATGCACAATTTTTTTACTATTAGCGTTGTAGTTCTGAGCCCATACGTTCTCTAACCTCGGTGACGTTCTAACTAAAGCTTTGAACTCAATCTTGGCACGCACTTCCTAAGAAGGAATAGGGATGGGGTTGATACAAACGTTCCTACTGGATCGAAGTGACTCTTCCAGCTTCAATTTCACAAGAAAAGATAGCCTCTGGCAGGTGTCAGGTGGACGGGCAATAACGGAGTGGCGACCGAGTATGGGACGACGACAGTCAGTAGGCAGACCAGCAGCCTGGTGGTCAGACGACATTTCTAAAGTGTCCATCCATAGACTGGCCACGCCCGTCGGTTAAGAATGGATAGTCGAACCTAGGCTTTGAGAAGTCCCGTATAGAACCTTTTGTTAGCCCTCTGTGGTGGAGCGTTGCGAAACACCGCAGCGTTGCACCGCAGAGCCAAATAAGGAAGTACACTGTGAACACAACGGGGCCGTTTCGAGAACGCGTGTTGCGGTCGTTTGTTGCATTGCATACACGGGTACGCTCCTTTGTTAGGGGGGCTGTCTTTGAGTATATAGAAAAAAATCGGCGCACCGAGGGTTCCGTAAGATGACCATTCTATGCATTTATTTGGAAGAAAAATTTAAACTGAGTTGCCCCGAATTTGAAGTCAGTGAGTTCTTCTTCTGCGTGCCTTCTCCTATTTATCTATCTAACGGAGCTTGGCGATAAGTTTGGCCATCTCGTCCTTCGGAGCTGCCAAACGAAACAATGAGCCGGTACTTTGCTGAAACCAATCGCGCAGGTTTTGTAGCCAGGATATCTTGGGTCTTTTAGATTCTGCCTGTTATCTTGCCTTGAATAATAAGTTGAAGGAGGCTGTCCTTGTCGTTACTCGTTACGCAATATTTGGTCGAAAAACTCTCTAGCTTTATCTTTTGGATAGTCTTCAGGATCTCGACTTTCTTCCTCATTCTCTGCAGCAGTTGTGTAAATCGACCTTTAGGTTAGCTCTCGGCCTGGCTAGGTGTTACCGACCGGCCTAGGAAATGATGGAGAGAAGACAGCCTGTGGCACGCGAAGATCGATCACTACGACGAGAGAAACAGACGGAGCGTGAATTGTATGATGGATATCGCGAACACCTCTAGTTTAATTACATAGGTATGTGTAGGGGATAGCTCGCTAGGATGACGATACGTTTACAATTCGAAAATTAGAGTGTAAATACCTACATAAAGAACTGTTGGACCTGTGTAGGTAAATAGTCCATTACTGTTTTAAAATGACTGAAAGACAAACCTAAGTATACAAGTCATTCCTAGAACTTATTTCGAATGGAGTAGGTACAGTTAGGTTCTACTCGGTTATGCTTTTGCCGTTTGAGCAACTTCACTGTTAATCATAGGACTAATAATCGACATTATTACTTTGTTATTTCCTGTTGCGTGAGGTTCTTTGCAAAAGGTGTGCCATACTCATCCAGAGTAAGATTTAATTACATAAGTACTAACTTAACAAGCTCTTATAATTTTCTTGGCTCTTTAGGGCATAGATTGAATCAATGTTTTCATCGACGTTTCAGTTCTGGGAAACGATATATCGATCTCATATCTACCAAATTGGAATGCTTTGCTAAACAGAAAATTGCTTGGAAAGAGGGCCCTTAGCCTGTAACACAATGGTGCCAAAATGGGCTGTCAGGTGACGACTTCAATTACGATTTGCTAACGCTGTCTGTCCTTTTAATGTTTTTGTAGTAAAGCAAAGAATATTTTGATTCTAATTCTAGAGGATTAGTTCTCTGGTTGTAGGAGAAAAACGAGGAGATCCCGGTTTTGTCCTTCTGCCGGGACGCCATTAACCCGCCATTGCGTTACAGGCTAAGGGCCCAGTCCTCTATCAAACAAGTAACCTATCATTCAATGACATGTCAATTTATGACTACATTGCCCCCAAAGGATGCAGTGGCTATTTAAATAGCTCTCACGGGCACGCTACGAGTTGGGATTGTTTTGATTGGATGATTGTCACACATGCACCCCGATCGTCGTCCGATGCGGCGGGTGATAGAGAAATCACACGCGGAGAAAATGTTTTGGATCTCGAAGTCTGAGGTGCATTATTGTTGATTAATTTAACATTATGCCAACGTTAGTCCTTGTATTTTTTTTTTGTACAATAAATAAGATTTTATATAATCCGCGCGTGATGAGAATAGGATGGAACCTTGTCAAAATCAATCGAAAATATACGTTATTTTACTTTGACAAGGTTGCTTAAACACAGGATAAAGTCCTTACCTACTTAATAATTATTAGCTTGTCAGGAAGTTAAGAATCCTTAAACAATGATTACCTCCTAGAATTTGCTACTTTACTTCGCAATCAACATTGTCTGAAGATAATCTTGGTAGAGTACATCGCAAGGGATAATAGCGATGAAAAACATCGCGTGGAAATTTATAAACGGCTCGGCGTCGTAGTTATTTCGACGAATGATTGGTACGGTCGGCCACAATCTCAGATACCCCATGGCAGCTCTTACCGCACGCGGCATAAGGGCGCCAATCGAACAAAAAGGGGTATCTGAGACTGTGGCCGACTGTACCTACCTAGATTAACAATGCAATGTGCACTATCGAACGCGATATGGTCCGCAATGCTAGATGTGCAGATGGCCTAGCATGAAGGACTTTTCTGCCTATGTCTGTTCTCCTCTTTGTCTCCGGCTTAATGTTGTTTAAATGTTGTTGTTTATGTAATTTACTTAATTAATTACCAATACCATGGTCTTTTAATAACCCTTTACTTGATATGAAATAAATGAAATATAGGTAGGTAGGTAATCGTATGAGGTAGTGGCCACCCCTGGTGTCAGAGTTTTTAGGCCACCCAAAGGGTCTCTGACATGGCTTAACGATTGTTATTAATCAACAACAACCGGGACCAACGGTAAAATAAAATATAAATATGAATGAATAAATTAATGTAGTGCGTGATGGTCTTGTCTAAAATGCGGCCTTGTTGAGAATGTTTTGTATTTATCCATGCCATGTTTTCCTTATTGCACAATTATAGGCATGTCCTTCTAACCTATAGGTAGGTAAGCTATCATTAATCCATTGCTTGATTGGTCAGTTCATCCATACAAAAGTTATCAATTATATTATGGTACAAAGGTGTTTTTTTATTTAGAACTAGTTGTGCCCGCGACTTCGTATGCGTTTTTACACATTTGACATTTAATTTAAATTCGACTGTGGAGGAAAACTCATAAGGAAGGTGTTTTTAAACCCCGACCAAAAAAGAGGGGTGTTATAAGTTTGACAGCCTTGTGAGTGTGTCTGTATAAGTGTTTATGAGGGTGTGTCTGTCTGTGGCACCGTAGCTCTTAAATGGGTGAACGATTTGGAAGCTTTAGGTTTTTTTTTAAATTTGAAAGCAGGTTTTCTAGCGAATGTTCTTAGTATGTTTTGTCAAAATTGGTTCAGCAATTTATTAAATATGCTTATTCGAAGCTAAAATGTCGGGGGTATTTTAATAGTTATTATTTCTTTACTTGCGGTAGCAGGGCTCAAAAGAAAGCAATAGAATAAAATAGAATAAAAACCCTAATCTAAACAATACATTTCTAAATTTAATAATAAATATGTATTGTTTACATTAAGGTATCGCCCGTGATAAGATACCAGGAAGCTTAGCATAAGAATTGATTAGGAAGTAAAAGGGTTTATAATATGTATCTCCCTCGACGTAGAGTGGGATAGATAAAGTTATAAGCCCATAGATAAGGTCTTAGTCATTCTCATGTTAAGCCAGCAAGCAAAGCATACGGCTAATAACTCTGTCTATCCAGCTCAACGGTAAACAATAGTTATTTGTTATGCAAGAATGCAAAATTATTGTTTGCGGCGAGTGCTTGTATTGAATACCGAGCGGTGTTAAAAGACCGCCAACAAAGTGGGAGACCACATACAGGGTGTTAAAAGACCGCCAACAAAGCGGGAAACCACATATTTTCCTCATCATAAGGAACATTTTTGCCCAAGGAACTATGCCTGGGAAAAAAACGGTTTCCGAGATAATGAGGTTCAAAGTCGGATTTTTCAAAACTTATTTTTTGCAGAAATGTATTCAGTATCTAGTTCTTAAGAATCCCCTGAAGCTCTGCAGCCCTCTCGCTCGCACTTTTCAACATTTTAATTGATTGTAAGAGAATGATTAAACTTTGGACTATAAAATATAGTTGCAGACATAGATAATAAAGCAATTTTTTAAACTATAAATGTCAAATTTAAAGTATGTCTACATGTCGATAGCTTTATTATCTATGTCTGAAACTATATTTTATCGTCCAAAGTTGAATCATTCTCTTACAATAAATTAAAATGTTCAAAAGTGCGAGCGAGAGGGCTGCAGAGCTTCAGGGGATTCTTAACATACCTTTTCAAGAAGCCATATCAAAATTATGAATATTTCTTACAAAAAACGACGTTAAAGTTGCAACCCGCAATGTATTCTAAACATCGGCACTTCAAGCTTAAGTAACATAATCTGATACCTACGCTTGCGCAATATGACTTCTGTGCGTTACACGTCCATTGGGTGAAAAAATATTTTTCAAAATTATAACCTAAAAAACCAAAATAATTTCCCAACAATAATTTATCGAAAAAGTACTTTGTTTTGGTGTCTAGTGGCTTTCGGGTCTGTTGGCGGTCTTTTAACACCCTGTATAGTCCTCATCATAACGATAATTTTTGCCCAAGAAACTATGCCTAGGAAATCAACGGTTTCCGAGATAATGAGGTTCCAAGTCGGATTTTTTTTTCCGGAAATGCAATTTTTTTTTCGGAAATGTGTTCTGTATCACGTTATTAACATATCTTCTCAACAAGCTATATCAAAATTACGAATATTTCTTACAAAAAACGAAGTTAAAATTGCAACCCGCAATGTATTCTGAACATCGGATAGCCTAGATTGTTCCCAGAACCAGGACTTATCACGATCCTAAATTTGACTGAAAACTATTCAGCGGTATTTGCGTGATGAGGTAACACACAGACAGACAGACAGACAGACAGACAGACAGACAGACAGACAGACAGACAGACAGACAGACAGACAGACAGACAGACAGACAGACAGACATAGACCGATTTTTTTGCATTTTTGTATTAGGTATAGTTTACTTAGTTACCCCTGATAGTTTTTTTCTAAAAATATTCAATGTACAGAATTGACTTCGCTAGCTTTTTATTATAAGTATAGATTCATTCTACATTCATTACACGAAGGCATTTAATTGGGCTCAATGTTACACTTCCATTGTGATTAAATATTGTTATCAGGTGCACTTATTGGTTTATCAAATAGCAAACAAATTGTTACATTATAGGCTTTTTCAAACATTGAAAATCTAATGCTGGGTAAGATGGTAGATTCAGCTTTGGCCTCCATAATTAATTATTGTCTATATTTTCTTACATTATGTCCACTGTAAGTGTAGATAAAATGAATACTGTCTTGTATCTTTAGAGTTAGACAGAAATTCAGCATCATCACAGAATACATACTACAGGCACAGAAGATTCACTCTGCAGTATAATTTCAATGACCAGGGGCCTGTAACGCAATGGTGCCAAAAACTCGAACTCTCTCTCTCTGAGAGAAGGCCTTTGCCCAGCTAGTGGGACATGTACATTTGTACAGGCTACATCTTACTTACTTACTAAGATAGCTTAATTATTACTGGAATTTGTTCATCCAATTGATTGGCATTGCTGCAATGATAAATGGATGAAGAACTGTTACAGTTCAACAATCTAAAAAAAATATTCTTGCGTGTGTAAATAGCCCTTTATTCATTAGTTAATGCTCTACAAATAAATAGGTAGGTAAATAACATCAAGTGGTCATGCAAAGTGGAGCACCATGTGCATTGATAATCACGCTTTGCTATCACCTTGTTTATGCTGCAATGAACACCCCCTTAACGGTGTTGTTTTTACACGCTGCAAGGCTGATATTTTCTAATTATAATATTCGATCTAGTTAGAGATATCGAGTGTTCATATTATTTACTGTAAAAAAAAAATTATGTCGAAACTTTCCAGATTTAACAACGTAATTTATTAAAATGGTATTTATAAGTTGCCTCATACATAATAGTAGCTAAATTAAATCATATCTGAACAAGGCAAAAACATCTAAGTATTAATATTCAAAATAACTTTCCTGTGATTTAATACCCTTTCTCACGAGTTCAAAGCTGAATGCTCGGTCTATTGTTTGTTTTTACTATCATGAGAAGGTGATATCACTCTTGACAGTGAATGCTATCATACTGATAAGCAAACTGAAGATATAAGAAGAGTCACGTTTTTAGAAAATTTGAGATCATCAAAACAAGTTAGCTGAGTACTAGCTGTGGTCCATTGAAATTTTTTTCACCATAACAAACAGACACTGGCAGTATGAAGAGACATTCTCTAAAATATCCGTTTTTAAATGTCAAAGAAAAGATTGTTCATTCAATTTGATGCTCAACGGTTGAGTGGTTTTGTTTAGATAATAGAGGCGCAGTCCAATATATTATGAAAAGTATTGTGTAACACCACGCAATTTGTGTTGCCACAATTTTGTGGCTTCTCTGGCCCACAACATAATATTATTCATTCTACTGGTTCTCTAACAGTACCATATTAAAAAAAATGTCTGAAGCTTAGTAATTTTAGTAGCAATTGATTGCATTAAAAAAATAAGGAAGCAGTTTCAGTATTAATATATGCATGAATGTAAGAAAAGTATGAACTTTGCAATAATCAGGCATTTGTCAAGGGTTTGTGTTCTCTGTTTTTACCTGCAAGCCTTGATTGTGTTTACTGATTTATTGGCCCGATAACTACCCTCTTAAACTTGCTCATCATTTGCAGCTTCTATTTGTCAATTTCTGGCTATCTGAAGCCTCTCCCAAAAGTGTTTATTATTGGCAGTTTGCTGCCTTTCTCATCCAGTCGTAGCCTGCCTGTTCAAGGACGTCCTCCATCCGCGTTATTATTTAGCAAAATAAGACCAAAACTTACCCTTTGCAGTTCCAGCGAGTGATTGTAGCACCTCAGCAGTTTGTCAACGAGCGGTTTGACGGCGCGCCAGGCTCGCTCCTGCGAGACCTTCGAAGGGTCCCCTATAGCCTCCCGTATCTCCCTGCCAGCGCCTTTGTAAAACTGTATCTCCTCTAGAATCTCTTCGCTGTCCAGCAAAACTCTCTGGACATCCTCGTACACTTCGCGCTCCGTGCTCGTAGGGGCCGCGTTCTCAAAGTCCAGGAAAATATCGTATCGCGGCGATGAGCAACAGTCGTCGCGCGACAACAGACTCAGCAGCTTCCCCATTTTCGTAAGGATAAAATTAAGAGGAATACAATCACAGCTTCAGCTCTCAGCAAACACTAGACGAAAACACCATTGTCCGCGTGGATAGCACTCTCTATTTATAGATTGAAGGCAACGTAAAATGTTTGGTGGTTTATTTATTTTAACGGATGTTTCTTTCTTTCCGTTTTATTAATTATTTCACTGATGCTAATAAATTCGCGCACACAGTCGCCCGACGCAACGCCCTTTCACGAATGAATGAAAGGAACGATTTGACATTTACTGACTGAATAAAATGATGAATGGACACAGAACAATTGTTCTGAGTGAATGGAAATAATTGAATGAACGAAAAGGCACCATCAAATGTCAAAATGCTATTGAAAAGCAACCACAGATTAAAAAAAGGAAAGGCAACGCCACGGAACGGGCGGGTCGTCTCGCTCGTTACAAGGCAGACTTAAAACATTGAGCGCCATCATTCTTTGGTTTTATCAACCTCGATAGCTGCTGCTGGATCAAAAAGAGGGAGAGAGAGAGTGTATCTCTAAAAATGTGGGCTCAAAGTTGACTAACGGCGCGGCTGGTGGGTGTTGAGCATTTTATTTCCTTGCAACACTTTCATTTAGGTCACGAGTACCAACATAAAGAAAACTTGGCGGGATGATTTGACTTTTGGCGCAAAGAAAAGAAAGCGGATGCTTTCTTTTCGCTTTCAGAAACTTTTAAAAACTTTTTCGAAGTTTTAAAATAATACAGTTTTATATGTTCTTTATTTATTTATTATTATCATAGGTGTTTTACATCGACACAATGCCAATAAGTAATAGTATGCGTATAATATTTTACAAATTTTCGGTTTTCTATTTACATTTCCTTTAATTTATTTTGATAGCTTACCATCAATTTAATTATAAATATAATGTAACGTACGGCTGCTCTGAGCAAAATTGAGGTATATAATTACAATTCAATCATGTGATGTATTTTTGGGCAACTTCAAAGAAATACATATTATTAATAATAATTATAGTTGACTTATAGATTTATTTTTATCAATGCAGAACTAAAAGTAGCGGATAAGAGAAGACTCGAAAAAGTTGTCACTGTGAAATTTAAAATCTAAATAGGCTTAATGATCGTATCTAATTCGCAATAGTTTCAGTCTAACATTCGATAAAAATTTACAATGCTATTCTAACGTTTATATTTATTAAGGCTATGACCCAATGTAAGGGCCTCATCAGCTCTTTCTCTATTGATTTATTTTGATGTAGGTTCTTTCTTAAGTATTTTATTATAAATCACATTAATTGATGCTACGAAAAAGTTTTCAAAAGATTTTCACCTATGATTTCGTAATTTTACTTTTCTGAAAAACAAGAGATTTCAACAAACAAATTGTTATCCGTCATTGTTTGCGAATCGAAGTAAAAAATATTAGTAAAATGTTGGTAAACACCGTAATAATTGATTAAGTAATAAATATTACAATAATAATAAGTTATGTAACATCTATATTTTCTACATCTTCTAAATTATTGTAGTCTTAATTCTTAAAATTTATTTGGTGTAAAGATCCGTCTTAATTCTAGTAAAAAAATGTCCGCAATGCACATCAAATTAAAACAGAAGTTTCTATAATTTAAATTTCATCTACATTAGGACTCCTAACTTTAAATATATTTTCAATATCACACACATTGCGTAGCGTCACGACAACTCTGTCTGTTGGTGTATAAGTTCTTTATTTCGTAAGTAACCACATTCAGAAGGTTAATCCTTCGAGCCAGATGTAGAATTTAATTATTATGAAAGAAAAAAGATACAGCAGCAGTGTAGTGCAGGGATAACCTACTCGAAACGTATCTAAAGTACCTACTTGAGGGCGCAAACGAGCAGAAACTTTTCTATGAAGAGGTTGGAGTCAAGAGCTGCGATGTGGGCGGCTCGGCCCACGCGATCGCGCTGGGCTTGTGCGAAAGGGCGATCTGAACGTCGTAGCGGACCACGGACACGGATAAACCACGGGTTACCCATAAGGAACCACGGGTTGCCAATGAGGAACAATATCTGAAGAAATAATGCACGGACCACAGTCACCGAGCTTTCAGGGCAGAAACTCAGCTGTTAAAAGAAGGTGGTCGAGTTTATCTAAAGAACTTGAGGGCGGAAACGAGCAGAAAACTCTCGATGAAAAGGTCGGAGTCCAGGAGCTGCGATGTGGGCGGCTCGACCCACGATTGCGCTCCCCGTGTTTGGTAGGGCGTGCTGGACGTCTTAGTGGACTACGGAGACGAACCACCAATGACGTTACCAATGAAGAACCATAGGTTGCCAAAGAGGATTAGGTACCAATAAAGAGGTACCACGGGTCTCTAATGGGACAGAAGGACTGGACAACTGGAGAAAGCGGGATGTCGGGTCTATCTAAAGTACTTGAGGGCGGAAACGAGTAGAAACTTCTCGATGAAGAGATCTGAGTCCAGGGCGGCGATGTGGGCGGCTCGGCCCACGATCGCGCTGGCCGTGTGTGGTAGAGCATGCTGGACGTCGTAGCGAACTACGGAGACGGAGGAGGCGCGCGCCGCCAGTGGAGAGACCATGTTGTGGACCTGGGATAGACAACATTACTGGTTAGTCAGAGTCAGAGAAAATATTCAGCGTTTAGTAGGTATACCAATTCTATGGGTATACCTAATTTGTCAAAATCGACGTGTCATTGAGTTCTCAATGGTTCGTGATGGCATCATACCTTTTTTATTTAAGCCAGAGTAGGATAGTAGGTAGGTACGGTCAGCGACACGCTGCCCCATGGCATCAAACGATCAAAATAGGTAAAACAAAAAGGAGTATCCTATCCTAGAAAATCCCTCAAGGTACGAAAAGCCAGAACAAAGCAATGGCTCGATGAAAAGCATGTTGGAGCTTGAGTTTCCGGCTTGGACGGTCCAAGATCTCCCGTCGACAACACAACTTTCAATGGTCCTCACCATTTCTCTATACACCTGCCACTTGTACCTAGTGTCTCTGTTCATCATCAATCATCAGTCATCACAATAAGGTTACAGGTATTCTCTTTCACAGCCTGGTACCTACGGCACGACACTCAGTAACCTTAACTGTTGGAAAATACTAAGAACCTTCAAAGACTCACAATTTCTCTATACGCCTGCCCCAACATCGACGTATCCTTCGCAGCAGCTTTACACAGCTCCAGTCTTGCTGAATGCAGCGGCACGTAGCGATCTTGCCCGGAGCCGCATAGCAGCACATGTTTGAATATAATATGCAGCTGGCTTCGCTCGTTGAGTCGATAGAGTAATAACACATTGGAAAAAGAAGGACGCAATATTCAAAGTTCCTCACCATTTCTCTATATACTTCTGCCCCAAAATAGTTATGTCCTTGGCAGCAGATCCAGCCCAATGTCTCTATTCATCATCAATCATCACTATTCGGTTACAGGTATACCTACTCTTTCACAGCCTGGTACGTTACGACATTCAGTAGGTAACTTGTTGGAAAATACTATAGGAAACTTCAAAGACTCACCATTTCTCTATACGCCTGCCCCAACATCGACGTATCCTTCGCAGCAGCTTTACACAGCTCCAGTCTTGCTGAATGCAGCGGCACATAGCGATCTTGCCCGGAGCCACATAGCAGCACATGTTTGAACATATGCAGCTGGCTTCGCTCACTGAGCCGGTAGAGGAAAGACCGTCGTGGGTCCGGCGCGTCTTTCAAGGATAGCTGGAGCAGCGAACCGGATTTCTTCCACTTCTGCATGAACCACATGCCTGGAATGGAGAATGGTGGGGTTAGGGGCTCTGGGGCTTTGTGGATGG
Organism: Zelleria hepariella; assembly: GCA_949319315.1. NCBI lineage: Eukaryota > Metazoa > Arthropoda > Insecta > Lepidoptera > Yponomeutidae > Zelleria > Zelleria hepariella. The sequence goes on from OX439385.1 coordinate 17,435,863, forward strand.
AATTAGAGGCTTTATTGATGACGTGTCCAATCAAGGACTGAAGGGCTATTTTCGAGTGTTTTGACGCCCGAAGGTTGAGTGGATTTCTTAGATAGTCGAAACGCAGATTGTTCTAGCTCAGGCTTTAAATCTAAAAGCGTAAAACTGTAAGCTCACCCGCATTGACCAGCCCACTGGAGTTGTACAGCGTCCCCAGATGTGGCCCGCTGAGCGAGAGGAATGTGTGCAGTTTGCCGAGGAAGGGCTTCATCTGGGGCCGCGCCAGTGCCGACCGGATGATGATGGTGCCCAGAGAGTGGCCCACGAAGCTGATGCGCGCCGGGTCGGTCGAGTTCTGTACGTGCGTTAGGATCTCTTGGACGAGCCTGAAATGAAAATGAAATGAAATTAGTACACCTGACGGGTTTTTATTGCAAAATCGTAATATATGTATAAAACAAAGTCGTGTTAGTTACACCATTTGTAACTCGAGAACGGGTGGACCGATAATTATGATTTTTGATTTGTTGGATTTCTCTCCGCCCCGAATAGCAGTATAACCGTTAAATTAACGGAAAAACTCACGAGAAAAAAAAAAGTCTGCGCGGACGAAGTCGCGGGCAAATGCTAGTAGCTCCTAATTTAAGCGAACAAGATCAAGAGATACATTCTGATGATATTTTATCAGTGCGGGTCAATAAAGAAGAAAGTGAGCAAGCTCCAAAAATTCCGATTAGGTATGCCTATAGGACAGACACAAATACTCCTGAATTATTTAGGCACCTTGTACCCAACGCAAAAAGTATTTTTTTCAGCTAACCTCTGCATATCTATAATTAGCAGCTAAGTTGATAATACAAACTAAAAATTCTAATGATTTTATGTTTTTGTTCGTATAGCAAATGCTTTGCCGAGTGCTACGAGGCTCTACGAGATCCTACGCCGTAGCACTTAACCTGAGAGGGCTATTATTATGATGCTAAAAAAGCATTTTTGTCCTCAAATTTGCTGACGATGCAGAAACTTGAAGTAAGATGTAGACAGCACGTAGACCCTTACATGCGTGTACTCTATTCACTTACGTTAAGGGCCCGACTTTGCAACGAAATTGTACGGGTCTTGTTGACTGTTCATCAGCTGGGCAAACAATACTTTTAAACTCCTAAAAAAAATATTTTATTCAGCTTACCTATCAGTCATAGTATCGAAATCCGAGAAGGTATCTCCTTGATTCCTTTCAGACATTAGAAAATCTAATCTAGCACCAGGTAGGCCGAGTTCCAAGTAAGTCTTCACCAGGCGGAGGTCTCCCGCGTTCCCGTCTAGCCCGTGGACGCAGACTATTAAGTGAAGACCTGGAAAACCATCAGACATGGAAATAAGGCACAGTCATAAATTGACTATAATCTAAGCGAGTGGAAATCGGTGCCGTCATTTTGTTCTCGGTGTCGTGACGGTGACGGCTACGGTGGATAAACGCCCTTAGTCCTAATGTCTAGTATCTAGACGTGATTATAGTGATAGATTTTGTAGTTAGTTAGACTGAGAAAAAAAAATGTAGTTCAAGACTTATGTTTTTTTAACTGCAGCTCGCTATACTTTTAATTTTCTCAATTTTTCTTTTACTTTCTCGTTTTCGACGTAAACTTTGGCCCACTCGATGCAAGATGCTCGATGCAATATTATGATCGCGTGCAATAATTTATTTATTTGTTAATCGTATTTTCCATGTTCCGTACCGTATTATTCTTTTAGGATGCAGGTAGATGTTAGTCTTAAATTAGCACAAGAGGAAAGAAGGAAATGAAAGTTTGTCCTCACCTTCAGGATTAAACATCCTATATTCATCACTGATATGGAAATAGGGTAGGGAGTTTTCCAAAGGCGGATAGTCCGAGTAAATAGCTCCTGGATATTTGACACTCTGTCTGAACTCCTCTCTGCATTTCACGAAGAGGCGCTCAGACTCCACCAAGCCGAAAATGCTGACGAAATCACTTTCTCTGTGCTCTGAAAAAAAAAAACTTTATAGTATTGCAAAGCATCATTATCATCAATTCCATCCTGCCCCCTTAGCACGCTGACGTTTTGCCTACTCTCAACTGTCACCTAAGCCACTTAACACTACTGAGGTGACAGTTAACAGTGCTAAGGTGACAGTTGAGAGTAGACAAAAGGCCAGCGTGCTAAGGGGGCTGGTTACGCATGAGCCATATCGAAGTTTATAGCTCGATACACCTGTGTGATGCAGAGTGGATTTTTAAAACGGGGCAGTAAGGGCAGGTACAGTACTCCCAAATTAATAATGCGCATACAGATAGCGAAGATTTGTACGTGACTTTACGTGAGTAGGCGTAACTCACGTACAAATCTCGCTTTAGGTGTATAGTACGGCTAGTAGTAGCTATTGTATATAACGGTGTATAGTGTAATATGACCACGTAGATAAGTCTGCGAAGAAAACATTACCAACAAATTGTATTAAAGATTCCCGAGAATCAGCCCCCAGCATTCTATAGGGGTCCCAGGATGTTTCAGACCCTTGGAAGACCTTGACCATATTAGAATTAGAAGACTGAACTGTTCCTAAAAGTTAGAGTCTGGGTAAAATCGAGAGTTGATTACCTATTGAGGAATTTGAGTATGAAGAATATACTCCCCCCCGCACCGGAGTTGTCCGCGCGGGCGCATCGTCAACGAGCCCGCAGTGAGCGGATGAACGCCAAGACGAACGCGTCGTCCATCCCTCCTCCATGACTAAGACTTCCGGACGAAGTCGAAACACGTCGGCTATTCCGACAAAATAAAAGTAAGTGAAACCGTTAAAGCGATATAAACTAGTGGTTCGCCCCGAACTATGAACTCGCGACCCCATATAAACTTAATAATAATAATAACCCCCGTGTGGTTCCCGGAAGGTACAGAATTGGACCAACCCATTTCTTCCCGTGGGTGTCGTAAAAGGCGACTAAGGGAATGGAGGGACCATTATGGTTCCTCCACCGCAGGGCAGCTTGTGGGGAGCTGTTGGCGGTACCACGGATCCGAGTCTTCCGAAGGTCGAAAACTGGTCCTCGCATCCAAGTCTTTGTACAAGAGTGGATTGGAATCCAAGAGGACCGGGACCCTCACCTCTGGATTGCCTTTAACGGCCGTCCAGAGTGGAGCGCAAGAGCTATATGCTCGCATGGATGGAAGTGAAAGATACATAAGACGCGAGTTGATTTCTTTCCTATCTTTCTTATAGTGCTTCTATATCCTTCAGGTCCAGTTCAATATTCATAAAATCCTTTACAAAGTTTGCAATTATCATTTCCAACTCAAACTACGATTTTTCACGTTTCTCGACGCCAAAGAAAACCAAATTTTTCTGTCTAGCATTTTTTTCTAGATAGTACAGTCTTTGCTCTTGATTTTCCACTCGTTTTTCAAGATTTTCAGATTTTTCTTCTAGCATTTTTAGTTTTTCGCCAAACATTCTTTGAATGTTTTCTGTAACTTGTTCGCCGCTTTTTCTTATGGATTTTTTGTAGTTTATCTAGTATTTCTTCCATTTTAAGTTTTGTATTGGACTCTCTTGTAGTTTTGAAGTAAAGCTACCTCTATTGTTGAGCATAAGGACTTTTTGGTTTATAATTTTGAACACTAGATGGCTCTGATATTTTTTTTTTGTCACGCCCTCTGTTAGGAAATAGAATAACAATATGATATATATATTTTCTAAAAGATGGCGCTGTTTTGAATTTTCTAATCTGGTGTACTTTGGATTTTTGGTTATTTTTGGATTTATTGGATTAAAATAGAGTTCTTGTTACGGATTATTTTGCGACCCGTAAAAGTTTATTTTTATTGTTTCCATTGAGTTTTACGTCCGATATCCACAATATTGTTTCCAAACAGAATTTGTATTTATAGTTCACTTTTGTTAGTTTTTATCACTCCTTTCACTGTTTACTGATTAGATTTACGTTTTTATCACTTATAAAATCACTTTTTAGCACTATTTTAATGTTACTGAGAGGCAGCAGTGGCGCCCTCTCTCATCCCATATAAACTTAACAACCCCATATCTCGGCAACCCCTCGACCGATTTGGCTCATGTTCGAACTTAAAAATTCTTTTAATTTCATTTACCTGCCTACCAAGTTTCATGACGATCCGACAAAAATTACTCAAGTTATCGTCGAACGAACATTCATACATACAAACATACAAACATACAAACATACAAACATACAAACATACAAACATACATACATACATACATACATACAAACGCCGGATTGTTCCAGTAGACTCGGAGAACTTCGCTCGCTTCGCTCGCTCGTTCAAAAAGAATATACTCTACCTTTGCCATGCCCATTCTCGTTTCTCGAAGCAAGTTCACCGGTACTTTGGCTTTTGTTGAGCGTACTCGTCGGAGTCGTGGCAGAGTTACCAGATTGATTTGGTCTCATCTTTCGTCGCTCCATGATTCCTTTAATGAGAACATTTTTTTAAATGTTTTCCATGTGATATTACACTGCAGGGCAAAGGCCTCTCCCCCTCTCAAAAAAATCGTTAGCAGATTTCAGTTTTAGTTTTAGTGAAGTGAGGTGGCCGTGAGAGGTGGCGCGAGGGGAAAAAGGCCTATACCCAACAGTGGGCAGAGGTGGGCTGATGATGATGATAAATGGAACGTCAAATGGCAATTGGCACCACTCGGACGTTGTAATGTCTGGGATATGGTTTTAAATGGAGTAAGTTTCCCAACCAACAACCTCTCATGCCTAGTCGACAATTCACATGAAAGATAAGGTCAATACGTGTGGAGCAGCCAGTAGGTGCGGGTTTCCACACGATGATAGAGTAGTTGGAAGTACTGCAGCCTCAGTCTCAAGTACGTGTCCGGGTACTAGCGTATACCCATGATTTAAATCTATGGTTTTATTATTGTTAAATGACGGCCAATGTCACATAGGTACCTTCGCAAACGTGATACAAGGGATTGTCCAGCTGCAAAGGCCCCGGTTGACGCTTTGGAGTCCTTGACGGCGTTGAGGATTTACTACTCTGTCTGCTCAGCTTCGGAGATTTAGACGGAGGGTCCTGCTAACAAAACCGTTTAACACAATGAGTTCTTGAGAATTTTTAAGAAATATATCATCAGCCCGGTGCACGAATGCATCGATAACAATTGTATTTGTTCCAAGCGCTATTGCCTAGCGCCATCCTACTTTACCTCACTATGAAAAGCAAGATGGCGCCACACGATAGCGGGATATAATCTTTATCGATGCAGTCGCGCGAGGCTGGAGGAAGGTTATTACCTTGAATTCATCAGGAGGTGGTGGAACGTCCCTAAACTGTTTCGGCGGAGGTAGGTTTAAATGCTCATAGTGGTTTTCACCACCAAAATGCGAGAGATCGACTTCAGATCTAGCTTTACTACTCTTTTTCACAGCACCAGCAGTTCCAGAACTTTTGCCGTTGTGGGGTTGTTTCGCGCAACGGTCGACGGTCAAGCTTCTGATTTCAGCAGCGATTAACTTCTCTGTGTACTGTATCCTATCTTTCAATTTAGACTTGTTCAGAGATCCGGATTTTGAGCCTGAAGCTGGTTGTGCTTGTGGCACCACTTTGGTTGTTCCTTCCTTGCGAAGGTTGTCGCTGATAGTTTGCGACTTTTTGACAGTTCCTTCATTGACTGCTGAAGGCATTTTATAAGATTTGCCCTGAACCGCACTGAAGGAGTTGTGCCGTTGATTCATTTTGGCTGCAGCCACTTCAGGGCATTGTTGGAAGCAACTAGCGGGGCAAGTATCAGAGCTGCATCCCGTGTCAATGCCATTGCTGTGCATCAGTTGATTGAACTCGCATTGGGTGTCGGTACAAATAGAATCGCTGCAAATAGTACATTCCTCGCACACTTCTTTGTCACAACATTCTATTTTTTCGTTGGGATTGTTTTGCGTAACCTTGACTGCTAATTTTAGCAGTCTTTCTCGCAGTTGCTCTCCGTTCAGTACTGTGCGTTTAAAATCGTTTATCTTTTCGCCTTCTCTGTCGCGTTCACGAGATTTGCTCATGTCTTCGTATCGCTTGGAGGGAATCTTCGGGGGAATTGTAGCTGGAGGAGCGAACTCTTGATTTAATTGACTTGCTATCTCTGGAGAGGAAGGCCCTGAGCTTCGTCCACTTGACACCCATCCACTCTGTTCACTGAGACTTGATGTCGAATTACTTCTACTGCGCTTCTCTTCTTTATTTTGGAATACATCCGGTGGCATAATTTTAAAGTCTTTATCGCCTATGTCTAAAGGTGGTGAATCAAATGCAGGCGGTGGTGCTAAGTTTGGTAAAGACTCTGAGCCAAATGTATTATTTATGTTAATTTCATCTAATACAGATGCAGCACTTCGACAATGCCTTAAAAGTTCTGGTCCATGGTCCAAACTGTAGGGCACACTGGCTGAAGACTCCAATCTTCTCAATTCAAAGGGAATACTTTCATTGCTAGAAGATGATGCAGCTTCAGACATTAGCTGTGACATTTTCTCCGAGGGTTTATGCTTGCTCTTCTTTTCTGGTTTGCCACTAGACCTTCCACTTCTAGGTGTGGCTAGGCCAGACTTTGGTGTAGCTATACCAGATTTCGGTGTAGCTTTTCCAGATTTGGGTGTACCTCTATCAGATTTTGGGGTGCTATGTTCTGATTTAGAAGTTTGTCCTGATTTGCTGTCCCTTGATCTGATTGAATGATGACTGCTTAAAGAGTCCCTACTAGAGTTGAGTTTACCACCTTCTTTGCCGCTTTGGCTTAGCTTGGATTCCTTGGATCGACTTCTCTTGTGTCTCACCGAAGGCATGGTCGAATGAGGAGTAGATGGAGGTGTTTTTGAATAATTTGATTTGGATGTACAGTCGCTGCTCCTATCTAATGTCATAACGAATCCACTATCATCACTGCTTTTACTAGACTTCTTGTAGTTTTGGATTAAGCTTCCAGTGTTAAAGTCGTAACTCCAATCGCCTTTTTGAAGATAGTAATTGAGTTCGTGCCTCAGCTGATTGCGGGCCGCTTCCACATCCATGTGCTGACTGTCTATACTTTGATGAAAAACGTGCGTAGAGCTTGATCTATGAACGTGTTTATTAGAAACTAAACTATGTTGATCAGTCGCTTGCATTTTCCCACTGACTGGTGGGTAAGAATTACGTGGAGGCAACATGGGACGGGGTAAATTTACATTGTAGCCTCTTTGAAACTCTAAAGGATTACGAATAAGGTTATTCACTTGCATAGTACCCTGATTACCGAAAGTATAACCGTACACTTGGTTGGGATGACCCTTCATCACGCCATCGTAATTATATCCTACGTTATGGAACACTTCATTGTTCATGCCATGTGAGTTCATGTTGAGATTGCATGGATTTTTGTACTTTTCTCTGAACTCGCTTATGTTTCTTCTGTACTCGTCACCCTTTGGTGGACACCTTGTAGTGGTGTTGGTGGGGTAAGCGGTGGTGGTAACACTGCGAGGTAGAGTCGTGGGTTTGGGTTGGTGAGGTGGCACGTACGGCTTGGGATAGTTCATTGATGCGTTAGAGCCATTCCTGACTTCTTTCGTCAACGTCGCCGAGGTGTTAACCGTGCTCATTTGAGATACCCGCAGCTGGTCAAGTGATTTGCTATGCCTCGCAGGCAATGTACTTACACCACTTGTTATGTTCTGATGTTTTGGATGAAACACTTCGTTATTATTAACCCTTTCTCTCCCTATGTGTTGTATGCTAGGATTGCCTTTGACGTTCATATCCAACAAGGTGGAAGCTGAATATCTTGAGAGCTGCTGCCCTTGCTGTATTGAGCATGAAGCGAAAGCACTGTTCGGTGGTAATTGTATCTCACTAATTTGATTGTTTTGTACTATGTATCTGTTGCGGCCCGTTATTTCTATATGTTTGTTCGTGGGCTTGTTCATTTCCAGGTTTTGTTTTATTAAAGCTCTCTTCGGGGATCCGCTGGCAGATTTTTGAGGTGCGAGGGTCAACGTGGCTTGTACGATGTTGGATTTAGGTGCATTGAAGCGTGGTTCGAGGACATCCATGATAGTCTTTGGTAGGGTCAAGGTGACCCTTGATGCTTCAGACGAGGGTCTACGGGAGTCCATAAGGGAGCTGACACTGCAAGCACAGTCGTCAGCCAGGGGGTCTGAGCATAGGAATGGATCTAGAACAAAGACATTCAAATTGTGATTGTATTTAAGGCTGGGCAAGAAGTGTGAACGAAAGTTAGACAACTATTAAGACTTACCACTGCCGGATTTGCTTGAATTGGAGTTCAAAACTGAACGTCGTCTCGCAAACTCAGCAGTGTCTTGGAATCTGAAACAACGTGGCAGCGTTAATAATAATATACACTTACTAAAGCCTTTATTGACGAAATTGGTGATAGAGTCTCGGGTCTCAAGTGGAAATGGGTGGGACACTGGTGAGGAAAGAAGATAGCAGGTGGACAAGGGCAGTGATAGAGTGGAGATCAAAAACTGGACGGCGATCAGTGGGAAGACCAGCAGCTCGATGGTTAGACGACATCGTAATTGCGGCGGAGGGTCCATGGATGCGGATGGCTAGGCAACGTGAGAGGTGGCGCGAGGGGAAAAAGAACAATACCCAATAGTGGGCAGAGGTAGGCTGATGATGATGATACAAGCCTTAACTAAACAGGAAGACAGTGTTATGAATTTCTCACTAATCTTCGATGATAATGGTCACCCAACAGAAAAGAAACGCAACAACAGCAACAGAAACTCAAAAAAGTTGATGACCCAGAACACATAATCGGCTGAATTATTGTTGTTCTGTTGTTTACAATAATGAAAAGAATACTATGTTATTGCCGCAAGCAAAAAATCGCTCATTTTAGCTACAACATGTAAAAAAATGTGAAAATTTGGAATTTCTTGCCACGCTGCTATGTTCCAGCCTTAAACGATGGACCTTTAATATCCTCACCGGTCTTCAAAGATGATAGGCATGATGTGGGGGTCGCCGTCGAGCGCGATGCAGTGGACCGGCAGCGGCGGCAGCAGGGCCAAGTAGCGCGACCTTCGGACGGCCTCGCCGACGCTCTGGTATGACTGGTAGTTGCTGTCGTAACAGCCGGCGAGCGAATGCCGCGGATTGTCGAGGACGAAGAAGCACTCGGCGAACCGCTTGATCCTGGAATTTGAAGACATGAGGGTTAATCTCATCGATATAGTCAAAGTCTCGCTAACGGTGAAGGCTTTCTGAATGGTCTAGTGTGTCAGAACTGGCGCATTCAAAGGCCTTCATTGGCACATCAGGTACAGGTATGGTATCCAAAATCTGTAGATATAGTAGGTGTAAGGTCCGACTAATTGTTGGTGCATTTACGGGCACCAACAAACACCTGGTCTACTCAATATGGGGCTGTCTAATGACTCCCACTGCAGGGTCTGTAAAGAGGCGCCAGAGTCCATGGAACACGTTATGTGTGACTGCGATGCTCTAGCAAGTAAACGCATGAGTCTTCTCAGGGTAGCATATCCTAGACTGGAAGAATATAAGTTTTTCAACCTCGGTGACGTTCTAAAGCTTATGACCTCGGTCTTTGCACGTACTGAGCAGGAATAAGGACGGGGGTGACACAAAAGATCCCACTGGGTTGAAGTGTCCCGGGTTCTCAGCCTGGCCCCATACTGATAAGATAAGATAACGTTGAAGGAAAACATCGTGAGGAAACCAGTGGTTTAGTTGGCTCCACAAGTATTGACTTGTCTTTCCTGTGGGCTAGGCCGGCTAAGCTGTCAGGATGGTATAGGTGCTGGGCAAGCCTCCTCCATCTAAAACAATGTCCCAGGCCCTGCAGCGCCGAGTGGTCTCTTCACCCATCTAGTGTGAGTGAAGGTGCCACTGGACGCTGTATAAATCATCTCATTACGTAGATGCAAAGGCCTTAGTTAGTCAAAGTTCTAAAGGACGCAAAACGGTGCCTGATGTTAACTTAATTCTTAAATCAAGTGTTTCAGCAGCTTTCTTCATCATCGGTTTACTGGAAGATATTGTTTTTAGAAATATGGCCGCCAATGTATACCAGTCCACTCTTTGATATTACACACGTTTGTTCTTGGTCTTCTATACCCTTTTACCTTGCCCTCATAATCGTGTGCATCGGTATCGTTTGTGTCTCAAAACGTGACCTAAGGCAACTTTTCGCTGATTGATAGTGCGCAAATAGTCCATGCGAGTTCCTTGTTCCGTTGGCAGCCTCAAAAGAATAAATAATGATTGTCAAGATGATTGCCAAACTCCGATAGGAGACGGCACTACAAGAAGAAGAAATAGTTTCAGTTTGTATCCAGGTAGGTAGGTAGGTAATCGTATGAGGTAGTGGCCACCCCTAGTGTCAGAGTTTTTAGGCCGCCCAAAGGGTCTCTGACATGGCTTAACAATTGTTAACAACCACCGGGACCAACGGTTCAACGTGCCTTCCGAAGCACGGAAGCGCTCAGATATTATTGTCACGAGCGGTCACCCATCCATGGACTGACCGGGCCCGATGTTGCTTAACTTTGCCAATCGATTAAGAATGGCTAGTTCAACTAGGCTGTGGGCGCTTCCAGGTGAAGAGACCAGATTCTTACCGTAAAGCATGATGCCTGGCAGCCAGCGCGTGATGCACATGCGGTCTATCCGAGGTGTGGTGAAGGAAGGCGCGCCACCGGAGCGTGACCTCGGCACAGAGCCTCGCTATGTCATGGGCTGCACCCATCGCCCACTCCTCTTCCTCGCCAGCTTCGGATTTCTGAAGATGAAGAGACAGAGTTAGTTTGAGATACAGAACAATGATAAATTGCAAGAATGGCTAAAACCGCTTCGTGCCTAGATTTGATTATCAGAGAAGTGAAATAGAGAAGATGTCATAAAATCCAGTATTTTTTGTGGTCATATTATACCGATTTGAGTCCCGGCTCAAGCAGGAAAAGTCAACGATGTCAATGTAGTAATTATTTTATGATTCCGATGGTTTACTGGATTCTAGTTCTGTTTTTCTGAAGTCGAGAAAAATATCTAATAATATCCAGTTCTTTAATAAAAATAGTATTATTAAAGAACTGGAGACAGGAGCGGTGGAGACTCGAATATATAGAAGATAGATAGCAGAACTTTATTGTACACCAAAAATGTATTATCGGACGTATTACCGTCTTGCAGTTAAGTACTCTGGTTTAGCTCCTTGGTCCAAATTGAGATTGCTCTGGTTTAGCTTGGTCTCTATGTAGTTGCCATGGACCCGTATATTACCTTGATAGCGCTAAGATCCTTCAACCGTTGCGCGACTTCTCCAACGATGGAGTTATTGGTAGACTCATCAGGCGTCAGAAGGGCACCGGTCGAGCCGCACACAGCGAGAGCGCTCTGCAAACCCTCCAGCGAACCCAGAAGGATTCCGCACACTTCTGCGTGCACTTGCCTGTAACGTAAGGGTTAAGAAGTAGGATGAAGTCGATATTATGGTTGCATTGATTAAGAAGACGGGGTAAGGTATGCTAGGCGCCGCCCAATAATAAAAAAAAACTTCTTGGATGCGTTTTTTGCACAAAACGGGCCATCAAGTGTTAAGCCTAGTCTTAATTCTTTTAGGACGTAAGGCTTGGATCTTATCGTTCCAAGGCCTACGAGTATATCCTAGATTTTGGTGTGTCTTTTATCTAAGGACTTCTTATTATGAAAACTAAGAAAAAAAGACAAAAGCTGCCAATCTAAGCAACTACCTAGCACAAAATTATTTAGGTAGATGCGGAGTAACAGAGCCAAATTAAAACAAGAAGTTCTTACCAAATGGTGTTAGAAGCTCTTACCTGGCATGAGCTATTTTGCTAGAGTTGCCGCCGGCACACTTGGTAGATGAACCGAACAGTACATTTTCAAGACTGCCCGAGGCACTAAAGCTGGATCCCGCATTCTTCATCAACTTCCCCCATTGTTTACTTGATCGCGGAGTGCTGTAAAGAAAAATCGATGAAGAAATGACTAAGTACACTTTAGTTGTTGTTGCGTGCAGTTTTCTTACCCTATTGTGTATTTTTACACAACTTACCAGCTTTGAACGTAATGCATGATGCTTTTTCTTCATGGTGGTTAGACATGCGAACATTTTTAAGTAGTTAGTAACTACACTTCTTACAAACTTAAACTATACCTAAGTAAGTATTTTTAGATCGAACTGTGTCTCAAGTCTGCGAGGTTGTCAAGAGGTTGTTGTTATGATGAAAGTTTTCTTTCAAATAAGGCGATTTTCATTGTGTAGGTTCAAGTTGCACTTTACGCCCTCTCGAGCAATGAAATAACAAATTCTCTGTCTTCAAATGAAAACAGCTTCTTTCTTACAGCTTTGATCTTATCAAAAAACAATAAGTAGCCTTACAAACTTGAGGCCCTGCATCTCTTGACAGTCTATCCATTCAAACCCAAAACTATGGGTCCTACAAAGAAATCGCAACTGAATACGGCATTGGTTAGACTACTTTCTGCTTGCGATGCTTTTTCAGCGTCTAGGTGGCACCTTCAACCACTCGAACGCTGCACACAGTACCTGGGACATTTTACCTCCCAGTTAAGTCGCCCTTTTCTTCTTCTTCTTCGTTACACTCTTGTCAGAGCGATATTGGTCTACAGTGTGTATTACCATCCATTGATAGTACTATCAGCCGTTGCTGATGTTGCGCGCCTTACGATGTCTCGCCACTCCTGTTTTGCCCACAGTTAATTGTATCTGTTTGGTGGCTTCCCCACCCGAAACTCACTTGATATACGGCTGATGCAGGGCCACGAGGCTAGCGTGTATAGTGATAGACACAGCCGACAGATGGAAGTAGTCAAACAGCACAGGCAAGTGGTAGTGAAGGCCCTGCGAGGGTTGGAAGTGCAGCTTCAGCACCCGACAGGATACCGGGGTCAGCGTGCTCGACTGGGCGCCTTCGCTACACCAGAGCTCCACCCCGAGGCTCCATTCTGCCCGCTCTAGCGACTCTTTGAGGTTGCGGCTGTCCACTGTAGAATAATATGACTGAGTTTTAAAAATTTTTGGATTCGGTTGGCAGGATCTTTTGGAGGTGACATACCTACCTAAATACCGCGAGTACTAAGTTCCTAAATTTTATCTAAGTAGCCTTTGCGCCTCTACTTCATCATCAGTCTAGCTCAGGCTGCTCTTGGGTATCAGCCTTTTCTCCATCGGGCCACCTCTTTCGATCCCTTGCCTTCCGCAGTATAAAATAAGTATGTATCAATAGACATTGGAACTATTTGATGTCTCTATCTATCAGTGCCTCTACAGTCTGTATCACAGGTTTGTATAAATCAGTGGTTCTTAACCTATGGTCCGCGGACCACTGGTGGTCCGCGAGGGCCTCGCTAGTGGTCCGCGGGAGGGTCCAGCGCACATAGCGATAGTTGTCCATAAAATTTAATGTTGATTTTGAAAGTTATGTTTGAATAAGTTCCCAATGAATAAAATGACGGAATTTTTCGTGCGCGCTAGCGCGCGCTCTTACTCCCTATTGAAAAATATTTTTAACCTCCAAAGATCCGCGTGACTGCAGATCGCGCCAAGGAATTACCGAATGCGCCAGATTTTGCAGGATAATACAATAAATAGCCTATAAGTAATCTGCGGCAGGCTCCGTTGTAAAGTTGCGGTCTTCAGTTCAATACGCAAAAAATAATAAATTGTAGTATTGATACCTTAAAAATCGAGTAATTAGTGCTCACTCATAGTATAATGTCGTTAGCCCATGCCAAGCCACACGTAGACTATTTAGGTTAAAATCTATGAATTTTCAAATGCGCTGCGCACGTGTGTTCTATTCAAAACAAAGGAATTCTCCATTATGAAATGTAAGACTTAAATAAGTAAATTTTCAGCCGCGCTGGGTGCGTTTTTTCAAATGGTAGCTAAATAAATCTTCATCATATAATTAAAAAGGGGAAAAAATTACAATTTTCGGGCGCGCTGCGCGCGCATTTTTCACGCACCTGCTATACCTGCTAAGGAAAACTTGATTTTTAAGAGTTAAATCGTAAAATTTTCGGGCGCGCTGCGCGCGCCGTTGTAAACAAATGAAATCTTGATGTTATTGACGGAAGATTATCTGATTTTGCCATCTTGCGGCTTAAAAAGGGAAAAATTTGTGAATTTTCGGGCGCGCTGCGCGCGCATTGCTATCGTCTTCCAATTAATTAAATCTCTACTCCGTGCAATTTTAGTGGTTTTAAAGCCGAAGGTATTTTGTTGCACTGGTGATTCTGAGCCAAATTACAAAATTTCATTCCAAAACAAGTGAAAAAAAAATTCACTTCTCCATACAAATGGTGTCGATTGGCGATAGCCGTTTGTATTGGGAAGTGTTTTTTTTTTTCGCTCGATTTGAAGTGAAATTTTGTAATTTGTCTCAGAATCACGAATGCAACTAAATACCTTCGGCTTTAAAACCTCTAAAATTCCACGGTGTATAATAATTTTAGTAAAATTGCTGAATTTTTACGTGTATGTTCCATTGTTCCAAAACCGGCTCATATTCATTTCCTGTATTCAACTTACTTACATACATTATACTTTAGGTCAGGTGAAACGATTTCATGTGCAACACGATGTACCTTGGATCTGGTGGTCCGCACTAAGAAAAAAATTATCAAAGTGGTCCGTGGTCCAAAAAAGGTTAAGAACCACTGGTATAAATAGACAGTACCGAATAGACTGTTGGTTGATTGGCTGTTCAGTTTTGAATGCAATCCCTTTGACACGATGGATGAAGTGCAGTAATTAGCAGCTGCTACGTGAGTATAAAATGTCTTATTGTGTGTTGTCAAAATCTTGTATCCTATAATGATAGAAGCATCTGAGATATCAGATGCTTCTATCATTGACAAAATAAATATGTTTCTTGCATTCTTAGTGCCACTGGTTCACATTAGAGTTAAGTAGGTACTTTAATCAATATAGAAAGTCTGGCCTTAAAACCAATATTGGCACTTAGCCGACTGCACTTTTGCGCGCGTTCATGAGAAAATAAGGAGTGCACCCGAAAAAGGACTCTGGCAGCGTTCCAGAAGAAAAACAAACAAGGGGTAGCACACGCCGATTAAAAAAAAAACTTAGGCCTTGCATCTAGAGAGATGATATACAGGGTGGCCCAAACATAGACGTCAAGCGAGAAACAAGGGCTACCCAAATCACCACCATAATTATGTTCAGCCAATTTTACGAGAAAATTGCGAGACTTTTAAGGTTTAAAAAAAAATCTCTGGCATTGTGTTTTATTTTGAAACTTTTTTTTCTTTTGACTTTTCTGAGATATTTTATTTTTTATTTTTTAGGCCCCCAGATAATTTATCTATTACAAAAAAAAAATATGATGGACAGGATGCATGCAACAACATTTAGTTTGAAAGAACTGCCGAAAAAGGACTCTGGCATCGTTCCAGAAGGAAATTAAACAAGCACTTACCTAATAAATGCGCTCTAAAATGCACGATGTCGCGTATCGTAACTTCCTCGTTGCGATACATGATTTGGAACGGTCTGGAGGCGCCCAGGCCGCCCACCAGGCAGGCGTTGGCGGCGGGCCTGCCGGTCCTGGCTGCGCCATTCCCTGAAGCGACCGAGGCCTCGATGTGAACTGGCACCTTCGGGGAGACGCGCAGGCCCACGCGCACTTGGTACAAGCTGCGGGGAAGAAAGAAAAGAGGGATCATGGAAAGGAACATAAACAGCTAGATATCGTGCGTTTATGGGTGTCTTCGTGTCAGTTTGATCTCCAGATCCAGCACTCTTAAAGCTATGTTTATATACCAGCTAGCGAAGCATGAGCCACCTTCTAAATACATGTTTATTGTTTATCCCACTTTTTTGGTCTGTTTAGAGACTATTACAATATGGTCGCTTATTATGCGAAGAAGTTTCCAGCTGAGGTGAAGGTATATCTGGCACAAAGACGGACGGTGGACCAGGGTCAACGATATCTTCTATTACTTTGAGAAGAGCATGTTCTACGTGTTAGTTTTGTATTTTTTGCAATTCGATCGATTCAAAGTAAGCAGGTTGGTAAAGACTATAAGTAGGTATACCACATCTTTTATGTATTATTTTGTTTGTAAAGAAGCCTTTTCTCAACGGTGGGCTTTATTTATGGGATGAACGGCTACACATTTTGATATTTGAACGAGCGAGCGAAGCGAGCGGAGTTCTCCGAGTCTACTTGAACAATCCGGCGTTTGTATGTTTGTATGTATGTATGTATGTTTGTATGTATGTATGAATGTTCGTTCGACTATAACTTGAGTAAATTTGGTCGGATCGTTATAAAATTTGGTAAGCGGGTAAATGAAATTAAAAGAATTTTTAAGTTCGAACATGAGCCAAATCGGTCGAGGGGTTGCCGAGATATGGGGTTGTTAAGTTCACATGGGGTCGCGAGTTCACAGTTCGGGGCGAACCACTAGTTATTATGAAGCAATTTTTCAGGTTTAGCTCAAAGATACCCGAGAGCTTTACTCAACTTTATAATTTACCAACCATTTACGAAGTCTTTTGTCAGAAGTGTCTTCTCGGAATATTGGAAGTAAGGTTTCATTAGACGAAGTGGGAAACCCTTGAAATATGGACAATGCTAGGCGCTGCACAGTGGTCGATTTGTACGATTTAGGCGGCCAAAACTATTTTATGCTTTATTTCAGTAATAAATACGACAACAAATGCTAATCTGGTATTTTAGAGTGAATATATATGTTTATCCCTATTCGTTTCATTGAAAGCGTATTTTTCTATACAAAAAAACATTTCTGTGAAAATATTTTTGTAAATAGCGCCAATGTTTTTAAATTTTCTTTAAATCTCCCTCTGGTGTAAAATATATATTTTGAGTTCATTTGAATTATCGAAATCGGCTTAGTAGTTTTTGATATTTGGGTTAAGAATTATCACAATTTGTTAAGTAAAAGACGGCCGTACATAAAAAAAAATGTTTATTCTCTACAGTCTGCATGCCTATTTAAATTGAAAATAAAATATGGATGACAAAAAAATACAGTATACACTAAAATTAAATGGTCAACAGTTATTACCACATTATTATACTAAATGTTACTTACAATGTTAGGTACCGAATCATAAACAATAAGACAATATTTTATGAAAGTTTAACATACAAATTGTTATGTTACTCTTTAAAAGACAATTCTTCCTCACCGTCACTTTCCATGCATTTATCACAAGTGCCTTTTGTATTTGGCTCTGCAGGAAGCAAAAGCTCCAAAGTTTCCTGCAAAAATGGTTTTGATCGGATCTTCTTTTTTTTTCTCATTGAACTGATGAGTGGATCTGATGTCAAGAGTAACCTGTGATAAATATCAAGGTTACAGTCTTCGCGTGAAAACTTTCGAGCAAAGTTAAGACGGTATGAGCGAAAGTGCTTATTACGAGCTTCTGCAGCTTCCTCCGAAAGTTGACCAATAGGCACTAGAAAATTTTCTATAACTTTTCCACCATGTACCAAAATTTTATGCATGGTAGGAGTCATAGAATGCCAACCATATAACTCTACATACAGTTTTGCTGTCTCCATGGCGTATTCATCAAATTTCGGGACATCTATTTTGTGACCGCTTGATATGGCTTCCAAAATAACTTTAATTCTATAAATAAAATTAAAGTCTATTCCCGTTATTTCAGCAGCCAGATGTGGGTTTTCAAAAAATCTTCTACTAGTATTGCCGTCATTTGTGTTACCAAAATTACATTTTGGCATATCTACCAAGATACCTACTTCTTCTCTGAATCTTTGCTGAATCTCTTTTTTTTTTGTTGTTCTAGCATCTTTTCTGCTTTGGTTCTTTTTTCACGGTATTTCCCAACGGGCAATTTATAAGCTAAATGTAAAATACTCTCGAATAATCGAATTCTGGCATGTAAAGTTGATAGGCCAAATTCAAGCGATTCTGGGTGAATTTCGTTTTTTTTACTTAAGTCATTAAAGTTTTTTGAAGTGGCTCCGCATATGTAGCATCTACTCGTTGATTTGGGGTCAGTCGCCGCATTGCAAACTTTGCCGTCCACCATGGTCATTTTAAGACTGTGGCTAACCGAGAATATTTGCCCATTCAGTTCCAATTCCGTGGCTTTTAGGGACTTCACACTGTCCCGAACGTAATTTATTTCATCTTTTGTAATGTCTGTAGACTCTTTTATAAATCTGAATCGTATCGGGCGGCAATATCGTGGTGAAGAAGGAGTCGGGTTTTGCCAAACCATTTTTGTTTTGTCTTCGCCGCAAACAATTTGTAGAGGCACGAATGAGCTCAAAAATATATTTGCATCCGAGTCGGCGTCATTCATTAACTTTTGTTTGTATTGAGCTTGTTGTGAACCATCACAACCCCATTTGCAGATAATCTGCAAGGAATTTCTCTCAGTTTCTGTAAGAGTCATTAGTACTTCTTCGAGGAAAATTGATAATCGCGTGACGGTGTGATCTAACAAAGATTGTAGATCACTTTCAGCACAGGAAGCGGTCACTCGTAGCGTCTCTTTGGGTGGGTAACATTCCTGTTTAGCCTTCAACACTAATTCGTAGCACGGGTAAAAGCTTCTGTTGGTTGCTCGCACAATTTCATATTGACTTCGTGTCAAATCAGCGTCCACGCACATTCGCAGTGCCTCCCGAGGCGTAAGGGGATCTTGTACCTTTGATTTGGAATGTCTTTTTTTACATTCGTTTGCGGCTGCAGGCGAATTTGTAATATCTTTTAGGACTTGCGAGGCATTTCTTTTTTCTTCTTTTTGTAAAATTACTTGCGCTGCGTGAACTATCACTTCTTTGCCTACAGAGGAGCGAACTTCTTCTGTTTTCCTCCTTTTAGTTCTTTCACTACATTCACTGAATGTTTTGCTAGGTCGTCCTGACTTATTATGCGTTTTTATGGGCATCTCGAACGTTCCTGCTAACCATGCATCATTGCTTATAAGAAATTTTTCTAGCGTGTTGCGTGCTTTGTACCATCTCTTTTTTATTTCTGTTTTAAAATATGAAAATTTATGATTTATATACTTTTTGTCTTCGTCGGAGTCCCCGTAAGACACTAACAAATAATTTTGTAAGTATTCCAATTTGTCGTTTATTGATGGAGAGTTTTCCTCAATCATCTTATCAAAAAGATATCTGCGAGTTACTACCTCCATGCCCGAGTAACTTGATGAACCTAGAACAACGAAAAGGAATTTTAACGCAAAAGAAACAAAAAAGGAATTTTTCTCACTTTCTGCCTAAGTTAATGAATTATTATTTTTCTCGCGAAGTGGTCAAAGGTGGTGGCTATTTTTTTTGTGGTTATCTGCTCAAAGAGCTATACTATTAGAAACCATAAGGAATTTAACTCGGACGGTCTCGGAAGTACAACATTTTTACTATTGAAAATAAAAAAATGATAATATTTTCTATGAAAAAGGGCGATCTTTGATACGTTGTAACTGCACTAAATATTGATATTCCTTATCTTAATTTAAATTATATTTGAAGGAGCTTACCTGAATTTTCGACTTCCATCACTTTCACTTGTAACTGAATAATATCCAATGAAATATTCACTTTAGAATATCGGTTGCGCAAAGAGTGTCGAGAACGAACGCGTACAGCTTGCGCGACGATCAAGTTCCGACTACCTGTGGGGGCGCGCACGCAGTTCTAGGAACTGGGGAGGGGTGGGGTTTGGGCAGTCGGGGTGTCTATTTTTCCGGGAATCAATTAGTTTTGTTATAAGTTAACTTTGAGAAATGGACTTTTGGCCGCCTAAATCGTTCAAATCGACCACTGTGCGCTGCTAGCAATCTTGCAATCTTTG
Organism: Zelleria hepariella; assembly: GCA_949319315.1. Lineage (NCBI taxonomy): Eukaryota > Metazoa > Arthropoda > Insecta > Lepidoptera > Yponomeutidae > Zelleria > Zelleria hepariella. The sequence continues at coordinate 17,455,747 of OX439385.1, forward strand.
CAGTGCTCTAGTTTAACCATGGCGGGCTGAAAGTACCTAGTGTACCTTTACACTGGATACTTTCAGAGATACATTGTATCTGTTCCTTTTTAGGGTAGAAAATAATATTTAGTAGAACATAGGTAGGTATATGATAAATAAATTATTCTTATCGTTAAAAAACATAATGAGCTAGAACTTAATGAGATGATTTATACAGCGTCCGGTGGCATCTTCACCCACACTAGTCACACACAGTAGATGGTTGAAGTGACCACTCAGATGCAGCAGTGCCCGGGACATTGTTTAGATGGAGTAGGCTTGCCCAGCACCTATACCATTCTGTATAATGCCTCCTTTTTTAGTGATTATAGCACTAAAAGTCTAATTTCATTGTACATGTAAGTAATCCGAAAAAAGTCAGTAGAGCCAGAAAAACTTTGCGCTTGCCAAGAAAATAATGTAGCATGGTGTAAAGCGTTTTAATGGCTTGGGCGGTATATTTTTCATAAATTGAAGTGTCTACAAAATAAGCGGAATCAAAAAAGTTAAAATAAGCATTTTTTTGTGGAAATAATATGTAGGAGTTTTTTGTGGAAGAAGCCACATCTTATCATGAAAGCTCTTATCTTATCATCTAGCATTCATTCTGCTTGCTCCACGATCTACGGTCAATATCTACAGGGTGTTAAAAGACCGCAAACAAAGCGGGAAACCACGTCTTGTCCTCATCATAAGGAACATTTTTGTCCAAGGAAGTATGCCTGGGAAATCAACGGTTTCCGAGATAATGAGGTTCAAAGTCGGACTTTTCAAAACTTTTTTTGCAGATAGTATTCAGTATCTAGTTCTTAACATACCTTCTCAAGAAGCCATATCAAAATTATTAATATTTCTTTCAAAACACGACGTTAAAATTGCAACCCGCAATGTATTCTAAACATCGGCACTTCAAGCTTAAGTAACATAAACTTATACCTACGCTTGCGCAATATGACTTCTGTGCGTTTCACGTCCATTGCGTAATAAAATATTTTTCAAAATTAAAGCCTAAAAAACCAAAATCATTTCCCAGCAATAATTTATTGAAAAAGTACTTTGTTTTGGTGTCTAGTATGCGTGGCTTTCGGGTCTGTTGGCGGTCTTTTAACACCCTGTATAGTTGATGTTTTTAAAAGTCACGAAGGTGCGTTTAGGCAATAGTTATTCTTATTATTATCCACTTTGGCTGAGTATATTTCCATGGCTGCGTGTGGAACTACCACCGTGGGACATGGCGTGATGGATTAAACGACTTTGCATAAATATCTAGCTGTCTTTAACTTCGAGCGTTGACTAATGCTTTGAGGTGCAGCGCTCTGTTCCCTTGAACTTGTAATGAATGTAATGAATGACTTTTGTCTCTACAATGCTACACACTTTATTATAATTTATCCAAAGAGGAGACTGATAATTTTACTAACGTGAATCTTTGATAAAAAATGTGAATAAAATGTTCAGGGTCTTGGACAAGAATGAAAATGCTGAATGATTGGGTAGGGATTGTACCGCGCCGATTTTTCATAAAATTTTGTTTATAATTGACAATGTAACATTTAAAATTTATTTTTCCAAAAGCGAAAACCTAGCTACCTACAAAGTGATCTATTATTTGGCGCTAGTTGAGCAGAAAAAGCCAAAAGGCCAATCTTCTAGATTTTTTAAGTTGCGGTGACACTGTTTTCAGAATGCGGGTGACAATATTTAACGGAAGTAAAAATCATGAAGACTACGCGCGGCGAAAAAAACACCTAAGCCGTAAGTATCTATAAAAAAAAACGGTCCCATCTCCCGTGCGGTGCCGCCAGAGATGGGCGATGAATTTCTGCCTTTTCTGCCCAAACGATTTTAATCGGGCAGAAAGGGTTTTAATCGGGCAGAAATGGATTTCTGCCCATTTCGGCGGGCATAAATGAAAATTCACTACAAATTAGTTTTTTTGTATACAAAACCCTATTGGGATAATATTATGTGACGAAAAAGGAAAGAAAATTGGTTGGGGTGTAGTGTAAGGGGCACTATGGGCCCAGAACTTAGAAGTTTCTTTACCAAAAAAAAATATTTTTTTTATTTTTTTATTTTTATCGGAGACCTGTTGAATTGGTCCTGGAGAGCAAAAAAGTTCTGTAACTTTATGCCGAGAAATGCACCGTTTTTGAGTTATGTTATTTTTTTTCAAAGTCTCATAACTCGTAAACGGTGCGTTTCCCGGCACCAAGTTACAGGAACATTTTTGCTTACTAGGACCTACCCAACCCGAGTCACTGGTTTCCCGACGCCCGCCAATAATTTTCAGTTTTTTATTTTTCAAGGCCTCGTAACTCAAAAACGGTGCATTTCCCGGCACTAAGCTATAGGACCTTTTTTGATTCATAGAGCCTACCCAACCTATTCTCGTCAAAATAAAGTTCTTTTGTAACCGAATTTAAGTAAAAAAATAATTCAATTTCCGCCCGACCTTTATTAAAAATGCCCGGCGTTTATTGGGCAGAAATGGATTTTAACCCAGCGGTGGATTTTAACCCGGGCATTTACCCATCTCTGGGTGCCGCGCAGTGACGTTTACAAAACAGTTGCGTTTTAATTTAGATTTGGGTCAGAAAGCGCAGCGCGTGGGCGGCGGGCGTGCGCCGGTATTTAAAGGTTCGCCCACACCGCCACGTTTTGCGTTTTTGCGTTAAAGGTAGGTACAGTCAGCGACACATTAGGATACCATTTTTTGTTCGATTTGGGTCTCGTTTTCCATATCACAGGCATTGCCTAATGTTCAAATTATGAAGTTCACTTTTTCTTGTAGTTTGTCAATGACAAGACCTTAATAATAATTTTATTATACATTAAAATTATGGTTGTTTGAAAAATTTATTGATATTTTAATTAATTTTATTTAACTTTATTTTTTATGAAATTCGTCCCTCTCGCACTGCGCAGTTTTCCGCATGAAGTCTGTGTGGATGCCTAACGCTAAAACGCGAAAACACACGTCATGTGTATGTGTGGCGGAGCCATTAAATCCGGTCATTTCGCCTCTGAGTGAGCTTTGTTTTCTTTGCTGATCGCACAGTTATTCATGAGGACTTTATGATGCGATCTTTTTTGGGTCTTATTAGCTGGTTTTGTCTTATTATCTTTAAAGCTGGCTGGCTTGCGAAGATAGTGGGCATTTTTTATTGATGCTAGGTCGTGAAAAATACAGCCTGTTCAAGAAAGTTCCTATCAAACTTGAGGGGATTTTTCTAACCTTTCTTACATTAATCTTGTATTTTTTTTACTACGGAATATGATTCCATATGTACTCGATAAGTGGGTATCTATAGTCCAGGATATTTTTTTCGAGATTATTAATGTGTTTGGTACTATTAATAATTCTGTGCTATTTTTATTGAGTATAACGACACCGAAATTAGGAATGACGATTAAAAAAAATCTCTTGAAACGAGAAATCAAATAAAATAGGGGTACACTTTTGTTTGGTAGGTTCACACGACAGCACGTGGACGCTTACACTTTCGTTGCAAAGTCGGCCGTTACGTAAGGGAATAGAGTGCACGGGTGTGTCTACGTGCCGTCTTGTGTAGAGTCAGCGACAAGCTTCGATACTCCCTTTTGTTCGATTGACGCCATTATTCCGTGCGCAATAAGAGCTATACCAAGAGCAATAAATGCATCTGGTCCATTGTAACAATGAAACTGCCGAAGTTCAACATTGTAATAACTGTTTATTTGCGCAATGGAGGGCACATTGCGGCAATCCTCGTCCAAGTTTGTTTTTAAGGGGAGTTTAACATGCCGGTTAATTTTAGAAGCGGAAATCCCGTGGCCTTGCTGCTAAGAGAGCAAGATCACGTTGTTGGGTCGGTGCGGGTGTTGAAACTCGAATACTTACAGCAGTGTTTGATATTGAAGAGTTTTTTTAGGCCCGCCAAGGGCCCCTGATATGACGTCGTCGGGACCAACGGATCACGTTCGTGGGTTGGTGCGGATGTCAAAACTCGAAAACTTACAGCATTGTTTGAAATTGAAGTGTTTATTTTCGTGGTTAAGGTGGCACAACTAGCGCCGCCAATGTAGGTAGGTAATCGTATGAGGTAGTGGCCACCCCTGGTGTCAGAGTTTTTAGGCCACCCAAAGGGTCTCTGACATGGCTTAACGATTGTTATTAATCAACAACAACCGGGACCAACGGTTTAACGTGCCTTCCGAAGCACGGAAGCGCTCAGATATTATTACCACTAGCGGTCACCCATCCATGGACTGACCGCGGCCGTTGTTGCTTAACTTTGCCAATCGATTAAGAACGGCTAGTACAACTAGGCTGTGAGCGCATCGCGCCTCGCGCCGCCAATGGAAAACAAATAATATCTTCTTTTTGGATGCGTTTTTTTGCTAAAAACGAAACGTCAAATGATTATCCCTATGCTTAACTATTTATAGGACCTAAGGTTTAGATTCCAGATTCTAGAACCTAAGAATAAAATTCTTTCTACGTAAAATTTTGGTGTTCTGAGCATCAAACTTGAGTCTTTTTTGGTACAAAGAATGGCCTATAAAAAGAACAAGTTGCGATTCGCTTTCGCAGACGTGCATATTATGTTTCGTTTACACGCATTTATAAGGTTAAATGCCTTAATGGCTACTTGTATCGGATTTTTGGTCCCGATTTGACCCCCTGAGGTAGCCTAAATGGCGACAATTCACCTAATCCGGCACCACTACAGCTATACAGTTTGATTATTGCTCGCTGCAATACTTTGATCCTTGACATCATACTTATACCTACGAACATGGTGGCTCTCAGACCCGGCTGCCCTTAGTAATTTAATTTTCATACTAACCCCTTTGAAGCTTATTATGTCCACGTTCGCCAGGAAATTGTGTCATCCTGCTAGTATGTATGTGGTGTCTAGATTGCTATATACAGTGTGTTCTCGGTAGATTCGCGAAGAATAAAGACTTCAAGTTGAGATCAAGTAGGTGATCTCAGTTAAGTTAAATGCTAATGTCAAGCCTTGGCTAATGTCAATGTCTATATGCTGAATTGCTGACAGCTACTCAAGTTTAATATTAGCCATTGCTTGACATTAGAATTTTACTTTTCTGAGTTCACCTACTTGAGATCGATCTCAAGTACGTGATCTCAGACGACTATTAATACCACCCTTAGAGCCGTCTGGTTATAGCTACTTTATACAGGTATATTGGTATACTGGACAAACACCCTGTTCACGATTCTAGAGAGTGCGCGGGTGAAGAGAATGTACACTGTCGTGAAATTCAATCAGTCAACGGCTGACGGGATGTTAATGAATTCAACAGGTTTACATGTACGTTCTGTGTGAAAAGGGTTGAGACTAAAGGGGCAAATATTTCGGAATATAATCGTACACCTAAATTTAACTGTGTGTGATTATAAAGGCTGCATTTTGTTACGAGTACAAGCTGATATAAGAATAGATAACATACTTATACGTTGGTCATGGCCGGCAGGAGTAAATGCAAGATTTTTAATGCATATTTTAAAATAACAATTTTATTACAATTACAATACACTGTATGTATCACAAGACTAATCTATACTTATAATAAAACTCTAGCGAAGTCAATTCTGTACATTGAATATTTTTAGAAAAAAACTAGCAGGGGTTACTAAGTAAACTATACTGAATCCAAAAATGCAAAAAAAACGGTTTATGTCTGTCTGTCTGTCTGTCTGTCTGTCTGTCTGTCTGTCTGTCTGTCTGTCTGTATGAACACGATAAACGCGAACACCGCTGAATAGTTTTCAACCAAACTTAACATGGTCGTAACTCACGTTTCTGGGAGTAACTTAGGCTATCCGATGTTTAGAATACATTGCGGGTTGCAATTTTAACTTCGTTTTTTGTAAGAAATATTCATAATTTGGATATGGCTTCTTGAGAAGGTATGTTAAGAACGTAATACTGAATATCTTTCTGCAAAAAAAAAAAAAAGTCCGACGTTGAACCACATTCTCTCGAAAACCTACATTGCGGGTTGCAATTTTAACTTGATTTTTTGTAAGAAATATCCATAATTTTGATATGGCTTCTTGAGAAGGTATGTTAAGAACGTGATACTAAACACATTTCTGAAAAAAAAAAAGTCCGACTTTATTATCTCGGAAACCGTTGATTTCCCAGGCATAGTTCCTTGGGCAAAAATGTTCGTTATGATGAGGACTATACGTATACGTGGTCTCCCGCTTTGTTGGCGGTCTTTTAACACTCTGTATAATAGCACGCTACGACTTTTGGCATTTTGGGCGCATATTGTAAATGAAAAATCGGCATTTGTTTTTATTTTATTTTGGCGGAAAATGTTAGTTTTACAAGCGTAGCATAAGGCCGGGTTAGAGCGTATCTATGGGTTTAAAACAATATGTATCTCACTCTTTTGTTTGACGTAGAGCGGGATGGACAGAGCCATAGATACGCTCTAAGCCAGCCTTATGATGCTTGCTGGAGGGAATTGTGAGTGGTTTTCGGTGGAGGTCGGACAAAGTTTATCGATGTTAGAAATGTAGTACTGTTGCGTCGCGGTCGAAATGTTCTGGGTTTGAATCCACGCGAGGTTGAAATTTTTTTTTGTGCCTTTTTTTAAAATATATACTCTACTGAGCCCAACTTGATATTAAAAAAATATATTTTGTTTGCCGTAGAGCGGGATAGACAGAGTTATTTGCGGTAGATACGCTCTAACCCAACCTTATGCTTTGCTTGCTGGCTTAGCATGAGAATGGGTAAGACCTTATCTATGGGCTTATAACTTTATCTATCCCACTCTACGTCGAGGGAGATACATAATAAACCCCCATACTTCCCAGGCAATTCTTATGCTAAGCTTCCTGGTATCTTACACGGGCGATACCTAATCTAAACAAAACATATTTTATCATAAATGTATTGTTTAGATTAGGGCACACACACACAGACAGACACACAGACAGGCACACCCTCATAAACACATAAACAGACACACACACAAAGCTATCAAACTTATGACACCCCTCTTTGTTGGTCGGGGGTTAAAAAAAACCTTTCTTTTGAGTTTTCCTCCACAGTCGAATTTAAATTATATGTCAAATGTGTAAAAACGCATACGAAGTCGCGGGCACAACTAGTAATAAAAATAAAAATAATCTATATCTATCTATACTTATAATAAAACTCTAGCGAAGTCAATTCTGTACATTGAATATTTTTAGAAAAAAACTAGCAGGTGAAAAAAAACTAGTAAGTAAACTATACTGAATACAAAAATGCAAAAAAATCGGTCTATGTCTGTCTGTCTGTCTGTCTGTCTGTCTGTCTGTGTGTTACCTCATCACGCGAATACCGCTGAATAGTTTTCCGTCAAATTTAGGACCGTGATAAGTCCTGGTTATGGGCACAATCTAGGCTATCCGATGTTCAGAATACATTGCGGGTTGCAATTTTAACTTCGTTTTTTTTGTAAGAAATATTTATAATTTTGATATAGCTCCTTGAGAAGATATGTTTTTAACGTGATACTAAACACATTTCTCAAAAAAAAAACGAAAAAAAAAAGTCCGACTTGGAACCGTTGATTTCCTAGGCATAGTTCCTTGGGCAAAAATGTTCGTTCCCACTTTATTGGCGGTCTTTTAACACCGCTCGGTATTCAATACAAGCACTCACCGCAAACAATTATTTTGCATTCTTGCATAACAAATAACTATTATTTACCATTGAGCGGGATAGACAGAGTTATTAGCCATACGGCTTGCTTTGCTTGCATGCTTAGCATGAGAATGAGTAAGACCTTATCTATGGGTTTATAACTTTATCTATCCCACTCTACGTCGAGGGAGATACAAATAAACCCCTTTACTTCCTAAGCAATTCTTATGCTAAGCTTCCTGGTATCTTATCACGGGCGATACCAATACATATTTATTATTAAATTTATAAATGTATTGTTTAGGCTGGTATTAATAGTCCTCTGAGATCACCTACTTGAGATCGGTCTCAAGTAGGTGAACTCAGAAAACAAAAATCACCGACTTGAGACATTGGCTTATTAATAAACCTATCTTAGGCGCGAACTTGAGTCCTCGATTTGAGTAAAGAATGAACTATTTGAACGAATGATACCATTTAAAGTTCAAAATGTGGTCAAACAGCTTAAACCCAACTCAAAAGTACTAGGCGCCCATACATTATAAAGAGACTATTCGAAAAGGCACAACCTGAGTTTGGCCTCCTTTTGGTCCATAAAATTGTCCATGGTCCGGTGTTATTCAGTTGTCAACTTTTCATTTCTATAATAGTCCAGGATTCCACAAACATAAAAGTGATGTTACAAGATATAACACGAACTCTACTCAAAATAGGTACTCGATTATAATAACTAGTGGTTCACCCCGAACTGTGAACTCAGGATGACTAACTTTTTGCTAACCCCATATCCACTCTTCGTCCGATTTGGATTTGGATGTTAGAATTTTAAAATTCTTTTAATTCCATTAAGCCGCCTTTATATTTTTATGACGACACAATCATTCATACATACAAACATACAAACATACTTCGATCGCTCGTTCAATATGACGACACAATTTTGTAGCGGCACCCTGGTCTAGACAAAAAGGAACAGATCTGACTCGCTTCAGCCATTTTTATTCAGCATTGTTATTCGTTACTTTGGCAACAGAGAGCATGATCTTGAGTGAGTAACTCAGCATATTAATAAAGCAGCGCTTACTTGAGACCGATCTCAAGTCCTCGACTTGAGTCAAGAATGAACTAATTCAACGACTTGAGTAAAGAATGTACTAGGCTATCATACATTAGAAAGAGGCTAGCCACAACCTCAGTTTGACGTTCAAAGAGGTTCGTAAGGTGAACAACTTTTTTCACGGTTTTCAGAACTGTCGAATAAAAGAAAAAACTTTTTCTACTGTCAAACATCAGTCAAACTACGAAAATAATTATTATAAAAATGTCTCGTAAATTCTTGTGATTTTCAGTATATTGAACGTTTTAGTCGGTTATGGATAATAAGTGGCGCCAGAGAGGTTATTTTCAATATTTTGGCCGAAAAATATCATGCCGGAAACTTCCAACAGAGAGCTTCAGTTCATTCGAGCTTCCGTTTTTCGAGCTTCAGTACCTAGCGGACCCAGTTGGATGACCTCTACAAACGAGTTGCTGACAAGACAGGTATTTATTCACGATTATTGTATAAAATATACATAGTTCACGATATAAGTTACAGATATCGTCTAGTTCACGATACAAGTTACAGATATCGTCAGTTAGGTCTTTAAAATACCCCATCATCAACGTTTTTTGCGCATTTAATATAACTTTAGAGGTTATGTTTACGAAGAGAAAGTAGTAATTTGCCAAGCGAATTTATAATAAATTATAAAGCGACTGCAAACCTAACGTTTGATCGTTGCGCACATCATTCTACTACATTAATGTTTTATTTTGATTACAGGAAAATCAGAAAGTACCTACTGTCCGACGCATAATCGACGAAGTTAGGGCGTTATGATAGGATGGATAAAAACCAAGGCAATTTTAAAACACCAGCTTTGGTCTCGAAACCTGGAATAATGTGTGGAGAATGAACACATAAAATGAGGGGAAGAATACTCGACTCAGCGCAAATTCATGTCAGGTGTAGAAGTTTTAGATGATGATTAGGAAACAATATTGTATTAATAAATATGTTACAACTCTCCCAGGCTTGTTTATTTTCCAATTAGAAAAAAAATAGATAATTATGTAACATTAATGAAGGTCTTCCCTATTCAGATTTATCTTCAAGTATCAACTTAATTTACTGAATACCTACTACTCGTATGAATGATACCACACCCTCAAGTTTTCCCTACTATATCCGCTTTATATTTTATGCATGCCTAGTAACCTCTATGGTCCAACTGGGCTTTGAAGGCCGGCAAATTGTCTTAAAATAACTAGGTACGAGTAAAGAGGTTTGAATTGTATGTTGTGCTGCCATCTACATGATATGTATCATACTACATGAATCTTTCTGTCACCAATCGCCATATAAGAGATTCCGGATGTTTATGCACGCCTAATACCTTCAGACCATTGACATGACGTCATTCACGTTAGCACTCAAATTCTATTGTACACACGACAGCTCGTCAAAGTGTACACTTTTGTTGTAAAGTCACCCGTAACGTAACCGAGTAGAGTACTAGCGTGTAAAGGTCGACGTGTTGTCGTGTGTACGTGCGTTTCACGAAATAATTCCCTTGGATTGTACAAAAATAGTCCCTATTACATCGTAATAAGAGTTTCGTCAAGGGAACTCTTTCGTGAAACGCAATAGTGCTCGGATTTTCAGTAAGGAAAGAGTTAAAATATACTTTCTGCCTTTTTATTAGTGTGTGGTGTAGTTTCTTACAAGATTATGGGAGCCTGCAAATAGTAGTTTTTCTTTGAAATTAAAACTTAATTTTGACAACACTTCTGTATTTGGCCAAGTACAAGCTCGTAGCTTCTGATTCTACCATGCCTTTATAGGTAGTATTTGAGTTTTAGATGGTGACGCGGTGGTGGCATAATGGGTAGAACAATGGACTCGGAATCGAGGGATCCTGGTTCGAGTCCCGATGAGGGCATGTACCCTACCCATGACATTAATTTATTTCAAAGTCGCATACATACCACTCCCTGACTGTGAAGGAAAACACCGTGAGGAAACCGGAGCGTCTGAGGCTATATACCAAACTAAACTCAAACTTAGTACCAGCTTATTTTTTTAAACCTCAGCTCTTCGGAGTTCTTGCTTGGTAATATGAATGTGGGGCTCTGAACTGCTGGAGTTTTACAGCTCGAAGAACTCCGGCTGGTAGAAACACATTTCTGGCTAGTCATAGCGATGTGGTAGAGGTGCCGGTCGAATGACGACGACAAATTATTTCACACCACAAGGTCCCTTTCCACGTAACTTCCGATGTCGACGATGGTCCTAAGTATATTGTTAAGCTGCAACTTCTTGCGGTAGGTTCGCTTTGGATGCGCGCTGACTAAACATCATTTTTGTATATTAATTATCAAAGAAAATAACTCCCCTTCTTGCTTTGCGTAGTCGGGTAATGAAAAACACGAACTTGAGTCGGCTATCGCCTGCACTTGGAAATGACAGTCGTAAGTCTGGTCTCAAGTAGGTGAACTCACGTAAGATGTGTCTATTAATATGCCAGCGACTCCGGTCTCAAGTAAGTGATCTTACAGCTTCTTAACATTTTATGCATGCCTAGTACTCTAAACCACGTTGTATTGAAATTGAGACGTCACGGACTGTCAAAAGATGAATGACTCACTCAATTCCGAGCTCAAGTCGGCTCTATTAATATGGCGTCGACTCAAGTAAGTCGACTCACTCAAGTAAGTCGGCTAATGTCAATGTCAATCTCAAGATCGTGTCTATTAATAAGCAAACAGCTACTCAAGTTTGACATTACCCAAGGCTTGACATTTACCTCCTTGAGATCGATCTCAAGTAGGTGAACTCAGACGACTATTAATACCACCCTTATAGATTAGGGGGTTTATTCTATTTTATTCTATCGCTTTCTTTAGAGCCCTGCTACCGCAAGTTAAGAAATAATAACTATTAAATTAAAATACCTACGACATTTTAGCTTCAAATAAGCATATTTAATAAATAGCTGAACCAATTTTGACAAAACATAAGTAAGAACATTCGCTAGAAAACCTGCTTTCACTTTTATAAAAAAACCTAAATCTTCCAAATCGTTCACCCAATGAGATACTTTCTAGGCCATGTTCTTTCAATATCTCATAGATGGCGGTAAACAACGGTACAGTGTAAAGAGTCTACTGATAGCATAGACATTTTTTTTTTTTATAGGCAATGATATGAACAGATCGAGCCATTAAGGTTTACACAAAAAAGTTTACAATATAGACCACTGTATCGGCGTTGACAGCCTTGTTCGACCACAGAGGGAAAAAATGTTGGACTAACTATTTGATTGTTAACCGATTGGTTGAGGAGCTAGGTAACTAAAATCCAGCCAAAACTGTTGAAAAGCTATATTGTTTGTGAAATAATTTTGAACATAAAAGTAATATTTTGAAGGCGTGAAAACGGATATGCACAAACATACCTACATTCACCATCGAAAAAATCAGCCCTATTGAAAAATACTTCAAACAACTTTTGTTCCTATTTGAAACCTATTGTGAGGGGATTATTAGGTATCAATGGATTGAGTGGATGGTAAAAGCGGAAACACTACATTTTGCTCCACCACTAATACCCTTAATGTGTTTGGACGTAAGGTACGAAGGCAACGAGCGCGAACTGCCATAAAAAAAAACACGTCTCGTCAGCGACATCTATAGTTACAAATTTGGAACTACAACTTATGAGCTGTCAAAAAATCACCCTTTGGTTTAATTTGAAGGAATGAAAGTTTTTCAGTCATTATTACAAAAGGTGCAATTTTTCTGATGCTGAGTGTAGCTTGTCAACACTTTTGGCTGGATTTTTTGTAACTTATAATAACCTAGCTATCTCAACTTTGCCAATCGGTTAACAATGGCTAGTCCAACCTTCTTCCCTCTGTGGTCCAACTAGGTTGTCAACGCCAATACAGTGGCTTACATTGTAAACTTTTTTGTGTAAACCTTAATGGCTCGATCTGTTCATATCCTTGCCTATAAAAAAAAATTATGTCTATGCTATCAGTAGACTCTTTACACTGTACCGTTGTTTACCGCCATCTATGAGATATCGAAAGAACGTGGCCTAGAAAGTATCTTATTAAGAGCTACGGTGCCACAGACAGACACACCCTCATAAAAACATATACAGACACACTCACAAAGCTGTCAAACTTATAACACCCCTCTTTTTTGGTTGGGGGTTAAAAATAACCTTCCTTTTGAGTTTTCCTCCACAGTCGAATTTAAGTTAACTGTCAAATGTGTAAAAACGCATACGAAGTCGCTGGCACAACTAGTAAATAATAATTCTTGGACGTGGTTTTGCGAATCAATACCTACTAATCAACATTTTGGCTGAATATTAGATAGTCGATCAATGACCATTTTGGCTGAATATTCGATAGTCAATCAATGACTTTATAATGATAACTAATATAAGACAAAACAAAATTTGCGATTAGAAAGAAGCGTTCAATGTCAATATCTGTAATGAAAGTCTAACTTAACTATGTTGATTTAAGATAAAAAGGACATTTGCAGTCTTTCCTGTTTTGGTTCCGTTTTATTTGTGACTAGTTGTGCCCGCGACTTCGTATGCGTTTTTACACATTTGACATTTAATTTTAATTCGACTGTGGAGGAAAACTCAAAAGGAAGGTTTCTTTTAACCCCCGACCGAAAAAGAGGGGTGTTATAAGTTTGACAGCTTTGTGAGTGTGTCTGTATAGGTATGTGTTTATGAGGGTGTGTCTGTCTGTGGCACCGTAGCTCTTAAATGGGTGAACGATTTGGCAGCTTTAGGTTTTTTTTAAATTTGAAAGCAGGTTTTCTAGCGAATGTTCTTAGTTATGTATTGTCAAAATTGGTTCAGCTATTTATTAAATATGCTTATTTGAAGCTAAAATGTCGGGGGTATTTTAATTTAATAGTTATTGTTTCTTAACTTGCGGTAGCAGGGCTCAAAAGAAAGCAATAGAATAAAATAGAATACAAACCCTAATCTAAACAATACATTTATAAATTTAATAATAAATATGTATTGTATACATTAAGGTATCGCCCGTGATAAGATACCAGGAAGCTTAGCATAAGAATTGCTTAGGAAGTAAAGGGGTTTATACAGGGTGTTAAAAGACCGCCAACAAAGCGGGAAACCACGTATTGTCCTCATCATAAGGAAGATTTTTACCCAAGGAACTACGTCTGTGAAATCAACGGTTTCCGAGATAATGAGGTTCTAAGTCAGACTTTTCAAAACTGTTTTTTTCCAGAAATGTATTAAGTATCTATTTCTTAAAATATCTTCTTAAGAAGCCATATCAAAATTATGAATATTTCTTACAAAAAACGACGTTAAAATTGCAACCCGCAATGTATTCTACACATCGGCACTTCAAGCTTAAGTAAAATAAACTGATACCTACGCTTGCGCAATATGACTTCTGTGCGTTACACGTCCATTGCGTGATGAAATATTTTTCCAAATTATAACCTAAAAAACCACAATCTTTTCCCAGCAATAATTAATCAAAAAAGTACTTTGTTTTGGTGTCTAGTATGCGTGGCTTTCGGATCTGTTGGCGGTCTTTTAACACCCTGTATGTATCTTCCTCGACGAAGAGTGGGGTAGATAAAGTTATAAGCCCATAGATAAGGTCTTACTCATTCTCATGCTAAGCCAGCAAGCAAAGCATACGGCTAATAACTCTGTCTATCCCGCTCAATCCTTATCAGACCAAAAACCATGTACCTAATTATAATTTTAATGTTTAATAAGGATTCTGTTGGCTTTCCTAATTTAATAAATAAATAAATAAATAAATAAATAAACAATAGTTATTTGTTATGCAAGAATGCAAAATTATTGTTTGCGGCGGGTGCTTGTATTGAATACCGAGCGGTGTTAAAAGACCGCCAACAAAGTGTGAGACCACATATAGTCCTCATCATAACGAACCTTTTTGCCCAAGGAACTATGCCTAGGAAATCAACGGTTTCCGAGATAATGAGGTTCCAAGTCGGACATTTTTTTTTTCGGGTTTTTTTTTTCAGAAATGTGTTTAGTATCTCGTTATTAACATATCTTCTCAAGAAGCTATATCAAAATTATGAATATTTCTTACAAAAAACGAAGTTAAAATTGCAACCCGCAATGTATTCTGAACATCGGATAGCCTAGATTGTGCCCAGAACCAGGACTTATCACGGTCCTAAATTTGACTGAAAACTATTCAGCGGTATTCGCGTGATGAGGTAACACACAGACAGACAGACAGACAGACAGACGGACAGACATGGACCGATTTTTTTGCATTTTTGTATTCAGTATAGTTTACTTAGTAACCCCTGCTAGTTTTTTTCTAAAAATATTCAATGTACAGAATTGACTTCGCTAGAGTTTTATTATAAGTATAGATTGGTCAAGTTGTTTCCTCTTATATAAGGCGAATAAAATATAAACTAGGGACCGAATACAAAAGCTGCGTTAAAAATAAAGGAAGTAGAGCAACACACATATGACGTAGCATTCAAACAAAGTGCTTGCTGCAAAATTCAGTGCCTACCCGACGCTTCGTGCTGCCTTCCTTTTCTATTATTTTCGTAGGCGCGGGGGCGAAAACCCAGAAAAACACGGGCAAAGTGCGATTGGATGAGGTATACTGCTGGGTTCCGTAACCTTGGGCGTCAATGGCCCGTTTTCAACTGACAGTTAAAAGCTGAATTCAAAGCCCTTGGTAGATGGCGCTCATAGGCTTGGGCATACGAGAACCGGGTTGTGGCTGTCAAATTTAGCGTACACAGATTAATAATATTTTGTATTTCGTAAACGGTTAAACATGTCGGACTATGTCGGTGTAGCCGACTAGTTTCGTCATAATACAAGTAAGACGCCGACATAATACAAGTAAGGTAAACCGTTTACGATATACAAAATGTGCAGTGCTTTCTAAAGTTTAAGTGTAAAGATTAATAATATCTTCAGAAAAAGCGAAATTCGACAGCCGTGAAAACGGCTCATTCCCGGGAACTTAAAACACACATAATCGCGCAAAAAAGCAACACTTTTCTTCGACAGTTGCGTGTTCGATATTCTCCAGAATCATGTCCCGGGCACCTAACACTAGACTAGAAAATCCTGTAACTATTACAGTTTTTTTCAGCAGTTTTCCAGGATTTATTTTTTTGCTTAGATTATTGTTAGGCCTCTCCTTGCCCAGCAGTGGCACAAGACACAAGACAGGCTACATAAAAATAAAAAAAATGTTAGACATTCAATAATCCGTAGTGGCGAAACTCTCTCTAGAGGGACACGCAATTACATACAGTTCAAAATCTCCAGTAAATTGAGCAATCTTGATTTCTTGTTTCGGCATATCGCTACTTTCCAAGGGCGGTGGAAAGTCACGTTGAGGTTTTCCCGTTACCCCCCGAAACCCAAAAAACGTTGCACAGTCCTCCGTGAAGCCATAAAGTTGAATTTTGCATTGGGTTCCGGCCACCCTCTGAATATTTCAGGCAATAAGCACCTTTGCCTGCTACAGGGCATTAAGGAATAGATTACAGCCCTATGGAGGAAACAAGGTTTAGGTACGTATTGTAATGAATATGATGAAATGGTTATATGGTACACACGAACAGATGCCCAATGTATTTGTTAGTATTTTCACTTGGAAAGACATCTAAACGTGCGACTAAGCTGGCCGACTAAGCTGATAGGATGATATAGGTGCAGGGCAAGCCCACACCGTCTAAATGTCTCAGGCACTACAGCGACTTTGTGGTCACACACCTTGTGGTCTAGTGTGAGTGAGTAAAGTTGCACTGGAAGCTGCATAAATCATTTATTCATGACGTAGATGCATAATTATGAATTCTGACACACACACATGACACAACGGTAAAGCTACAGCATCATCGTAGACCGGCCTACGCCGTAGAGCCTCTACGAAAAATATACTCACGCTTCAAATGTATCAAAAAAACTAAATTATTGAAAATATGCTTTCCAAATGATGAACAGAAAGACCCCACGACCTGTATGGTCTGTACCGTGATTCGTCGTGGCATACTCGGCTGTCCAGCAGAATAATTGATCGACTGATTCATAGAACACGAATGCACAGAATACGTTTATCAATAAGTCCAGGTAACTTATTTTGATTTCGCTCCGGAGAGTATGAGATATGCCTCATAGCGGAAGTTGGAGGTAGAGGATTTCCCCTGGCGGGTCAGCACGGAAACGCTGCGATCGTCATGGCGACCTTTGGGTCAGATGTGGCCCGGGGTAGTTTATACGTGTACCTACCTAGTTTGTAAGTATTTAATTTTGTCTTGTCCTTTGACTCATTTTTGTTTAAATTGACTAATGTTTTGGAGAAACTGTGCTTATATGTTTCTTGTGTTCCATTTTTTTTTGCATTGCATTTCACCGATTTCATACTTCCAATGTACAAGAGTGCCATGAAACCAAATATACGAAATGCAACTATTCCCTGAAAAAAAGTTCCCTAATCAAACACTAAACTAGATCGGAACTCGCCCTTGAGGATAGAAAAACAAAACTAAACACCGCCAAGTGTCCGTAAGTCAATTAATTACGTACACACCTACTGGACATAATTGAATTGTTGTGCGGCCGGGCGTTACCTGTTCAATTCATTACGTTTGCCAGTCCCTGAGTGCATTGTACCTATAGCTTTACACAGCGATATTGGGAAAAACTGTGTTAATTGGATAGAGTACTGGTTCAGGCAGCGACACCCCAGGATATCCCCTTTCATTCAATTGACGCACTTGTGCCGCAAGCGATAAAAACTACCATTCATGCTGTGAGCCAGAGGTTGGAACTAGACGGGATTTTGACTTAAATGGCTTGGCCCCGGCTCCAATTATAGCGTAGTTACTTAGAAAGAAATAAAATTATTTTTTCCTTTTTAGTGCGAACTTGAAGTCGGTTTTTTATACTAGCCAAAGAAACGAAAGAAAAATGGACATAGAAGAACTGATAGCTAAACTACAGTCCTATGGACGTTAGAACACTTTTCATAAGTTCATTGGAAGAAATAATCAGTAATCGAGTGGTTTATGGGAAATGGGGAAACGTAGAGAAAAGTTCATATTTGAAAGTCAAGTTCGCAGTTAAATATCAGTCATTAGTAATAGCGTAGTAGGTAATCATTTGACCGAGCTTTTTTCTAGACTACTATGTAGTATCTAGACTCTAGACACAATAACTAGCAGAAACGGCTTAAACATCAGTCGTAGCTTCGATCAAATGAGTTATCACCGAATAGGGTTTTCGTGTAATGATGTTTTCGGTCGAAAGTAATCAAGCAAACGCACACGCATCAAGTAATTAAGCAAACGCGCTCACGTAGAAAATCCTATTGTTACCAATCTCCCAGTCTACGACTGTACACGTTACTTACTTACGAACTAGTTGGGACAGCCTTTCGAGCAGTTTCGCGAGGAAACGCGATATGTGTGCTGGCTCCAACTATGTTGGCTGGCTTCCTATGGTCTGTGTGTTGTGGCTTTCTACGACAGCTCTGTAGAATTTAGTTTTGGGATCCTGCATTGTTGGACATTTGAGCTTGCTGGATAAGGGTAGCCCTATCTGGCATTAAGATCTGCGGTAGAGAGTTTTAGACCCATCCTTCTTTCGTGATTCCTTTTATCGCTTAGTTCTATCGGACCCATAAAACAAGTACAGTTTTTGGTACACATTGGTTTCTTCGCTTCGTATAATATTGATAGCGTAATTCTCTTATCAATACGAAGCGAAGAAACTAATGTGTACCAAAAACTATACTAGTTTTATGGGTCCGATAGAACTAAGCAACAAACGGAATCACGAAAGGTAAAATCACGAACGATTTGCAAATACAAAAGCATAGTTATGATTTTACAACTTAAACTTTCGTAAGCACATAACAATAAGCACATGACTTACATCTCGGCTATCCCGACCAACAATAAAAGTAAGTGAAATCGTTAAATCAATATAAAAAAAGCATAATTATGAGCTTTCGTTAGTATCAAAGGATGTTTTTTCACTCAATAGTATTCAATAGAACGTCTAAACCACCATTCGCCGTGCCTAATCAATCACTGTTCGACACGCTTTGATAACAGCCGCACCCGCGCGGATTACCGACCTTATTGACACGACAGGCCTGGGCGACTTACCCTCTCTGGAAGAGGTCGACATTGTAGAACTTGTAGAGTTCGACGGAGAACTCGAAGGTGGCCTGTAGGTCGCTCATGGTGTGGCTGTGGCGCCCGCCATGCTTTGGTGGTCCAGCAAACTCCGCATGTCCTCACCGCATATCCTCACTCGCGTCGGGGTGCGGTCTCGCAGTCTCGCAGCGCGACCAGCGTCGCCGACCGTCCGGCTCGCAGTGCCCGCACCAGGAATTCATTTTTAATAGTGGGCAGGGCGCATGCGCGGCGGCACGCGCCGTCGCGACGCCGGCCCGGCTGCAGTGACGCCCCTCGCCCAGACAGGTGCGTCGGCATTACAGCGAGCGATATGTGGTCCGCACCTGACGGGCTAGCATGGTAGCCGTAGACTCCGCTTTTCTCTAAGTTTAAGAAAATTAAATGATGCTACGGAAAAAATGGCTTCATGAAAAAATGCAATATGAAAACGTTTTTATACTTACTTTTATCTTTGCTTGTGTTGCGACATTCTAGTCTACGACTGTCATGTTAGGACTTCCCAAAAGCCACCCAATTTGTCTCTACTACCTATTGCTGAAATAAATAAAAACACCGTTTTCTTTCAGGTTTTTATTTCCTTCTTAGGTAAGCTATGTTGAATTGTTTAAATTTAGTCACAGTCTTGCCCGCAACGAAATTCGAACCTGGGACCTCCCGTTTTTGTGTCCAACCTACTAGGCTACCACCAACACGGGCTAATCCCCCACATTTTGTAAGACGCCGCTTTCAGGCGGTAATGCGGCGCGCTTAAACTCTCCCTAGAGGCTTAAAAGGTCAGGGCGCCCCCTGGGGGTTGATTGTCTAACTATAAACTCTATCATGGTCCCTTTTAAAGGTCAGCTGGCTTAGGACAAGATTGGGTTAGGCTGTAACAGCGTGTAAAGGTACCGTCATACTGAAAAGGATCGTTGAAAGCATCAATAAAATTATATGTGGTAATAAAATCCAGCTGACGCGATCGAGACTTAAGAGAGGAACTGTCTAAGTTTTATATTATAATCTCTATCAGGCCTTAGAATGAGCAGCCATATTGATGTTAATACCACGATAGAACTATAATATGTCTTCTTCGCTCTATTTAATGAGATAAAAAAGTGGAAGAGAGATGTTTAGTATCCATACAGTGAGTTTTTTCTGATCGCTGTATCCATGCCACAAAAATTAAAGGATATTGAGTGATCACATTTGCGATTTTGTTCTCTCAATATCTTTAAAAATCTAGTTGCCATTGCGATCACAATCGTTCCACAGACAAAAATAACTCATAGCAAAATAATACTGTCCGCGTTTGTCAAAATCTTTTAAATATCAAAAGGGATCGTGATAGATGTTATAGTTATACATTAGACCCCCGGTCTGTTGTAACCTTTACCTGCCTGCGACAGACTCGTATCCACCCCCTCCATGAATGTCTATCGCAGCCCGATTTGGGGCGACCTTTATTGAAACTACATTCGATATCCCGCAAAGTCCTCGTTGTCATTTGGCAGTTCCCCGAAGTAGACATGAAAGGATAATGATATTGTTTGAACAACTTTCTGAGCCAGATTTAGCTTAGGGCGACGGGGTCGAAGCTACGTTTAGATTTGAGTGGGAGGTTTCATGTTCTAGGTTTTTATATTTCTGCGATTATTTGTCGCATAATAACAACCTCATTTTTCTGGGAATAACATAGACTAACCCTTGATTTCTCGACTGACAGGTCCTTCATTCTAGAATTGCAACTCAGAATAGACAGACAGAATAATTTGGAATGCGTAGTTTCGATATTTTAGCTTAGTTTGGTCTTTTTGTATCACGGGTATATTTTTCGTAGAGGCTTCGTAGAGGCTCTACGGCGTAGGCCGGTCTAACTATAATGGTTACCCTTGTAACTTAGTCTGAACTTAATATTCCGAATTCTAAGATGAAAGTTAGACCCCGAACATGATCCTAAGGTGGACCGCGTTTATTTTAGGTAACAAAAAACTAACTTTCTCCTGTCTTGTTGTCGTGACCGGAGACAAAATAATCTTCCGATAAGTATATCTTTTTTCAAGACGTGACAAAAAGAGATCGAGGTAAAAAATCTATTATAGTATGGACCTAAAAATAGCCTCGCCTTCGATGGCCTATCTGATGTTGACATTATCCCAAACTCGACATAAACAGAGGCAAGACAAGGGTGCCCCCCGGCCTGGTCAATTTGAGGGGAACTCTTTCAAAATGCGAATAACTAAAGGCCTCACAATAATGTTCCACAAATTGGGTTCCGCGGGCGAATGGAAATTTATGGAGCCAATGTCGAGAGGTTAGCTTGGTTGCTGGGTCTTATGAATTTGGACGCTTACAACCGCTTGCACTAAAACGTGATATAATTTCCTATGTCTGTTTTACATGGTATGATTGCGTATTCTACGATACGAGTAGTTCTACGGTAAGAGTAGTTGTTAGTTTTGTTTTATTTTTTTTTTATTTGGGGTAATACAATGTTGATTTGTATCGGCTGAGTGAAGTGATACAATATCAGTATTACGGTCCTTTATTTTACGCACAGAGCCCCAAAGCCCACGTCTCGACAACTGACCTAGAAGTTCAGTTGGTTCGTGGCTTTGGGTAAAAGGTCACAGTTCAGGCTCCGGGGGTCGATAGTAAGCCTGCGGCCAGGACTTATGCCTGCCTGACTGAACGGTACAGTCAGTCATACGGTAAGATACCTCTTTTGGTCGATTGACGCACTTTTGCCGCGTGTGGTAAGAGCTACCTACCGTGGGTTGTTTTGGCGTGTCGCTGACTGTTCCTAGAAGTGAGGGTTATAGGCTATTTTTTATTATTTTTAGATAAGTAAAAAATAAATTTAGTTTTATTATACATTTTTAAGCTTGTGCAAACCTAAGAAAAGGTTAAATAAAAAAATATATATGTTACATTAAAATATGAAACTTTTGTATTTATTTTTGACAAGCCAGATTCTTACCATGGTTCGTATTATTTCTTGAGCACCCTGATTCCACCCCATTGCCAGTGCTTATCCAAGTGGGTAGACCTTTCACCATATCGAACAACAACGCACATAAGATTTATGGGTAGACGATAGCAACGTGGCGGGAAATTCAAAATGTTCACAGTCTTTTACATTTTGTAGCTAAACTGAGCTATTTTTTTCAGCAATCTTTCGTTCGCGGCAATAAAACAGTATTCTTTTCATTATTGTAAACAACAGAACAACAATAATTCAGCCGATTATGTGTTCTGGTCTACGACAAGTTTTTTGGGCTTCGTAGACCAGAACACATAATCGGCTGAATTATTGTTGTTCTGTTGTTTACAATAATGAAAAGAATACTATGTTATTGCCGCGAACGATAAATCGCTGAACCAAAATAGCTCAGTTTAGCTACAAAATGTAAAAAACTGTGAAAATTTTGATTTTCCTGCCACGTTGCTATCGTCTACCCTTAATAAGGTCACATTACAGACATTACTGTACAGACCCCGGGGTGTGCCTAAGTACAGCCTCTCCGTAGGTACTTTTACGCAAAGCAAGGGAAGTGTGGCACTCAGCATATTGCTTTGCGGTTTGTAGGAACAAACGAACCCACGCCATTGTGTCGTGCGTTTGCCTCCGAGAGCAGCCGCCACGACGACGTGTTATGCGACTCGTGACACATTCAGAGTTACTCTAAAGCCGCTGATAGATTTGCGAAAAAACAGCGCCTTGCATGTGCCTACATGCTTAGCTTAATGCTGAGCCTGCTCCCTTTGATGCCGAAGCATATCTACATTGTAATATTACTTATTGTTTAAGTATCTGGGGGCACGGCAGTGCCCCCACCAAGTCGAGCTAAAAAGCGGCACGGCCGTATCATACTTTTCTCGAAGCAATTCAGGCCATTTTCGACCCCCCTATAACTTCGTTTCGGATAAAACAAGAAGCCTGAATTTTCTGTACCCAAGAAAGCATTGTATAAACACGGAATATTTCAAATTTCATTCAATTTGAACCAGTAGTTTAAGAATTATAACTAGTCAAAGTTTCGTATTTTGTCACTCACTCACTCACTCACTCACTGACTGATCATCAAAACTCTAAGGCACTTCTAGCATACATAGAAGCTTCAAATTTAGAAGACAATTAGTATTTAGTGTATAAATCAAGGAGAAACTAAAATATTTTGCAATTTCAGTCCAGGTACCTAGAAACACCAACTGCATATATAACTTTGTATTCCCATATAAAATATATGGGATTACAAAGTTTCATTTGCATACACGTACAATGCAAATTTATTATTTATGCATTTTGTATTTCGTAAACGGTTATTACGGTGTATTATGTCTATTATGTCGGTGTAGCCGACTAGTTTCGTAAAATGTGCAGTGCTTACGAAAGTTTAAGTGTAAAAAGTTATTTATGCAGTTGGTGTATCTAGAAAACTGGACCGAAATTGCAAAATATTTTAGTTTTTCCTTGATTTATACACTAAATACTTATTCTAAATATAATGGAATAAATTAGTGTATATAGTTACCTACATATAATTATGTTCAAAGGTAACTTGTAAAATGGTCAACCGAATGAAAAAAGCAAAATCCGTTGTTGTTATTCAAGAAGTAGAAGGTACTGGAAAGCAATAAAAGTAGGACTATCTACAAAAAGAAATGAGATGCCATCAAAAACAAAACTTGTAAAAAAAACCAAGCCTCGCTGCTCAGTTCTTCTACCGTAAAAAGTTTTGAGATCCATGTAATACCAAGTCGGTTAATTTATTCAGTCCCTACTTTTTTAAGGGTCCTTCTGTCTTAAGTTATTTATTACGTAACTAGTTGTGCCCGCGACTTCGTATGCGTTTTTACACATTTGACATTTAATTTAAATTCGACTGTGGAGGAAAAGTCAAACCCCTGACCAAAAAAGAGGGGTGTTATAAGTTTGACAGCTTTGTGAGTGTGTCTGTATAAGTGTTTATGACGGTGTGTCTGTCTGTGGCACCGTAGCTCTTAAATGGGTGAACGATTTGGAAGTTTTAGGTTTATGTTTTATTTGAAAGCAGGTTTTCTAGCGAATGTTCTTAGTTAGGTTTTGTCAAAATTGGTTCAGCTATTTATTACATATGCTTATTTGAAGCTAAAATGTCGGGAGTATTTTAATAGTTATTATTTCTTAACTTGCGGTAGCAGGGCTCAAAAGAAAGCAATAGAATAAAATAGAATACAAACCCTAATCTAAACAATACATTTATAAATTTAATAATAAATATGTATTGTTTACATTAAGGTATCGCCCGTGATAAGATACCAGGAAGCTTAGCCTAAGAATTGATTAGGAAGTAAAAGGGTTTATAATATGTATCTCCCTCGACGTAGAGTGGGATAGATAAAGTTATAAGCCCATAGATAAGGTCTTACTCATTCTCATGCTAAGCCAGCAAGCAAAGCATACGGCTAATAACTCTGTCTATCCAGCTCAACAGTAAACAATAGTTATTTGTTATGCAAGAATGCAAAATTATTGTTTGCGGCGAGTGCTTGTATTGAATACCGAGCGGTGTTAAAAGACCGCCAACAAAGTGGGAGACCACATACAGGGTGTTAAAAGACCGCCAACAAAGCGGGAAACCACGTATTTTCCTCATCATGAGGAACATTTTTGCCCAAGGAACTATGCCTGGGAAATCAAC
This sequence comes from Zelleria hepariella, assembly GCA_949319315.1. Lineage (NCBI taxonomy): Eukaryota > Metazoa > Arthropoda > Insecta > Lepidoptera > Yponomeutidae > Zelleria > Zelleria hepariella. The sequence goes on from OX439385.1 coordinate 17,480,369, forward strand.
GGTTTCCGAGATAATGAGGTTCAAAGTCGGATTTTTCAAAACTTTTTTTTTGCAGAAATGCATTCAGTATCTAGTTCTTAAGAATCCCCTGAAGCTCTGCAGCCCTCTCGCTCGCACTTTTCAACATTTTAATTGATTGTAAGAGAATGATTAAACTTTGGACGATAAAATATAGTTGCAGACATAGATAATAAAGCTATCGACTTGTGGACACACTTTTGATTTCATATTCCTACTAATAAAAAAAAATATCACTGAACTTCGGTTAAAAGTAGTAGTTCAGTAATTTATTTTTTAAACTATAAATGTGAAATTTAAAGTATGTCTACATGTCGATAGCTTTATTATCTATGTCTGCAACTATATTTTATCGTCCAAAGTTGAATCATTCTCTTACAATAAATTCAAATGTTCAAAAGTGCGAGCGAGAGGGCTGCAGAGCTTCAGGGGATTCTTAACATACCTTTTCAAGAAGCCATATCAAAATTATGAATATTTCTTACAAAACACGACGTTAAAGTTGCAACCCGCAATGTATTCTAAACATCGGCACTTCAAGCTTAAGTAACATAATCTGATACCTACGCTTGCGCAATATGACTTCTGTGCGTTACACGTCCATTGCGTAAAAAAATATTTTTCAAATTTATAACCTAAAAAACCATAATAATTTCCCAACAATAATTTATCGAAAAAGTACTTTGTTTTGGTGTCTAGTGGCTTTCGGGTCTGTTGGCGGTCTTTTAACACCCTGTATAGTCGTCATCATAAGGATCATTTTTGCCCAAGGAACTATGCCTAGGAAATCAACGGTTTCCGAGATAATGAGGTTCCAAGTCGGATTTTTTTTTCCGGAAACGCAATTTTTTTTTCGGAAATGTGTTCTGTATCACGTTATTAATATATCTTCTCAAGAAGCTATATCAAAATTATGAATATTTCTTACAAAAAAGGAAGTTAAAATTGCAACCCGCAATGTATTCTAAACATCGGATAGCCTAGATTGTTCCCAGAACCAGGACTTATCACGGTCCTAAATTTGACTGAAAACTGTTCAGCGGTATTCGCGTGATGAGGTAACACACAGACAGACAGACAGACAGACAGACAGACAGACAGACAGACAGACAGACAGACAGACATAGACCGATTTTTTTGCATTTTTGTATTCAGAATAGTTTACTTAGTAACGCCTGATAGTTTTTTTCTAAAAATATTCAATGTACAGAATTGACTTCGGTAGAGTTTTATTATAAGTATAGATTAGCTAACCTAACAACATCTTATAGTGACCATATCAATATTAAACATCTTTTATGTTTTAAATAAATAGATTGACTTGGCCATCGCATGAAAACACAAGTAATACAAATTATATTAAATTACATTATTTAATGCGATTGCCAAGTCAATCTAATTATTTAAAACATAAAAGATGTTTAATATTGATATGGTCACTATAAGATGTTGTTAGGTTAGCTAATTACGTAATAAATAACTTAAGACAGAAGGACCCTTAAAAAAGTAGGGACTGAATAAATTAACCGACTTGGTATTACATGGATCTCAAAACTTTTTACGGTAGAAGAACTGAGCAGCGAGGCTTGGTTTTTTTTACAAGTTTTGTTTTTGATGGCATTAAATATTACGTTAATATTAAGCTCTATTTTTAAGTTGGCATCAATAAAGTGATTTGTATTTATAATTGAGCATTCACTTGTAATATAACCGAAAGTTACATTACAGGTAAAAGTTCACAAAATAAAGAAAAGCGCTTTGGCGAGCATTGTGGACAATCGCCCTAAGGGTGGCATTAATGTTCGTCGACTAAAGATCAAACTCAAGTAGGTGATCTCAGAAAAGTCAAATGCTAATGTCAAGCCTTGGCTAATGTCAATGTCAATCTCAAGATGGTGTCTATTAATATGCTGACAGCTACTCAAGTTTGGCATTAGCAAAGGCTTGACAGCTACTCAAGTTTGACGCTTGAGATCGAGCTCAAGTAGGTGATATCAGACGACTATTAATACCACCCTAAGAGCTGGAATTCACCAAATCATTGTTTATACTTCTTGGTTATTTCTGGATGTGAAGCTGGACACTGACCTAGAAAGAGGAGACCAAACTCCTGGTAGCTAAAAGAAAAGTCCTGCGGAAAATACTGGACCAACTGAGAGAGAGCACGGCACCTGTAGGATCCGCAAAAACTGAAAACCTGTGGGCCATTTCATAAATAGTTATTTGTTATGCAAGAATGCAAAATTATTGTTTGCGGCGAGTGCTTGTATTGAAAACCGAGCTAGCGAAGGTTTCTAAAATTGAGCCACGAGCGTAGCGAGTGGTTCAAAAAAAGAAACCTGAGCGTAGCGAGGTATTCAGAAGCACGAGACGCAAATAATATTGCATTCGTGCGAAACACAAAACTTTTCATCTCACAGAAGCGAGGAAATGACTTTGTTAGCCAAGCGGGACAAACTCTATAGACAACTACTTACAGGCAAAACAGGTGAGTCAAATAAGTTCCTTTTAAAAGCATATTTTACTGTAGTTACGGCTGCCGCACTAAAGTTTTGAGCTTCGTTGGTATTAAAACCATTCGTTTTATTAATAATTTCCTGAAGTTTATTTATCCAGACACAAAAATAATGTAAATAAAAGAATGTTTTTTTTTCCGGGTGCACTCTGAACTTATACCATATAAATCAAAAATTTGTAGGAGATAAAAAATGAAAATAGTAATATCGTTTGAAAAAATGTATTTAACAAACCAAAACATAATTATCTATTTGATAAAACAGAAGCGCAGCATTTTTTTTATTTACTGGTATTTAAAAATAAATATGTGTACAAAATATTGAAAAGACTATAAGAAGAAACCGCGTTTCTGAATGTTCTATTCCGTGACTTTACCTTTTTAAAAGATGCTTATGCACCATTTACATTCACAGTTTTGTATAGAGAATGGGCACGAACAATCGCTTTCGCTGAAATACGCGTTTAAACGAACTATGAATGAGGTTTTATTTTCCATCGGGATCTGGCATCTACTTAAACGGCCAGTGTTTTTTTCTTTTTCAAAACCATAGGGCGCGGGAAAGACTGTCCCGGCATCGCGTTCAAATTTCGAAGCGCACAAAAGTTCAGATAGTTTAAATCCGGCCTTTACACGATCGTAAGTTACTAGTAACAGCAAACTTTCCGAGCGTGGGAGATGAAATAGTTATTTGTTATGCAAGAATGCAAAATTATTGTTTGCGGCGAGTGCTTGTATTGAAAACCGAGCTAGCGAAGGTTTCTAAAATTGAGCCACGAGCGTAGCGAGTGGTTCAAAAAAAGAAACCTGAGCGTAGCGAGGTATTCAGAAGCACGAGACGCAAATAATATTGCATTCGTGCGAAACACAAAACTTTTCATCTCACAGAAGCGAGGAAATGACTTTGTTAGCCAAGCGGGACAAACTCTATAGACAACTACTTACAGGCAAAACAGGTGAGTCAAATAAGTTCCTTTTAAAAGCATATTTTACTGTAGTTACGGCTGCCGCACTAAAGTTTTGAGCTTCGTTGGTATTAAAACCATTCGTTTTATTAATAATTTCCTGAAGTTTACTTATCCAGACACAAAAATAATGTAAATAAAAGAATGGTTTTTTTTCCGGGTGCATTCTGAACTTATACCATATAAATTAAAAATTTGTAGGAGATAAAAAATGAAATTAGTAATATCGTTTGAAAAAATGTATTTAACAAACCAAAACATAATTATCTATTTGATAAAACAGAAGCGCAGCATTTTTTTATTTACTGGTATTTAAAAATAAATATGTGTACAAAATATTGAAAAGACTATAAGAAGAAACCGCGTTTCTGAATGTTCTATTCCGTGACTTTACCTTTTTAAAAGATGCTTATGCACCATTTACATTCACAGTTTTGTATAGAGAATGGGCACGAACAATCGCTTTCGCTGAAATACGCGTTTAAACGAACTATGAATGAGGTTTTATTTTCCATCGGGATCTGGCATCTACTTAAACGGCCAGTGTTTTTTTTCTTTTTCAAAACCATAGGGCGCGGGAAAGACTGTCCCGGCGTCGCGTTCAAATTTCGAAGCGCACAAAAGTTCAGATAGTTTAAATCCGGCCTTTACACGATCGTAAGTTACTAGTAACAGCAAACTTTCCGAGCGTGGGAGATGAAAAAGTTTATTGTGCGCTTACAGCCTAGTTGTCCTAGCCGTTCTTAACCGTTTGGCAAAGTTAAGCAACAACGGCCGCGATCAGTCCATGGATGGGTGACCGCTAGTGGCAATAATATCTGAGCGCTTCCGTGCTTCGGAAGGCACGTTAAACCGTTGGTCCCGGTTGTTGTTAATTAATAACAATCGTTAAGCCATGTCAGAGACCCTTTGGGTGGCCTAAAAACTCTGACACCAGGGGTGGCCACTACCTCATACGATTACCTACCCATAGTTTATTATGAAAATTCGATGTACATACGACAGCGCGTAGTACACATAGTGAAAGTTGCTTGTAATGATGAGTTAAGCAACCCCTTTCTTTCAGTGTCACAGGACCTTTCTGAAACACCCTGTATTCTTTAATCATCATTTTAAGGCTACCCACACGGCGCGTTTTATCGGTCGATGATATCGCATGCGTTATTGCAATATCTGTTATTAGTACATTTTGTATTAGGATGGCCATGGAGTTAAGGCTCCTCCACACAGGAGCGTTTTTGCGTTTGCGGTACTGCGTTTGCGTTATTGCGATATCTGCGTTCAGTACACTTTGTATTAGGATCGCCATGGAGTAACACACAGCTGCGGTAAGAACGCAATGGCATTCCTAATTAAAAATGTACTATAAACAGATAAAGCAATAACGTATCCAATCTTACCGACCGATAAAACGCACCTGTTTGGGGGTGCCTTTACACACTGCTGCGATAATAACGCAATGCCTTCCTAATAAAAAAATTACTTAAAACAGATATCGAAATAACGCATCCGATATCATTGACCGATAAAACGCGTCTGTGTGGCCTTTACGAAGCATTCAGTGTTCGTTCGGTTTAATCGAACTCACTTTTCTGTGGAATGGGCATCGTCATTTTTTATTCTATAAATCGAAAATATAGACAAATATAAGAAACTAATTTGAATATTTTCTTAATTTTTTATGTAATTATTTTTTTATTAATTATTTCAAATTTCTAAAAGTTTTGTGTCGGTCATTCCTGAGAAAAGCGTTCTTCGCTGAGATCGGTGGCTTTTATTTTTTTTCAAGATAGGTGAAAACTAAAAATACACCGTAAAAGATGGCTTAAAAACTAGTCAATTTGTATATGAGGCACACCTGTAGGCGTTATAGATTAATGAAAAAAAAAACTTATTTTTTGACAAGCCACCGATCTCAGCAAAAAGGCCACCGATCTCAGATAGTGTCTAAAATTATTATAAACAGTAATTACAGTGAATAATAAACGTTTTTTCTAAATTTAAACGTCACTCATGAACTGATACAGATAAAAGGGGGCTAAATTAAGCAAAACATTTCTATTAAACATCATAAAAATTATCAAAAAAATCATATCTTTATTTTCATAAAATCATTGTAAAAGATCAATTCCTAAGATAAACATGCAAAATTATAGTCAACAAGCCTTCGCATCTATTTATACAGCGTCCAGTGGCACCTTCACTTACACTAGATGGGTGAAGAGACCAGTCGGCGCTGCAGTATCTGGAACATTGTTTTAGATGGAGTAGGCTTGCCCAGCACCTATACCATCCTGACAGCTTGGTCGGCCTAGCCCAAAAGAGAAGTCATTACGTGTGGAGCCAACTAAGTTGCGGGTTTCATCACGATGTTTTTCCTCACATTAGGGAGGGGTTTAGCTACTTCAAATTTACAAATTTATGTAACTTTGAAAAGAAACAAAGTCATGTTACATGCCTGCGTTGGGAATCAAACCTGGTTCTCTCGCATCGGCGACCAATGCTCTATTATATGTGTGACTGTAATAATTATACACTAAAATTGTCTGTCTATACGGATTTTGCTTTTTATTTGCGTGAAATTACATTTCCTTGCAAAAAACAGTACCTTAATAGGTTAAATGAAGTCTAAACTTTAGTCCACAGAAACAAACTGATACATTTTGAATTAGTCATAGCATCTCGTTTGGTGTGGTATCTAAAGAATCTGTGAAATTGATACAATATGTTGAAAACTTCTTTGATATCCTTGGCTAATAACTGAGATCGGTGGCTTAAATCCACCGATCTCAGTGCCACCGATCTCAGAAATAACTAAAATGTAGCTATTTCTCTTAAACTATAGAAGCAAACGTATTTATTTTTACGACAATACCTACTCAGGGATATACGCATTCATGTACTTAGGACAGTTTAGTGTAGTCTTGTTTACTATACTAGCAAAACGTGCCACCACTTTCAGCTACCTTACCGAACCAAAGTTCAAAAAAAGTCAAGAACTTACGTAAAAGTTTAGGCATGAAAGATAGCGACACATACGAACCATAATAGTTGACAAGGACCATTTGACGATATTTTGCACCAGTAACTAGAAACTTGCCGCGTATTTAAGCTTGTATAAAAACATACTTTCGTTGCACGATTTAAACTTTGCTCGACGCGTGACATTTCTAGGAATGTCTACAGACACAAGAGTTTTCATTCTAATAGAATGCTGGATATACGATTGGATAGAGGCACTCATTGGGCATTTAGAAAGATATAAATTAGCATAGTAGTGGGCACATGAGTAAAACCACAAACAAAAACATACCAGGCCCACACGCGTGTGACATGCAAAATACTCGCAAAATCACCCATTTTTTGACCTTCAAAGGGATATTTAGGCAATTTCCTCTATAAAATATTGTTTTTATTTGATATGCCTCAATGGACCGTTAGTTAAGTAGACGATTAAGTGCTAATATAGTACTGTGTGATGTATAGTTTAGTAGATACTAGGGTGTGACCAAAAAAATCGACCTCTCAAAGAATGACCCGTGTATGACGTCACCACTGGCATTATGTACTAAGTTCATTGCCTTCATTCATGCTTTTAAAAAATAAAAATATGTTCACGTTTGACAAATGTCAGTGTCAAGTCAACAAGAAGGTTATTTTCTCAGTTATTTGACACTCTTGACAGTTGTTTTTTTAAATATTTGTAGGCAATGGAACTACGGCATTAGAGGCTATGATGACGTCATCGAAAGAAAAATGAAGTAAACATTTTTGGCGATAAATATTAATAATCCGTTTTAATTTTACTTATTTAAACTCCTCATAGTAATCAGTATCGGCAATCGATGCCTCACTGATCAATGCCCATTGGCGAAGTACAATACTAGCCATTGGAGACAGACCTCCTATCACACAGCGCGCACGTCATTTCGTTCCGTCGACAGCTCTATTTGAATTCGAACATAACTGCCGTCCCATTTAAAAACTTACATACATGACGTTTTTTAACTTCTACCTATACAGTTTTAAAGATGAAATTGCAGTGTAGAGGCGGACAAGCGAGTTACACCGTTCGTGCTCTAGCAACGCTAGGCTTTAAACATCTGTAGCGCTTACGACCACAGTTTTAGAGGTGATATTGCCGCGTATAAGCCGAAACACAGGTAAAATGTTGCTTCGAGTGGTAAAAAGGGTAGAAGAGCTGCCTGGGGCTTTAGTCTGTAACGCAATGGCGTGTCGATGGCGTCCTAGTAGAAGGACAAAACCGGGGTTTCCTTGTTTTTCTCCTACAACTAGCGAACTAATCCTCTAAAATGAGAATCAGAATATTCTTGCTGTACTACAAAAACGTTAAAAGGACCGACACCATTAATAAATTGTAATTGAAGCCGGCAACTGGGAGCCTATTTTGGCACTATTGCGTTACAGACTCAGGCCCCTGTGGATAGATGGAATGGATACCGTTCTCCGTGTGAATGTTGCACTGAGCCTTAAATCTATTTGAAATGGCGCAAAATGGAGTAAAACAGAACACGTTCTAATGTGCATGTGTTGGGTTTTTGGCAGTTATCATGCATATGCATTGGTCTCATTCATCTGTGATGAAATGAATAAGGCCCGTAATATCAATCACAGTTTAAACCAAAAGGCTAGTTTAAACCCCATCTGTCGATTAATTTTCATACAAAATGCGAGGTTTAATCTATTTATCTATGGTTCGAGTTTAAACTGTTTAAATTTATATTACGGCTCTAAGTTAAACTCGAGTTTAACTGCAAATTGGTGTTAAACCTGCATAGATATTATGAAATAATCTCCCGGTAAGGTTTAAACTCGCTTTGATTGATCTTACGGGCCTAAGTGTGCATTTCTACTATTTCAGCACTGCCTGCTCGACGCGCTTTCGTGCCTCTCCACTCTCTACCACCTTTCCAACCTCTCCCTCGTATTTGTTAACATGCAAAAAAAAAAGAAAGAATTTTTGTTTGAAAAAATTAAATGCGCTTTCACCAAAGTCGTAGAGCAAAAGTTGTTACAAATGACATTTAGAAGTTGGGGTGTTTGAGGAAAAAAGCTATTTAAAAATGTCCTAGACGCAAATCTTTATTCTACAGTCGATAGTACGTTCACCTTTTCGCGTGTGCACTCTACTCAGTTACGTTACTGCCGACTTTGCACCGAAAATGTAGGTTTACGTGCTGTCGACTGTACTTGCAATTTAAGCCCTCGAAGGTAGTGATGTGTCGCAGGAGGTGATTCTCACCGGTTTTTAGGTCAAACGCTGTGTGGTGTAGCGTGATCGTGGAAGCTTACTATGTTAACTAACATAAGGTTAACTCAGTACATACGAGTATCAAACACTCGCTTGTGCATGCGTCTTTGCCCGCGCGGACAACGATAATTTTCCCGTTATCGCAGACAGCGAGGATGTAGAGTCACAGGAAAAATCTGTTAATTTATAGTCTGTGTCATCATCATCATTTTCAGTCCACATTTTCAGTCCACATTTTCAGTCCACAACAGCCTTGACGCATTTTTCCAATACGGCCGCAATATGGCGCAATTTACAAAATTTTATATTTTACAAATTAAGACGCATTTTGTGTTTTTATTGAATAAAACAGCCTTACCTTTGAATAAACATTACAAGTATTTAAAATCAACGCATTACTATGCGAATTCAAAGAGAAATTAATTTCGAAACTTTTTCATTTTGATCGCAATAGCGTCAAGGGTAACCCCCCAGTATCCACAACCAACTGTTGGGTATAGGCCTTTTCCCCTTCACATCACCCTTCTCGGTCTTTCGCAGCTCGCATCCACGGGCCCTCTGTCACCTTAGAGATGTAATCTGACCAACGGGCCGCTGGTCTGCCTACCGACCAACGTCCTATTCTCGGCCGCCACTCCGTTACTGTCCTAGTCCACCTAACGTTTTCCCACCTCGCCAGGTGCCCCGCCCATCTCCATCTAAGACTTGCAACTCGGTCACCATATCATCGACCTTCGTCCGACGTCGGATGACTTCGTTGGGTACTCTATCTATGAGCCGGAGGCCTAACATGGCACGCTCCATTGCTCTCTGTGCTACTTTAATTTGGTGGACGTTCTGCTTTGTGAGTGTCGATGTTTCTGCGCCGTAAGTGAGGATGGGCAGAACACACTGGTTAAATGTCTTGGTCTTCAAACATTACGGGATCTTAGACTTGAAGACATCAGCAAGTTTTCCAAAGGCAGCCCGTCCCAGCTGAATCCGCCTTGTTTTTTAGTCTGGGAGCCTATTAGATCAAAAGACGAACGTTGTCCAAGATAGTCATATGCATCCACTACCTCTATACGGTGGTTACCGACGATGATGTTCGGTACATTGATTGGATGGTTAAGCACGATCTTCATCTTGATCATGTTTACTACCAGTACCTACAAGACTGTTTTGTTTTAAATGTGATTATTTATTTTATTTATTTTATTTATTTTATTTATTTTATTTATTTTATTTATTTTATTTATTTTATTTATTTTATTTATTTTATTTATTTTATTTATTTTATTTATTTTATTTATTTTATTTATTTTATTTATTTTATTTATTTTATTTATTTTATTTATTTTATTTATTTTATTTATTTTATTTATTTTATTTATTTTATTTATTTTATTTATTTTATTTATTTTATTTATTTTATTTATTTTATTTATTTTATTTATTTTATTTATTTTATTTATTTTATTTATTTTATTTATTTTATTTATTTTATTTATTTTATTTATTTTATTTATTTTATTTATTTTATTTATTTTATTTATTTTATTTATTTTATTTATTTTATTTATTTTATTTATTTTATTTATTTTATTTATTTTATTTATTTTATTTATTTTATTTATTTTATTTATTTTATTTATTTTATTTATTTTATTTATTTTATTTATTTTATTTATTTTATTTATTTTATTTATTTTATTTATTTTATTTATTTTATTTATTTTATTTATTTTATTTATTTTATTTATTTTATTTATTTTATTTATTTTATTTATTTTATTTATTTTATTTATTTTATTTATTTTATTTATTTTATTTATTTTATTTATTTTATTTATTTTATTTATTTTATTTATTTTATTTATTTTATTTATTTTATTTATTTTATCTATTTTATTATTTATTTAAGACCGACCCCCAGGGACGCTTCTTGCAGTTCTGCGAGCGTGTTCTGAAGATCATTGGCGTTTTCATCCAGTACTATAATGTCGTCGGCAAAACGCAGGTGCGAGATAAAAACACCATACATTTTGGCTCCCTTTTCGCTCCAGTCACTCTTGACTGGACTGACTTGTCCATTTTCCTAGAAGACATTATGAAGACTCTTCTTCATAATGTCTTCTTCATAATGTCTTCTAGGACATTTGTGAAGAGCTTGGGCGATATGGTATCGCCCTGGCGCATATCCCTGTTGATGCCCACAGGATTTTCGTTGCAAAACCGTCTGTAACGTAGCTGAATAGAGTGCACGCGTGCAAGGGTCGACTTAGTTACACTTCTGTTATCCATATTTAATCGCAGGTCGGTACTGGGGTTCATTTAGTATTTTTATTGCTCGCTAGAGGAGGCACGATCCGTCTTTTAGCCTGAATTGGTTGAATGGTTGAATTCTCTGGGATTACACCGACATTATGTTTGCCGACTGCTTGAATACAGCCCTAATGCCGAACATTGCACCTAAAAGCCGTAGAAAGCCTCTGTTCGCCTTCATGAAAATATTATAAACGTGATGGATGTTTGTTACTCTTTCACGCTGAAACAGCTGGACATATTTAGATGAAAATTGGATTAAAGATTCCTTACAAATCAGAATAGCACCTACGTAAGCTATAAATTACTAGCTTCCTGGCGCGACTCCGTCTGCACTAAAATCGATATGGTAAAATATCCTATCCTATCAATATCCTACTTCCTACTAAATTCATCCTACTTTTATTTACATCGTCATCTAAAAAAAAAAACCGGTGAAATGCGAGTCGGACGCGCGCACTGAGGGTACCGACATACTATTTAAAAAAATCTGGTTCTCGGAGTGTGAGTCCGACTCGCACTTGCCCGTTTGTTTTTTTATTTTTATACTATAAATAAAAAAGGGGAGGCCTTTGCCCAGCAGTGGGACACTATAGAGGCTACATAAAAAAAAAAAAAAAAAAAATATAAATAAGTCCTATATTAGTACACACGATAGCACGTCGGCCTTTACACGCCCTTACGTTACGGGCGACTTTACAACAAAAGTGTACACTCTGACGTGCTGTCGTGTGTACCTATAGAACAAAACCTATTAAAACACGTTTTCCCACACAAACGTGATTATACTCTTTGTTTTTATAATGATTTTAATTTTATTACCTGTATTTGTCATTTTCTTATTTACACATACCTATTCTGTGAAAACAACTGACTACCTAACGGTTCCAAAGAAGGTAGGACAGACAGAGTAATGGTTCCGTTTTCTTACGGAACCCTAAACAAATGTAATCAAGGGTATTTTCATTTAGCAGCAATGCTAAACCATGACCGGAGGGAATGAGAAAGTAATTACGTGTCCAGAAGTTGATGGGAATTTTAAAATAACGAGAATAACGGTCGCTACAGAAGCGTAACTCAATGGCCAAATAGCGCACTAGCGGCCAGGGGCCTTAGCCTGTAACACAATGGTGCAAAAATGGGCTCCCGGTTGACAGTTTCAATTACGATTTATTAATGCTGTCGGTCCAGTGTCGGTCCTTTTAATGTTTTTGTAGTAGAGCAAAGAATATTATGAGTCTAATTCTAGAGTATTAGTTCGCTAGTTGAAGGAGAACAACGAAAAAATTATTTAAAATCAACGCATTACTATGCGAATTCAAAGAGAAATTAATTTTGAAACTTTTTCATGTTGATCGCAATAGCGTCAAGGGTAACCCCCCAGTATCCACAACCAACTCTCGGGTATAGGCCTTTTTGTTTTTGTAGTACAGCAAAGAATATTATGAGTCTAATTCTAGAGTATTAGTTCGCTGGTTGAAGGAGAACAACGAAAAAATCCCGGTTTTGTCCTTCTACCTGGGACGCCATTGATACGCCATTGTGTTACAGGCTAGGGCCCCTGGTCGCAGAGCCAGAGAGATCGATACATTTTTAAGAAATCGCCGTTGGCCGCGCGCACCTGGGGCCTTAGCCTGTAATGCAATGGTGCCAAAATGGGCTCCCAGTTGACAGCTTCAATTACGATTTATTAATTCTGTCGGTCCTTTTAATGTTTTTGTAGTACAGCAAAGAATATTCTGATTCTAATTCTAGAGGATTACTTCGCTGGTTATAGGCGAAATACGAGGAAACCCTTGTTTTGTCCTTCTGCTAGGACGCCATCGACACGCCATTGCGTTACAGGCTAAGGCCCCTGGTGCCCGTTTCATATAACTTCAATTAATAGTTTATTATGACATTTCGATGTTCATTGAGTGGTCGGTTAGTAAACAAACCCTTTTTGTAAACTCCTCATTTCAAATCGGCTACGCATTATACATCGAATTGTCATAATAAACTATTAATTGAAGTTATATGAAACGTGCACGGCCGCTGTGTTCTGGTGCGCGTGGCCCAAGGCGATTTATACTCCGTGCAATTTTAGTGGTTTTAAAGGCGAAGGTATTTTGTTGCACTGGTGATTCCGAGCCAAATTACAAAATTTAATTCCAAAACGCGCGAAAAAAATAATTCACTTCCCCATACAAATGGTGTCGATTGGCGATAGCCGTTTGTATTGGAAAGTGTTTTTTTTTTCGCTCGTTTTGAAGTAAAATTTTGGAATTTGGCTCAGAATCACGAGTGCAACTAAATACCTTCGGCTTTAAAACCACTAAAATTCCACGGTGTAGATAAGGGTACGGAACCTATGGTACGCAAGTCCGACTCGCACTTGGCCGGTTTTTTGGTTCGAGGGGGGACATCATTACGATTAGGTAATCTTCTGTGGGCAGAATGTCACAATTTCACAAATATTGTCATGCAAACATTGTCGAAACTGAATCAGTTGGAAAGGCTATGGCTATGTTACTAAGAGCGCTTTCGATTTCATCTTACAACTTTACTTTAACTTTCTATTCATCTTGCGTCAATTAATCTGAGGGGTATTCTTTGCTGTAATAATTCTTACGCACGAATAACAAGATAAACACTATTACCTAAGAAAATGAATAAAAAAAAAAAAAAAAAACTATAGACATACTTAGAACATATTTTTCTTCACATCTACATGAATGCTCAAACATAGATATGCAGATTTTGACCAGTAACACAATTCATTGCTTGCAAATTTTATCGCATCACATAGTTGATGTCAGTATCCTACCTATTCTATATTTATCCAAAACCATTTATGTTTTTGCTTTTAAAAAAAAAAATTGCAAATATATGACACGGCATTTTTACCGATTGAACATGGCAAGCCTGATTCTTATTTGTGGTGTTTGTGTATCTTTAGTATTAGTACTTTCTAATCTGTGAATCTGTGGGAAAAAGCGTTATTTGACTACCGTTAAGTAGCCGTATTTTCTGTGCCATCTAGCGAGCATTTTAAAATCAGCTTTTAACTGTCGTTTTCAACTGACAGTTAAAAGCTGATTATAAATGCTCATTATAGGCATTTCTTGAAAATTTTCAAAATGGTTAAAATGGTAGACCACATATTGAGGTACTGTGGTCGCATATTTTCTAATTTTGCCGTGATTATTTTTTTCACATTATCCTTAATAATCATGCCTTCAAATCGCATTGATAAATCAAACAGTTCGATATTTTAATTCTACACCCTTTCAAGAGTGAATAGAATTTCTTGTCGCTATTAAGGACTAGTGCCTCCGTATTAGATGGTGGTAAATGATGACCCTCGTTATTGCCAGTATTCGACTTATATATTTCAAAATTGTTTTTCAATTATTTAAGTAATATATTAAGCAAATTTTAGTCACAATAGACAGATAATTTAATAATCTTCTGAGAGATAATATAAATATGGGCTTAGCACTGCCAATTTTAAATGTTGCTTAGCCCCCTCGTTATCATCTGCAGTTAATTACAGTGATCAAAAATAAAGTGGGCCTTAAACGGCGCCTGTGTAAATAATAATAATATCTGCATTTAGAATTAAGCCATCACTTCACAGATAAAATTATAGGTATTTGAACAAAAACTATCGTTCCATTTCAATCCTGCGCCTCCCATGTCGTCCCTAAGCTCCAAACAGTGTTCCTCTCTTCCTTCATCGGTGTGGCTGGGTTCGCCTTCTTCCCAGTCCGCAAACGTCAGCGAGCGCCCGTTGGCCATCCAGACGAATTCGCCTGTTTTCAGCAAGTCCACACCTGATGTCCAGAAGCGCTTCTGCCCGTAACCTAAAACACACATAACATGGACTTGATTAAACATGCTCCCGGAAATATTGCCTCTAAAGGACCTCTAAAGGAAATATAATATAAACGGAACCGTGTTAAGTACACTTCGTTGTACTTCTATCTTTCTGTCTTCAAGGCCCATCAAGTTGAAATTAAGGTGGGATGATAGCAGCGTGGCGGGAAATTCAAAATTTTCACAGTTTTTTACATTTTGTAGCTAAAATGAGCTATTTATGTGCAGCGATTTTTCGTTCGCGGAAATAACAAAGTATTATTTTCTTATTGTGCATCTGCTGCTACTGTGTTTTCGCTCTCAGTCCTGTCCATCCAAAGGTTGTCTGGAAGAAATCGCTTTTAGCGATAAGACCGCCATTTGTACTGTTATTTTTAAATGTTTATTTGTAAAATGTTTTCGTTTGTGCAATAAAGAGTTACTTACTTACTTACTTACTTACTTATTTTCATTATTGTAAACAACACAACAACAATAATTCAGCCGATTATGTGCTGGTCTACGAAGCAGTGGCGCTGCCCAAAAAACTTGTCGGGAAAAAATCGGCTGAATTATTGTTGTTCTGTTGTTTACAATAATGAAAAGAATAGGTACTTTGTTATTTCCGCGAACGAAAAATCGCTGAACAAAATAGCTCAGTATAGCTACAAAATGGAAAAAACTGTGAAAATTATGTATTTCCCGCCACGTTACTATCATCCCACCTTAAGGGTGGACGATAGCAAGGTGGCGGGAAATTCAAAATTTTCACAGACTTTTACATTTTGTAGCTAAACTGAACTATTTTTGTTCAGCGATTTTTGTTCGCGAGAATAAAACCGTATTCTTTTCATTATTGTAAACAACAGAACAACAATAATTCAGCCGATTATGTGTTCTGGTCTGGTCTACGAAGCAGTGGTACTGCCCATTGAAAAAACTGTGAAAATTTTGAATTTCCCGCCACACTACTATCTTCCAGCCTTAATATCAAACATTTAGGTCTGGATCCCTTAGAGCTGTGAAAAAGGAACTTGTTCACTTAGGTCTGGATCCCTTAGAGCTGTGAAAAGGAACTTGGTCAGGATTCTACTTTAGAATCCTTCGCTCAGCTCTGGATTTAAATAAACACTCTCGCCTTAAAAATAGTTGTTTGCTCCCTCGGGCAACAAACTACTTTTTTCAGCCATATCAATGTTGAGCAGTGAAACCGAAAGTTTCTTATTCTAAGAAACAGCCAGCGTTATTAGACCAGTCATTCGAAACTACCACGAGTTCCAATCTTATTCTCACCGGCGTCGTTGATGAGATTGATGAGCTGTTCATTCTCCTGCTCCGAGGAGATGGAAACCAGGTCCATGCCGTAGGACCGGCAGAACTGCTGGGCGTCGATCCAGGTTTTCTGAAACATAGTCGGAGTTCTTCAGATAGTTGTTTTGGCATCAAAGTTGCGTATGTTGATGTATTATCAACAATCCAGGTTACCTATTGGTGGTCCAAATTGCATGTTGGTAAAGGGTAGGTAGGTTTCATAGCAAAAGGCCAGTAAGGTGATGGATGCTTATTGCGTACCTACCTCAGATGTTACCCCTAAGTGGTACGACTTGTTTCCTGCCTTAATGACTGGTAACTTTTTATCGTTGGTCACCAGGAGAGCATCTACATCTGAAATTAAATAATAAAATTAGGTTTAGGTAGATATATACATTAGGTATAGAACGTTGTGAGATATGTTTGTAAGTCTGTGAAATTAAGTAAAAATTCGTGTCCTCTCGTAACACACGTTTTATTAATGTTATCCCTGGTAGCACTTGAACAAAAAGGTGTATCCTAGCGTGTTGCTGACAAAAATAAAAATTGACACACGACAGCATTAAGAAGCTTACACTTTCGTTTCAAAGTCGCCCGTAACGTAAGTGAATACTGAATAGAGTGCACGCGTGTGAGGGTCGACGTGCTGTGTTGTGTACACACGACAGCACGTAAGACTGTAGGTACACTGTTGTTTCAAAGTCGCCCGTAACGTAAGTGAATACTGAATAGAGTGCACGCGTGTGAGGGTCGACGTGCTGTGTTGTGTACACACGACAGCACGTCAGACTGTAGGTACACTGTTGTTTCAAAGTCGCCCGTAACGTAAGTGAATACTGAATAGAGTGCTAGCGTGTAAGGGTCGACATGCTATCTTGCGTACAAACAAACACCATCTTTAGAACACTCTGTTTTATAGTATAGTAACCGGTACGTATGTACCTGCGAACAGGGTATGCTTGGCTATTATTTAGTTGCAACGTTACAGAGGTACTTACCTGTTGCCAGGGGATGGTTAATAGAAAGTGGGTTACTGTCACTATTAACTTTTATTAGTATGGTAACAGAAGCACTCTGCGTGCTGACTGCAAAACCTATCAGCACAGCGACACAGAATAGATCCTGTCGAAGATACATCTTTGACACTTTTATATTGAAAGTTTGGGATAAGCGCGATTATTATATTTTTAATGGCGAAAGAACGTGCTTTCGTCTCAGCCGCTTACTTGACTAACAAAGTTTTACGTCGGGCAGAATTATATAGAGGTTCTCTTATCAATTGGATATTCCCAGAGCTGACTGTATGGTTGTGATTTGATTTAAGACCAACCTATACAAGGTGTTAAATATTTTTTTTTTTACCTTTAGTAATAAAAAAACATTGTTTATTGTTTTGTCAGTACGGAACCCTTACTGCGCGAGCCCCACTCGCACTTGGCCGGCTTTTAATTTAGACCTCTGTTGTTTATTGTAGCATTATTTACGTGTTGACTTAGAAATATTAAATTTGGCGAGAAGCATGTTCATAATATAGCAAAAGTAAATTAATACTGTTGATTAACCAAAATATGCAATAGGATAAAAATATACGTAATATCAAAATGTGATTAAAAGACCATGAACAAAATTATTTTTTAAACTTTTTAGATTTGATCGCAATAGCGTCAAGGGTAACCCCCCGGTATGGACCACCACTGTGGAACATGCTCTGACACCACAGACTTTTTATTCTGACACTCTATGGGCACGCTGTCTCTGCGGATGAATTTCCATCTGCATCGATTTGGCACATCTTCGCTGCGAAGTTGTTGCCTCACTCATGATGTTTTCCATCAATAATTAGCTATTGGAATTGCTTATATAAAGATCTACATAGCAATAACTAGTGGTTCGCTCCGAACTATGAACTCGCGACCCCAGTTACAGATGTGTAACTTTGCTTACGCCATTCGCGCAGGCGCGCGCGCGCTTTGCATATAAACTATACAACGCCATATCTCGGCAACCCCTCAACCGATTTGGCTCATGTTTGAACTTAATTTTTTTTTTAATTTCGTTTACCCGCCTACCAAATTTCATAAAGATCCGAGAAAATTTACTCAAGTTATCGTCGAACGAACATTCATACATACAAACATACAAACATACATACATACAAACGCCGGATTGTTCCAGTAGACTCGGAGAACTTCGCTCGCTTCGCTCGCTCGTTCAAAAAATAAATCATGGGTATGTAATGCAAACCAGCGAGCGAAGCGAGCTAGTGGTACTACTAGTAGTTCGCCCCGAACTATGAACTCGCGACCCCATATCTCAGCAACCCCTCGACCGATTTGGCTCATGTTCGAACTTAAAAATTCTCTTTGCCTCATTTACCTGCCTACCAAACATGACGATTCGACTAAATTTACTCAAGTTATCGTCGAACGAACATTCATACATACATACATAGAAACATGCAAACGCCGGATTGTTCCAGTAGACTCGGAGAACTTCGCTCCCTCGTTCAATAACTTCAACCACGCAACTTCTGATAACCTTGTGACCGAGAATTTTATGGATTCCGCAAACTTCAATCTAGACTTCTTCGAAATAAAAACAAAGCTATCTTTAACCCTGAGCACACATACAGATGAATAATACAATATTTCGTCGGTGCGTTTGGCAAACCTGATAAGTAATGACTGTTTTGTTTTTATTTAGATTTTTCGTTTTTTAGCATAATATGTACTTTAGTTTTAAAAGCTCCACCATGTTTTGATTTTATTGTGTATTTACTAACAAATTATGGATCTCAAGTTATCTGAAATAAATTATTATTATTACTAGTGGTTCGCCCCGAACTACAAACTCGCGACCCCATATCTCAGCAACTCCTCGACCGATTTTGCTCATGTTCGAACTTAAAAATTCTCTTTGCCTCATTTACCCGCCTACCAAATTTCATGACGATCGGACTAAATTTACTCAAGTTATCGTCGAACGAACATTCATACATACAAACATACAAACATACAAACATACAAACATACAAACATACAAACATACATACATACATACATACATACAAACGCCGGATTGTTCAAGTAGACTCGGAGAACTTCGCTCGCTTCGCTCGCTCGTTCAATTATATGCAAATTATGCTTTGGATTCCAGATCGTAGAGCGTACAATTGCAATCGATTCTCGCCAAAAGTGGCCACTCTAGGATCTGGAATCTAAACCTTAGGTCCTAAAAATAGTTAGGCTTCGCGTTGAGAAATTACAGGAGAGATTTTAGCAAAAAAGCATGCAAAAAGAAGATAATATTATTTGTTTTTCTTTGTCGCGCAACATGTAGTTGTGCGTCCTTTCTTAAATAGAACTCAAAATCAGGTGCAAAAAATGCAGTCTTCTACAGGGTGCACTCTAAGTCGATAGCTAAACTTTAAGTAGGCTGTCTACTGATCATTAGATACAACTTGTACTAGGTGGCGAAAAAAATGGAGCGAAAAAAATATCAGCTGCTTCATACATTTGGCGCAGTACTGAGTCAACCTTTTGTATGGAACAGCAGATATTTTTTTAAAAAATCGACATAAAGTATTTTATGACAAAAGGTAAGCTAATTATAAATTACTAAAGAAATTACTCGCATTTTTCGAGTAAAGCACTATGCAAGCCTTGGTCTGCCATGAGTGTGCTGCTGGCCACGCTCTCGGCCCTCAAGTTTGGTCATCATTGCAGCCCTTGCTGGCCGTGCTATAAAGCATTTCAGCTTGTTTTTTATTTCAGCTTGTCCATCAAGGACTGCAATGCTGACCGCGCTGTGATGGCCTTGAGCTGCGCTACGCTGCACTCTGTTACGGGTAGCCATGAAAAGCGCGCCAGAAACGCACCATTACAGATCGTGGCAGTAATGTACCTACTATTCATGCTGCCAGTTTCTTGATACATCCAGTGCCGGTTTAAGACTACTTGATGCCCTAAGCAATCCACGCCTGTCCAGCGCCGGCCCTAGACCATGATCAGGATAGAGCGGTATTGTTTTTTGGCGCCCTTCGGTCGACATTTTCACATGACATAGACAGCATTCCTTAGTAACGCGCGCGGAGCGCGCCCGATAAATAGACGATTATGCAATTCTTTTAGCCAAGGTTTCCTTTAGAAACACGCGCGCAGCGATTTAAGGCTGAAAGATAGCAGCGTGGCGGGAAATTCAAAATTTTCACAGTTTTTTACATTTTGTAGCTAAATTGAGCTATTTTTTTTAAGGTATACCAAAACTAAAAACAAAATTATGTAAAATCTACAATATTTAATATCAGTTCTTAAAAAAGTACTTTACACATCGCACATACGTCTAAGGTAGGTAACATTAGGTAATTTATTTGACTAAATTTAAAAATGTCCCATAATATCCATTGAATATCCACGTTGCGGGTTTAGGTACATACCTACCTATCTAGGAAAACGATCTGGCAGGTGATTGGTTTTATCTTCATGACATTATTTTAAGTTATTGATTTACAATAATATACAATACATAAAAAAATAAGGTTCTGCAACTAGGATTTATGCAGCGGGCGTCCAGTGGCAACTCCACTCACACTACAGGGTGCACTCTAAGTCAATAGCGAAACTTTAAGTAGGCTGTCTACTGATCAATACAAACAACTTGTACTAGGTGGCGAAAAAAATGGAGCGAAAAAAATATCAGCTGCTTCATACATTTGGCGCAGTACTGAGTCGACCTTTTGTATGGAACAGTTGATATTTTTTTCACTCCATTTTTTTCGCTACCTAGTACAAGTTGTTAGTATTGATCAGTAGACAGCCTACATAAAGTTCCGCTATTGACTTAGAGTGCACCCTGTAGATACACAGGTACAATATTGTAGACGGAGGAGGCTTACCCAGCATTGTAAATTTTAGTAGCAATACCATTCGCTAACGGCGATGGGAAACATCCGTGAGAAAACCCGCGGAGTAGTTGGCTCCGCATGCAGCTGTATTGACTTTCTTTCCTGTTAGCTAGGCTAGGCCGACTAAGCTGACATTCTAAATTCTATACACATATTTTGTAAAACGTTTTTATCGTGGTTAGAGCACTATAATACCCCTCTACAAAGCACTATAATACCCCTCTACAGAGCACTATAATACCCCTCTACAAAGGCAAGGGTAGCAAATTCGAGTGCAATAACTACCGCGGAATCAAGCTCCTATGCCATACTATGAAGGTGTACGAGAGAGTCATTGACAGAAGAATAAGATCGGAATGTGAACTCTCCAAACACCAGTACGGATTCGTACCGGGTATTTCCACGACGGATCCAACGTTCGCGCTGAACACGATTGCCGAGGAATACCGCGCCAAAAAATGTCCCCTATACGGCGCGTTTTTGGACATGGAAAAGGCTTTTGACCGGGTTCCTAGGGACTCGATCTGGTGGAGCCTTCGAAAGAAGAACATCCCCGAGAAGTACATTGACATCGTGGCTGACATGTACAAAAACGCCAAATCCGTAGTGAGGACAGATTGGTAGGTGTGACAAAATCTATAGCAGTCACAGAAGGAGTACATCAAGGTTCAGTCCTTAGCCCCCTTCTGTTTAGCTTGGTCCTGGACGCACTTACCGAAGACGCCCAAAACCGAGCATTGTGGACTTTTATCTACGCGGATGATGTAGCTGTCTGTACCAATGACAGGAGCTCACTACAGGAGACGCTCCTAGAATGGAAACATCAGCTGGCGAAAGGCGGGCTCGTGTTGAGTGTTGCGAAAACCCAGTACATGACTTGCAACGAGCGAGACTCAAGTGACGATCCCATAACCATCGACGGTCAACTAGTCACTAAGTGCAATCAATACAAGTATCTGGGTAGTATGATGCACAGCTCTGGCAAAATAGAACACAACCTCCAACACCGAATTGCAGCCGCGTGGCTAAAATGGCGAGAAGTCACTGGTGTGACCTGCGACAGGAAGATGCCGGTCCGCATGAAAGGACTCGTCTATAAATCCATCATAAGACCCGTCCTCATGCATGGTAGTGAGACCTGGGCTGTCACAAAAACCCAAATCAAATCAATCCAAACAGCCGAAATGAAAATGTTGAGGTGGATGTGCGGTGTAACGAGGCTCGATAAAATCCGAAACGAGTACGTTCGAGGAAGCCTAGGAGTGCGCGACATCGCCGATAAAGTGCAAGAAAGTAGGCTGAGATGGTTTGGGCACGTAAAGCGGAAGCCACCTTACTACATCGGAAACGAGGCGCTGCGCCTATCCATACCCGGGCGGAGATCCAGAGGAAGACCGAAAACCAGGTGGATGGACGTGGTCAACAAAGACCTCATAGAATGCGGAGCCTCCGAAGACGACACCAAGAACAGGGCGAAGTGGAGAGAGAAAACAAGGAAAGCTGACCCCACCACCATGTGGGACTAAAGCTCGGAAGAGAGAGAGAGTTTTTATCGTGGTGTCGAGTCTTGTTTTACACTTTTTCACAGTGAAAAAAGTATAAAATCTTGTCGCAATTTTGTCGTTTCGTCGCGGGTCATTCACCGGGTTAAACAAAACAATATAAAAACAAAACAATAAAAAACAAGATCACTATTTTAAAAAAATACGAGATTATTATTTTAAAATATTAATAATAATTAATACCCCTGCATGCAGACAAATTACTTAGCAATAAATAAAGAAGTGCTTACAAAGAGAAAATATCTAATTACCTACTTATACTTTTCTACTGACCAATGTGTATTTAGATTAATATTATTCCTCTTTTAAAATTATTTTACAAAGTTTCTGTAAGTAGTTAATGTTGACAATTTTATTTTTCCATTCAAATTAATGTCTAGGGCCTTTCGTCCATTACGTTGTTATGGTTTCCAAATTTTCCAAATTTAGTTTTCCATTTGTTGTCAGTTTTTAGAAAAATCTATATTTTTTTGTAGCGTGCGGATGCTTTAGCAATGCCGTCCAAATTAAAACTTTCAATTTGGAAACTACAAAAACATTTCTCAATCCAGAAACTTAGACAACGTGTCACAAAAGGTCCTAACTCTTTTTACAGAGTGTAAACTACTGTATGGAATTCAGTAAAAAAATAAAAAAACTAGTATTTTTTTATTATTTAAAATTTAAATACAACAATTAAGTAAATACAAAAATAATGTAGTGGCATCAGAAATACATCATCTGTGAAAATTTCATTGAAGAGTAGAAACCCAACTTTTAACATTATCACTAGAGAAAAGTTTTGGTTGACACTCCACGATGTTTGTAGTTGTTGATCCGAACTAGTAGTTTTTTTACATTATTATTTTATAATAACGAAGCTGGGTTGCCTGACATTTTGTATCGTAAAATAATATTTTTCCTAGTTTTTGACGAGAATTAATATTTATTCAGTTATTTCCCTGGTATTTTATAAACTATGCCTGTTAAGTAAATCAATTACTTCCGCCAACGACCATTACAAAAAAAAAAACTAAATATTCATAGATCACGCTTATCTGGGGATCTGGATATTGGGATAAATCAATATTTTGTGGTCCCTATACTTTATTCCCAGATGCCTAACTTATAAAAAAAAAATCAATACCTTGATAGTGCTCAGCTGCCAAATTATAATATCAAGCGGTTCATAATTTTTCTATGAATTTTTGATAATTACCGTGGAAACCACTCATTTATCCGTGGGTTTTATGTTTCGTAGCATTTAGCTCAGATCATTAGTCCCTAAGAGGTATCAGAAGATCGATTGGAAACAAAATTAACACTCGTATACATGACGACCTCGCTAATGAGGATAGCGATGCAAAGAGGAGGATATCGCCCAACATCGCACATCACAACCAGTCTCTCACTTCACGACGATCAGTCGGATCGCACTTCACAGATGAAATAGGTCTCGAACGAGCACGGCGAGTCATTCCACTTTAGGCCCTTGTCGTCTCTGTTCCAGAGTTCTAGACAGTTCTCTTCCTCTCCGTTCTCGTACCGGAAGTTGTTAGGCTCGCCTGCGTTCCAGTTGACGAAGGTCAGTGGGCGCCCGTTGGCCATCCAGAAGAAGTTGCCTTCTTCGGCCAGGTCCGTGCCTGACGTCCAGAAGTGCTCGCGGCCGTAGCCTGAAAGGAAAGGTTGAGAAGTTGGTTAGTCCGGTAGGTAGCTAGTGACCAGTGGCGGATCCAGGAGTTTGGTTTGGGGGGTCTTGAACCCAATGGGCGTCGGTTTTCAAGATAAAAAAGCATACGAAATTTTGTTTTATAGACAGTCCTAGGTATATGCTTGGGGGGAGAGGGGGGGTCCGCTTTGGGGGGGGGGGGGGGGGGGCTAAATCCGCTACTGCTAGTGACTTGATAGCTTTTGAAGAAACTCTTCCTGGAGCTTTAACGTTTCATGGTGCTGCAGAACTCCACCTCAAAACTCTACCCTGTATAGTAGAGCGGGACATAACCCTTTAGCTTGGGTGCCATAGTGGTTTTTATTAGAATTACATGATTTAATTGAATTAACAAATTTTTCGTTTGGCCGGCTTCACTTTGAGAATCAGCTCAAAAATGTATAGAGCGAAAATTATCTCATTCACCTTTACGCGCCGATTTTTTTGTGATTTTAAAGCCGAAGGTATTTTGCTACTGGTGATTCTGAAACCAGTTCCATAATTTCATTCAGAAATGCGCGAAAACAAAAATAACTTCTCCATACAAATAAATGTCTATCGCCAATCGACACCATTTGCATGGAGAAGTGATTCTTTTTCGCGCATTTTGGAAAGAAATTTAGGTTTTTAGGGTTCCGCAACTCAAAATTGTAAAACGGAACCATTATTAGGATCTCGTGCGTCTGTCTGTCTGTCCGTCCGTACGTGTGTCACACCCAATTTGCTCATAAACTACTTGTTTTTTGTTGCCGTGGACAGCGAGTGGTGGCGCGAGGGCAAAAATTCCTATATCCATGACAGTGGGCAGACGTAGGCTGGCTGATGATGATGATGATGATGAATGCTTACCAGAGTCCTTGACGTACTTCTCCAGCTTGTCATTCTCCTCTTGCGATGAGACGGACGCCAGGTGCATCCCGTGGTACCGGCAGTACTGCTGCGCCTTGAACCAGTTCGCCTGAAACAAACCGTGTGATGGGTCAATATTTAAATAAACAAAAAGTTAATCTAAAAGAAACCTAAAATAAAACTAAAATAAACCTAAATTTTCTACAAAAGTCCAGACCGTTGCCACTGGGGAGAGTCCCCAAAATGCTGGCAGCGTTTCCCCTTTGAATGGCCAGGCTGATGCGCTGGCCAAGGTAGCTGCCGGCCCTGGGGTCAACGGACGAGTCAATTGGACTTTATTCATAACATTTTAAAATTGAGCATAAGGTACTCTATATTTTTTTCAGGCAACTTGTTTTTTGTTGGTCCATTCTATAAAGCGAGCGCAGCTAGAGAAGTTCCTCGAGTCTACGGGAGCAATCCGACGTTTGTCTGTTTTTGTTTGTCTGTAGTAGGAGTAGGTAGGTATGTATTGATAGTCGATGTATCGACGAACATCGACAAGAACGGATGCAAGTTGGCCACCCTGACCGGCTGCCCGCCATGATACTTTTGACACTTCCGGTTGCAAGAGTCGATACCGCGCGTTTGGATAATTTCGAAACTCCCTATATCGAGCTACCTTTCCCTAACAGTATGAATGTTCGTCCAATGATAAATTGAGTTAATTTGGTCTTATCGTTATGAAATTTGGTAGGCGGGGCAAATTAAATCTAAATAATTTTTAAGTTTGAACATGAGCCAAATCGGTCGAGGGGTTGCGGAGATATGGAATTTTTTCGCTCATTGCTATGTCATGTCATAGATTATCATACCATACCTACCAAATGTGAGCACTTTCTCTGAGCCGGGACATTTGTATGTATACCCCATGGCAGCTCCTACCGCGCGCGGCATAAAGGCGCCAATCGAACAAAAAGGGGTATCCTAGCGTGTGGCCGACTGTACCTATCTTCTACTGCTAGACAAACGCACTTTCTAAACCTGCGCGGGCTAATAACAACGAACAAAGCGTGTTCTGTCTGTTCGTACAAATAAGGCACTTTTGTTTGATATAGATTAGGAGACGATATTATTCGCTTTCTTTTCAATTAGTTTTCAATTGTTTTTGTTTTATATTGTCTTAGTTATTAAAGAAAGAAAGGAAAAAAAGAACACATGTATTTAACGTCACATATAAATTGAAAACCATTTCGAAGAATAGGGATACTGATTACTATTAGGGGTTTAAATAAGTAAAATTAAAACGGATTATTAATATTTATCGCCAAAAATGTTTACTTCATTTTTCTTTCGATGACGTCATCATAGCCTCTAATGCGGTAGTTCCATTGCTAGGTACAAATATTTAAAAAAAAATACATTCGTCAACAACAACTGTCAAGTAAGTGAAACCGTTAAAGCGATATAAAAATGTGCAGTGCTTACGAAAGTTTAAGTTTTAAAACTGTCAAAAGTGTCAAATAACTGAGAAAATAACCTTCTTGTTGACTGTCTTGACACTGACATTTGTCAAACGTCAACATATTTTTATTTTTTAAAAGCATGAATGAATGCAATGAACTTAGTACATAATGCCAGTGGTGACGTCATACACAAAACTTTTAGAAATTTTAAATAATTAATAAAAAAATATTTACATAAAAAATTAAGAAAATATTCATATTAGTTTCTTATATTTGTCTATATTTTCGATTTATAGAATACAAAATAGGATTTGACGATGCCCATTGACTGCCTTATTTTTATTGCCTATTTCTCAGTCTACTTAAAAACTAGTAACGTAAATCAAAGGTCGTGGGTGGGTGACCACGTTTTAAAAACTCTACATTTTGGTCAGCTTCGAGTGCGCAGTGAATTTCCATTCCATTTTGCAGCGAACACGATAACGGAAACTAATAAAATTAGAACAGAAATACAGTTTCACAGTCACTTTTTCAGCAAGTTGTACAATTCCCTCTCTCACAAATAGATACTATACACCGTGCAATTTTAGTGGTTTTAAAGCCGAAGGTATTTAGTTGCACTCGTGATTCTGAGCCAAATTCCAAAATTTTACTTCAAAATGAGAAAAAAAAAACCACATCCCAATACAAACGGCTATCGCCAATCGACACCATTTGTATGGAGAAGAGAATTTATTTTTCGCGCGTTTTTTAATGAAATTTTGTAATTTGGCTCATAATCAACAGTGCAACAAAATACCTTCGGCTTTAAAACCACTAAAATTGCACGGAGTATTGCCTGCCTATCTAGCTCTAAGGAAATTGACTTTGAAAGAGTTTATCGGGACAGACAACACAGCTCAAGCAAAAATACGAATTCAATCCCGACTCCGGCGCGTCCCAAAAGAAGTGTGATGTTTTTCACCGTTTTATGCAGGTATGTATGTGGGTCTTTGCGTTACCTGTGTATTGTTCCCACCTATAGCCTGAATATCTGCACAAATAAGGTGCCGTTAAGGATAGACGATAGCAAGGTGGCGGGAAATTCAAAATTTTCACAGACTTTTACATTTTGTAGCTAAACTGAACTATTTTTGATCAGCGATTTTTGGTCGCGAGAATAAAACCGTATTCTTTTCATTATTGTAAACAACAGAACAACAATAATTCAGCCGATTATGTGTTCTGGTCTACGAAGCAGTGGTAGTGCCCAAACAACTTGTCGTAGACCAGAACACATAATCGGCTGAATTATTGTTGTTCTGTTGTTTACAATAATGAGAAGAATACGGTTTTATTCTCGCGAACGAAAAATCGCTGAACAAAAATAGCTCAGTTTAGCTACAAAATGTGAAAAACTGTGAAAATTTTGAATTTCCCGCCACACTACTATCTTCCAGCCTTAAATAGACCTTGTCGTAATGAGTGACATAGGATTCATAACGTCACAAAAAACAGTATAACAAAATACACTGTCTAAGCAGGCGGTATAACGTAAAACGTAGGTATTTGTCCCGCCTGCATTTCAACTAGTTTTTTTTTTCAAATATTCAACAGAGGGATTCGGGCTGCGTTTTGTCGCGCTCCTGAGGCTTACAAAAGTTTCGTGGCGACTTCTGTCGCATCCATTTTGTTTTGACTGAAACTATGTTAGTGCCGTCCGATAGGACCGCGAGTTAATTTCGTGGAAAGTCACAATTTGCGCCCGCAAACAGCGCCCGCCCGCCACAGTTTAAGGAGGAGAGCAGTATTATATCTATCCACAACAGCATTTCCCGAACTAATAATTGGTCTTGAACTCCCGAACCATTGGCGGGTCGCAAGTAATGATTGGGTGGGCTTAAAACTGAATACTGAAATACTTTGAACGCATAAATCTAATTGCGATTAAATTAATTGCGGTTGCAATTAAATTCGATAGCGGTACTTATTCTCATGAATACAAACAACATGACTAAAGTAAAAATGGGGTGAAGTATTATAAGCTGTTCCATGCATTTGGTGCAGTATATACCTATAGAATAAAATTAAATAGTAGTACTGGTAATAAAAAAAAAACTATCACGTAACTCTATTTTGCTTGACGCGCGGCAGCGTGTTTTGTATTGAATTTTCCTGTAATTATCTAAAAAAAAAAAAAACACTCAACCGCCGAGCCTAAAAAAATTGAAAATAGCCCTTATTGAAATAAACAATCTTTTTTTTTTTTACATTAAAACGATTATTTTTACGGTGGAAATTCTAAAGAATACAGGGGCTATCGGCCCACCAGTTTCGTACCTAGAGTGCGCCACAGGCCACGCCTACCTTTCGGTCCATCATCATCATCATTTTCAGCCCACATTTGCCCACTGCTGGGTATCGTACAGGCCTTTCCCCCCCTCACGCCATCCTCCTCGGTCTCTAGCTGCATCCACGGACCCTCTGTCGTCTTAGAGATGTCGTCTGTCCACCGAGCTACTGGTCTGCCTACTGACAGTCGTCCCGTTCTTGGCCGCCACTCCGTCACCCACTGCCTTTCGGTTACTTCTCTTCCTTTTACTGTGTCGACGTCCCAGAAACTCGCGCTGGCTGCGGATTTTACGTGATTTTTGACGTTGACGCCTCGAGGCCCCGAGGATTGAATTTGCTTCCTTACCCTCGTGTACCCTCTAACCTTTGCCCCGGTTTACCTAACCGGGGGCTTAATTGTTTAGCTTCAACATGTATATCAAAGGTAAGGTATTATATGTATTTCAAAGGGATCGCGATCGTGATCGTGCTCAAGAAATCCTTAAATTTTTTTTTCAAAAATCAAGGGCGTCAATGAGTTTGTAATTTTTTGCAAGGAATATCAAAACAGAAACAGATTATTTTGGTGACGCACAAGACGGCCTAGTTTTGAGAGATGCTATAAAGAACTCAATTTTAGATAGAAGTTATAGTTTGGTAGGTGAACGTTTATTTTTGTTTATGAAGTTCTTTCTGGTAATTAAGAAATTTAGTTTTCCAGCACTTTCCACAATGCGAGTAAAAATTCATGCCCAGTGTGTTTTTCTAGGCCTACGCGACGTATTTTAAATATCTGGCCGCTTGAATTTTCAAGCGCAATTTACTGCACAGCTAATGTCATTTAGCATAGGCCAATGCGTTTGTTAATTAGCCAGTGCGTTCCGAGACCGACTCGCGCGTACTTGAAGCCGATGAGGCTTTCTTTGATTTGTCGATATATCAACCTACCTGCAAGCGTAGCATAAGGCTGGGTTAGAGCGTATCCATGGGTATATGTATAACTATAAATAAAATACTCGTATGTAGGTATCTCACTCTTTTGATTGACGTAGAGCGGGATAGATAGAGTTATAAACCCATATATAGGTACGCTCTAACCCAGCCTCATGCTACGTTACGCTTGCTGCACGTGTTAGTGATAGCATTATGCTTCAAAAATCCTTTCAAGTAAAGATATTAGAGTTATAATATAATTTATCGGTTCATAATATGCCATACTCTGCCGTTCAATATACTCGTATTTAACATCTATGACGGTACCGAGAACAAATTCCGCAGTTTTGTGGAGAAGACCATCCCCTCTACCCTTGACGCATTTTTCCAATACGGGCGCAATATGGCGCAATTTACTAAATTTAAAATTTTACCAATTAAGACGTATTTTGTGTTTTTATTGAATAAAACAGCCTTACCTTTGAATAAAAATTACAAAGTATTTAAAATCAAAGCATTACTATGCGAATTAAAAGAGAAATTACTTTTTAAACTTTTTCAATTTGATCGCAATAGCGTCAAGGGTTACCCCCCAGTACCTAAAACCCAAGGTCAACCAAGACTCATCCAAATTCCTAGTTTCAAAGTTTCTAAACATGTTGGTTACGTTTATTTAAAAAAATACCTGTTTATCTATTCATGAACTAATAGTAGGTAGTTTTTTTTTACTTAGCCTCAATAGAACGAGACAGAAGACCTGCACAATGCACATGCACAAAAAACTTCATAGTAAAATTGTTAATCGTCCATATTGTGCACCTTATTTTCCGAAATAAATAGGTACCCATTATTATTATTTAAGGGTAGACGATAGCAAGGTGGCGGGAAATTCAAAATTTTTCACAGACTTTTACATTTTGTAGCTAAACTGAACTATTTTTGTTCAGCGATTTTTCGTTCGCGAGAATAAAACCGTATTCTTTTCATTATTGTAAACAACAGAACAACAATAATTCAGCCGATTATGTGTTCTGGTCTACGAAGCAGTGGTACTGCCCAAAAAACTTGTCGTAGACCAGAACACATAATCGGCTGAATTATTGTTGTTCTGTTGTTTACAATAATGAAAAGAATACGGTTTTATTCTCGCGAACGAAAAATCGCTGAACAAAAATAGCTCAAGATAGCTACAAAATGTAAAAAACTGTGAAAATTTTGAATTTCCCGCCACATTGCTATCGTCCACCCTTAAGTTCAAGAGCGCGATAGAATGCAATCCGTCCCACCCGCTCTATACAGTGAAAAAGTGAGATAGCGCCCATTTTTTTTAATGGTCGAAGCTGGACATTTGCTTTGGTTTCCCACACGATCACTTTTTTGCACCCAGTATTTTCACATTTTTCTCTTCTTTGCATTATTTTTTTTACATTTAAAAACGGTTATATTACGGTGGTTATTTTAGAGAATACAGGGGCTCGACCTATGTGCGGTAGGTCTTCTTGCCGCCTCGGCTTGCGCTTCGGTACTCTGCGAATATAGATACAGTCATTTATGCCTCCGCACCATCAAACCTTTTGTGTCTATAAATTCAGTGTCCGAGCACCTTTGGAAAGTAAGGCAATCGCCTAGACGCCACAATCATAGCAGGCACAATAGAAATGAAAACAATCGCATTACTGATAGTTGGGGGCGGGGCGTCTATAGCTCCTGAGCTGGTGAAAGCTCTTGACAAGCCGCATATTCGGTGCGAGCATTCGATAATGTAACGCTTGTAGTTTCTTTAATGTTTTGTCATTCATTAGTCAGTCAACTTTATAAGCAGTGAGAAGCATTTAGTAGAAATGTGAGAAAGGTTGCATATCTAGGACGTGACTTCAGACACGGGAGATACTTACAGCCTACATACTCGTGGGGAACATCGCTGGCACGATACGTCGGCCAAAGGAGGAAATCCTGGCTAAGGATCATGACTCATGATTCATGAGTTCTGTCCAGCTTCTCCAATAATAGTAGCATACCCGTGTGACATTGGAATATTAATACATCTAGTGGTAACTTTTATAATGTTTTGAAGATGCTTGATAGAGAAATGTGGTCTACTTCCCACCAAGTTTATCCACCCCGGCTTCGCACGGGTGCCATTGATAAATCAAAGAAAACAAAATTGCGTTCATATAATCCTTCCGTAAAGGTAACTTAGGTAGGTACCTATGGTTACGATGAAAACCGCATCAAGATACGTTGCGTAGTTTAGGAGGAGTTAGCGGATAAACAGACAAACGGTGACTTTGTTTTATACTATGTAGAGATTTATGTGAATCTTAGTATTTGCTCGGAGTGAATACAGCCCAGTAAATGACCATCGGCAGAACGTTTCCTGTTACTTACTCGTATAAATCAGTTGGAATATTTATCAAACCACCATGTGGAATAATGTGGATATTAAGGCTGGAAGATAGCAGCGTGGCGGGAAATTCAAAATTTTCACAGTTTTTTACATTTTGTAGATAAACTGAGCTATTTTTGTTCAGCGATTTTTCGTTCCCGGCGATAACATAGTATTCTTTTCATTATTGTAAACAACAGAACAACAATAATTCAGCCGATTATGTGTTCTGGTCTACGACAAGTTTTTTGGGCAGTGCCACCTGCTTCGTAGGATTCGGACTCCTGTCGGAAATGCGCTATCCAAAATAACTTTCTATGACGAAATACGAATACGACGCACAACTAGCGCCGATAATGAAAAAAAAAACATAGCTTTTTTTTGGGATGCGTTTTTGTGGCCACTTTTGGCGGGAATCGATTGCATTCTTAAGTTCTAGGATCTGGAATCCAAACCTTAGGTCCTAAAAATAGTTAAGCCTCGCGTTGAGGAATCGCCGGAGCATTATTTTGCTAAAAACGCATCCAAAAAAAGATATGATATTTTTATCATTGGCGGCGCTAGTTGTGCCTACTACTGGGCGTTATACTTCATGACCTTACTCGACAGTGGCGCCAACTAGTGAGCACTAAAACGGTAGCCCACAGATTGAAAAAAAAAACTGTCTCTGATGGATTATAAATATTATAATGCAACTTGCTGTAAAATTAGCATGAAGCTTACCTACATTGAAGAATATTATTATGTTACGGGGTGCACTCTAAGTCGATAGCGGAACTTTAAGTAGGCTGTCTACTGATCAATACAAACAACTTGAAAAAAATGAAGCGAAAAAAAAATCAGCTGTTTCATACATTTGGTGCAGTACTGAGTCGACCTTTTGTATAGAACAGCTGATATTTTTTTAGCTCCATTTTTTTCGCCACCTAGTACAAGTTGTTTGTATTGATCAGTAGACAGCCTACTTAAAGTTTCGCTATCGACTTAGAGTGCACCCTGTAGTTACGCCACGGTCCAAGTGGCCACGATGATAGCCGATCTCCGAATCAGAGGTTCCGATGGCTGATGGCTCTTAGAGAAAAAGAAGTAGGATCACCAAGCTTACCTTAAAGAATATTCCTAAGTAATACCGCTTCTCGCCAGTCTTCAGTAGTGGCATTGTCCACCGCGTCACGCCAAGCTCGTCGTCCACCTGGCAGCTCGTGCATTCTGGAATTAAACGAGACACAGGGGTTTAACACAAGCTAGCTTCTTAGGCTGGTAGCTGAAGGGGATCTATATGTTTGGGGATCATAGAGATAATACAGCCTAGGCCTAGCTTAGGGCGAGGACAACTGGAAATTTTATAGTTTTATGATAGCATGCACATAATTTTATAAAAGATCCTTGTAATTTGTTTGTAACATTTAAGGGCAATACATAAATATTTTTTTTTACATTTTCCTTTACTTTTACTTACGAGTATTACCTAAGAATTGACAGGTTTTGAGGAGGAAAAATCGTAAGAACTCAAGTTGTTTTTTTCTTAATACCGGGTTCGATTCATGAGATTTTTTTAAATCTGTGAATGCTGTTTGGTTTTCCTGATCTTCAAAATCGATGACGTGGTTTCTGCGATAATTTTTCTATCTCCTAAACTTTCGGACTACTGACTAACGAAGTAATTTGTATAGTCCGTGCGGGATCAGAATGGGATAATACCTTTTGGAACTGAGACGCTCGCGGTCCTGTAGCGTCAGCATTTCGGTAAACTCTAGTTGTCTATGGCAAACTCACGTCGAAGCTTGCTTGTGTTTTCTGTGCGTGTGGGTGTCTGCTCGAGTTTTATCACGTTTTATTAAATTAATGCAATAAAATTGAATCCTTTTAGATTACAACCATTAAACATTTTTGTGTATTTCCAATTTCATAACCCTATGATAGAACATAGAACTAAAAATTTTTTTACTGACGCTATTCGCGAACTGTCATTTTCGATTCAGTTCCAAAAGGTATTATCCCATTCTGATTCCGCGCGGATTATAAAGCGCTGTGGAACTTTCAGTCACACTGGATGTGGCAAGTGCCGCCGCTGTAGTGCCTGAGGCAGTAGATGTAGAGAAGAATTTCTGAATTTCCACCACAAGTCATTGACCTTGAAGCAAAATTATGTCATCTCATTTCCAAGAGATTATGATATAATGACGTTATCTTCCTCATAATTGCGTTACGTAAAGGAAAACGCACGAGCGTAACCGTAATTTTGGGGAAAGTAGAACTCTAACATTTTTGAATCTACTGTAACACGACCGTTTAAGGGATTTTTTCTTTGGTATTTGAACCTCTGAAGGATGGGATTTAGGAAAAATATATTCATGTTCAATATTCTTCTCTACAATGGTACTCTTAAAAGGTACATGAAGTAAAAATCTGTAATTATAATTAAAATTATTATAATAAAACTATTTTCATGCAAAAAATATATTTTTACCCAAGCAATAATAATTTATGATTTGGCTTTTGAGAATAACCAGAAACTGCTTTAGGTACTTTCTACCAGTTGTTAAAAATTGCTTCTTTTTACATCAAAATTTAAAATATTCCAGTCATTATGTCTGTTAAAACATAAAATATATAATGGTAGTTTAACGAGTTATCTAGGTAATATCACAACACATTAATCAGGTAGCAAGAAGTGTCAAAGCAAAAATTACATTAGTGTCAGATAGTTGTGGTCACCGTAATGTACCTACGTCCACATAGTTCTGCTCAAGAAAGTAATTTAAGACAGCGCTACCCATTTGCACAATAATTTATGGCTTAAAATTCACACTGGTCAATTAATTAAACATTATTATTTACACTCATTCTTACTAAATGGCTCTACTGCATTTTTTGGTGAGTCACAAAAGAGATGAGATAATTAGGTGCAAAAGTTGAAGCTTGTGTGTTAGGCTAATAGCGCACTAGGCGGCCAGGGCCCTCAGCCTGTAACGAAATGGTGCCAAAATGGGCTCCCGGTTGACAGTTTCAATTACGATTTATTAATGCCGTCGGTCCAGTGTCGGTTCTTTTAATGTTTTTGTAGTACAGCAAAGAATATTAAGAGTCTAATTCTAGAGGATTAGTTCGCTGGATGTAGGAGAGCAACGAAAAAATCCCGGTTTTGTCCTTCTACCTGGGACGCCATTGATACGCCATTGTGTTACAGGCTAAGGCCCCTGGTCGCAGCGGCCAGCGGCTCCTTTCCCACGGTCCTACAGGGGATTCTTAACGGCTTGTTTTCAGCAAAAAACGCATCCGAAAATCAAGAGTTAGCTATGACTTTTTAGCGCACTAATTTACTAGGCTACATGCTAGTCAACGCGGTAACACTCAAGAACTCAAGTGGAGCAGTAGTATATTATTACAAAACAGCGTTTTACCGGATTTAGGTAAGAAGATAACACTCGGTTTTACACTTAAGGGCAGCATTACTATCATTAGGTACCTACTCGTCGCCCTCGGCTATAATCTCTGATCTGATGCGAGGAAGTGATGCATTTAGAGTCTAAAATACGTATCCCTACTCAATACTCAATGTACTTTGTAACAGAGTTTTTCAACCATTTTCATGACGCAACCTCCTACGGCGGCAAAAGCTTTTTGCGATTACCTACCAGGGGTTTGTCCGTTAAACTATAACCCCGAACCCCAAAAACCCTCCTGAAGAAGCTTCGCGATCCCTTAGAGCAGCTTCCGACCCCCCTCGGGTAGAGTCTGGCTACCGAGAGTTGGCATTGAGATTATTTGAAAACTTTTTATGTGGCAACTCTAAGGTAACGTCAAGGTATGTCAACGTCAATCATATGCCATTTATACTAGTTGTGCTCCGCGGTTTTACTCGCCAGTCTCAATGTGGTAATTTCTAAAAATCCCCTAATAAGCGTCTTCTACGTCCTAAAACGAATCCCCATACGAATTTTGAGATTTGTAGCTCTTGTAGTTTAAGAGATCGTGATCAGTCAGTCAGTCAATAAATAATTAATTCACTGTTATGTATACTACCAGGGCCCTTAGCCTGTAACACAATGGTGCCAAAATGGGCTTCCGGTTGACGGTTTTAATTACGATTTAATGATGCTGTCGGTCCAGTGTCGGTCCTTTTAATGTTATTGTAGTACAGCAATAGTACATTACTGCCGCGATCTGTAATGAGTGCGTTTCTGGCGCGCTTTTGATGGCCGACAGAGCGCAGCGTAGCGCAGCTCAAGGCCCTCACAGTGCGGTCAGCATTGCAGCCCTTGATGGACAAGCTGAAATGAAGGCCGAGACCGAAGGTCGAGGCCTTTATAGCGCGGCCAGCAAGGGCTGCAATGATGACCAAACTTGAGGGCCGAGAGCGTAGCTAAGCTAAGCTCGAGGCAATCATAGCGTGGCCAGAAGCGCACTCATTGCAGACCAAGGCTTGTATAGTGCTTTACTCAAACAATGCGAGTAATTAAAATATTAATTAGAATAGTAATTAACATAGTAATTTAATTAGCTTACCATTTGTCGTAGATTAAGTACTTTTTGTCGATTTTCCATTCCGCAAACTTTTTGTTGGTAAGCTTGCTTGTATTTTTCTTTTGACTTCGGTGGCAATAAATTTCCAATTACTAATTTCGCTTGATTTTGAATGTCCGGCGGTGTTAAACACATTAAATCCGAGGATTCGTCGCTTTGAGAGTTCACTTTTTCAACAAAAACACAGAAAAAAATCACTTCGAACAACGCGCGAAAAGTCGAAAACAATATGGCCGCGCTTTTTTTTTCTGTGCAATGTGTCGACTGCCAGTACCCATACAGCCTAATTCTAAATAAATACTTTTTGCACCTGATGTTTGAGTTCTATTTATGAAACAAAACTCGACATTAATGTTTTTCTGGCCGCAAAACACAAGACATTAATGAAATTCCATACAACTTTTCTGGCGCCTAATCCAAGTAGCCCGCAAGTCCGACTTTGCTCAAAGAAGGTTGTCGAATTAATGTCCACATTACGAGCTTTTTTGAGTAAAGAATATTATGAGTTTAATTCTAGAGGATTAGTTCGCTGGTTGTAGGAGAACAACGAAAAAATCCCGGTTTTGTCCTTATACCTAGGACGCCATTGATACGCCATTGTGTTACAGGCTAAGGCCCCAGGTATCAAAACAATAATTCAATTTTCTTATAGTAATATTGATGTTGCCACAATGAGTTTTTTTTTATTTGCCGCCCTTTTCCATTGCCATCTCTCGGTAGCCAGACTCTAGCTTTGCGATAGATAACCCAGGGGGTTGCGATCCACCGGTTGAAGAGCACTGCTTTATAATGGTAACCATAAGTGTATATGATCGCAAAATAAATAAATAAATAACATGGTAACATATGTAGGACCTTTAATGGACACTGCCGAGGGTTCTACACATAATTTCCTATCACGAATATAATCTGAGAGTAAGCGTGTATCCAAAAGAAGTTACATTTCAATAGGCATTTAGGCATGGGTGTGTCTCAATCACAATCGATGAATCTTTGCAATTAAAAAAAAAATTGCAACAAATATGACCAATTTAGAAATCTTTTGTCAAGGTGTTGCAAGTTTGACCATATTAGGTACCTACCAAACATTTTCGCAAGTGTAGATTTTTAGCCGTCAATGTCAAATAATAAAGCAATTTGTCGATTAAAAGGTGCTTAATGACAGAGTAATAACAAAATGTGATTAAAAGTTGCACCTATGTGCAAACGAGTTGGTTGGATCAAAACATCATTACCAAGGTTGGCCAAGGTTGTTATCAAAACAATAACAATTAACTTAGTTATTGCAAATATCTAAACTTTCTAACCGTCTTTATTAGACTTTTACAAGGTATTGCGTGACAAACATTGATCTCATAAGGGTAAGTATAGAGGTAGGTTCTAAAGGCTCACTTCGTCGATAAAGGATCCCTACATGAGAAAATGTATCAACCTTTCCATAACTTTAGTTAGTTATAGTCAAAAGCCCGATTTACATTGGTCAAGGTCAATAGCTAGTAGCGAGTACAAGTACAGTAGCGAGTGACGAGAGCCTGGATGAGTATGCAATCGCCCCTGCTGTGCGATCAGTTTACGTCACTGTCTTACTCACCTACTAAAAAATCTGGAAACTAAACTGGGCCCGGTCCCAGTTTCAGCAGGGTGTCGGATGTAGTGTGCTTGCCTGTTTGAATTTCTATAGTGACTTTTTACTTTTGACGTTTATTGTATTTATTAAATACTGAATAAAAATATTTGAGTTTGACTTTCTTAACATTAACATAGTAAAGAGATGCCACTATAATAAATCTAACTATGAAGCACAAATAAGAGGTATCCTTACTTCCTTGAGGTATGTGAATAAAGTTTGCTAAACTCATGACCATGTAAATGGGGCTCCAAGGAATGTGAATAATTCAACCGTTTCCGTGGTCGGTAACCTTTTGCATTTGCATCGATACGTCGTATTTCGCGAACGGGTGGCGAATTTCAAATTATTTTCGTGGGAAGCGAGCATACTTTTTGGCATTCGTGCCGTGACTTATTGCTTATTGTATGCAATTTTAGTGACTTTTGGTGACGAATAATTTCCCTGAAATTCCTGAATTTGATTAGGTACGTAGGTACCTAGAGATGTGCTGTCTCAAATCTGAACATCCTACATGGCACCATAAAATATAGTATTGGTTTCAAAAACAGACCCAATTCGGAAGGCAAAGTTTTTTGTTCGAAAGTCCGTTATTGGCTTAATCTTATCTTTAGACAATATTGAGAAACTAATTTAAATAATTTTTATTTTGGTCCAGTAGTTTTGTTTTTATGCGCTAAAATGTTTTGTTCCTATGACCGCCAATATGCTGACCGTCGCGTGACGTCATAAAACCGTATCTTTGAAACGTTGTAAAATCCAAACTACTGAACCAAAATAAAAAATATTGAAATTAGTTTCTCAATATTGTCTAAAGATAAGATTAAGCCAATAACGGACTTTCGAACAAATAACTTTGCCTTCCGAATTGACAGTTGTTTGTTATAATTTTTAGGGGTATAAATTCGCAAATGCGAATAATAATTAAATAAAAACAAATTACCTGTTTTCCCAGCGATGGCGTTTAGTGCTGAATTTAAGTTAACACATTGCGCGCCAACTGCCAAACTTAACAGCACTGCGGCACAGACCAACTGTTTCCGAAGACACATTTTTGACACTTTTATTTTTTCGTTTTACTAAAAAGTTTGCAGCTTTTCTAAACAGCCGTCTGTTCGACTAGTCAACTTGGTTTGGTAGGCTGGGTTACCCAGAACGATTAATAACATATTTTATAACCGGTGTCTCTAATTAATGAGGTGATGTGGTAGTTAGGATCTATGATTTAGTAATTTTGTTTACCTAACTACTACTATGCGTTGGACGGGGTTTTGGATTTAATTACCTACCTAGGTACCTTTTATAGGTGACGTGGTGTCTGACCGATCTGATAATTGCATAATAGGTAAAGGCTAGGTTAGATATTATAGTTTCATCAATGTTTTCCACACTGGCACGTTGCTAAACTATAAGGTTTGTTTATTTCCATTTTAAAAAAACAAGCTTCGATCACTGTCAAATGTGTCCGCCTCTTTCCAGAGCATTGTTCTAATGGCTACAATTTACAACAGTCATCAACTAAATAAACTTTCGGAAAGAACGCAAACAACATAATAAGTATTAAGAGCCATGTCAGAGGCCCTTTGGGCGGCCTAAAAACTCTGACACTAGGGGTGGCCACTACCTCATACGATAACCTACCTAGTATTATAATTATGGAAGAACCAGTTCAGCAGACTCATTTGAACCGTCAAAACGGATGTTCATTCTGTATCTGTATCAACCTGTATAATAATAAAAAAATGCTTTATCGAAACAAATATCTCAAAACATCTCCTTAACTTTGCGGTCCGAGTTCTTTCAAACAAAAATCGAATCACCAAAATCGGTTCACGTAGAAAAAAATCTGAGGTAACACACGTTAAAACAAACATAGAGGTCGAATTGAATACCTCCTCCTTTT
This sequence comes from Zelleria hepariella, assembly GCA_949319315.1. NCBI lineage: Eukaryota > Metazoa > Arthropoda > Insecta > Lepidoptera > Yponomeutidae > Zelleria > Zelleria hepariella. The sequence continues at coordinate 17,520,723 of OX439385.1, forward strand.
TGAGTCGTTTAAAAATAAAAACTCATATAATTTTATTACTGCTGTAAATGTCCGACCTAAGTATTTACTCAGTTTCATTTTTGTAGAATTTTCACATGGCAATGTCGAACGAATTCTAATACCCTCCGACTGTAATCATTATGTTTAATGATTGTATCAAGGCTACAAACATGTTTATGATGATAATTATCTCATCTCTTACAATCGTATGCATAAGGCCGAGGCATTTCGGTGGTTGGGCAATGTCTAACAAAAGATATTAGAATGTATGCTCTACGTAGAGTTAACACTGAACACGTGGCTACACACGTAGTTCTTAATCCCAGGTGCATAGGCACGAAATTTCTACGAAAATACAATGGCTGCCCTCTGGGATGCATGACTGAACTGTACCTAAAGCTCTATGCATTTCTTTGTGTGACTTGGTGTTTTGTGTAGTACACACACATACCTATTAGACACACCTACAGATTGGATAGTAGGTAAAGTCAGCCACACGCTAGGATACCCCTTTTTTACACTTTTTTTTAAACTTTCGTAAGCACTGCACATTTTGTATTTCGTAAACGGTTAAACTTACTTGTATTATGTCGGTGTAGCCGACTAGTTTCGGTTCTCATTCGGAGACCCTTCCCCCCGCACCGGAACTGTCAGCGCGCGCGCGGCGCCTAGTGACACATAGTCTGAGACTGGCCACGGCGTCGCGAGGGCCGTCTCAGCTCCATGATTAAGGTCTCCGAATGAGAACCGAAATCAGTCGGCTACACCGACATAATACAAGTAAGTTTAACCGTTTACGAAATACAAAATACCCCTTTTTGTTCGATTGGCACTAGGGCATGCACCCGGTTCCACCCGGTTCCGAAATACCCGGGTATACCCGGTTCTGACGAGGTATCTGCAGAACCGGTTCCGAAAAAGTATACCCGGTTCCCCCGGTTCTTTATAAAAATCTAAAAAGTTACTTAATTCCGCAGTAATAGCTGTAGTTCCTCGGCCCAATTCCGATGATAAGTGCAGGGGTATTGTCAACCTCGTACAGCACTTGTCAAGGAACGAAAATTATGAAGTTATCAGCACAGATGAGGTGGGAAATGTCGGCAAAAACGATGTTATTCTTGTCCTAACCTGGACAGCCTCAAGTTCGAGACCACGTAGACGTAGACATCAATCAGTATAGAAATGGCGACGTTTGAAAATGGTGGAAGTTGTTTTAGCATCCTTTCGCTAGCATATGTAGGTATTACTATTTGATGATGATTCCATCCGACCGGATTCGGTCATGGTGACTGTGGCGGCTGGGGAAGGCGTCGGTCATTTGCCGTCATGTGACTTATGTAGCCTATGTTGGCTGTAAAAGGGCGGTTTCACCTTCTTCTTTTATCCTTTTACTCCTCCGTGGAGTCTGGGGCTGACACAAGGGCTTTCCATTTGTCTCTTTTATGGCTAGGGAGGGTAGCTCTGGCCAAGTTGATCCCTTCTCTTTGGTCTCAGAGAGAACTTATCTTTTCCACTGGGACGGTCTTCCGTGTTGTCGTGAGCTTCCGGCGGGTTTCCAGTCGAGAGGCACCTTCGGGATGTGGTGAACGGGTCTACGCAGGGTATATCCCAGCCAACGCCATTTGCTTTTCCTGATGTCTTGGGCTACGGGTTTTTGTTTGGTGATCTGCCACAGTTCGGCATTTGAGATGGTGCCAGTTGTTGGGCCAGTGTCTTCGTAAGATGCTTCTTAGACAGTTGTTGACGAAGACCTGGATCTTGTGTGACACAGCTTTTCCGACCTTCCGGGTTTTGCAGCCGTTCAGTAGGGCCGTTTTCACGTTGGAATTGAATAAGCGGATCTTCTTGGATTTAAGAATGCTAGGACTTTTCCAGATGTCCTTTAGTTGGGCAAAGGCTCGTCTAGCTTTTTTGATACGCCTTTCAACATCCCGTTCAATCCCTCCTTGGGGTTGCACCTACACGTTAAAATTCTATTGGACTGAATAAAATTCCATACTGTATGGCCGCTGGCGGTCTACATCTGAGTTCATTACGTCTGGCATCAAGAGCAGCTCTTCGTCTGGCATCAAGGACAGCTCTTCGTTTGGCCGCGAACTCGGAGATGTTTGATTTGTATATGGATTTAACGGGTTCACTTACTTTTACTTTTGTTTGATTTGACTGTATGCCGCCACACGGCTCGGTCTTCAGCCTGCTCTTCCCATGTCAAATGGTCGATTGCACACCTTTTCATGTGGCGTTTCTGCACGTCCTTAAACCTAAGGTACTTCCCGTCTTTCTTGAGTTCCCATTCCTATGAGCATGACTACTTAAGAGCTATGCCGCTAACAAAGTGTGGTGCCTGAAAGGATATTCTCCTCAGCAGGCTAAATTTTTAATCGTTTACGCAGCTCGCTAAGTGACAGGAGCTTAGACGTGGTTAGTTGTTGATCCTGACTGTGTAGTCTGATTTTGTATAAGATAATGATATTTTTGGAGTTCCTTTATTCCTGTTATTTCATGATAACAATGCCAGTTTTTATTTCATACCTGTTAATAATGTCATATCCAGCCTATCCTTTCAGTTTTTCAGTGATTTATTTGATTATTATGAAACTTACAGTTTTATCTGTCGGAACCGGGTAGAACCGGGTTACCCGGTTCCGACTGCTCACAGAACCGGGTATCAAAAATCTGGAACCGGAACCGGTTCTGCACGCCCTAATTGGCACCCTTGTGCCGCGCACGGTAAGAGCTACCATGGGGTATCCTAGACTGTGGCCGACCGTAAGTACCTATAGCGTTATACATGGTGGCATCGCCCAGCTCCTTAGTAACCTCTTATTCCACTTACAGTTGGGTAGTATACCGAGCAAATGAATGCCAAATTGGTTAAGTATGTACCTTATGTACACGAGACAGCACGTTTATGCTTACCCGCTAGCGCTCTACCCTGTTACGATAAGGGCGACTTTACAACAAAAGTGTACGCTTTGACGTGATGTCGTGTGTACTTACCATGTATGTACTGTAAATTACAACCTGTGGTATAACCAATGTACTTTGTGTATTAGGAAATGAGTTTACCAATAAGGTAACCCTACACTACTTACCCTAGTAGCTAAGCTCTCAGCTAATTAATTTACACAGAGCAACTGTACGGGTATCATATTATTATGCCGCACTGACCCACGCCCTAATTACGTACCTTGCAGCTAGCAAGCAGAAAGCGATCGATTGCTCTATAGGAGGAGCGGGTTATCATGCTCCTCACTATAAATTTAAATTTCTTGCCAAGCAGATGTTATGTTTGGGCCCAAGCCGGGTCCAACCGATCATGGTTGGAAGTTGTATGCAATTTATCCTTCCTATTTCCATTAATTTATCTTCCTTTGGAGCAATGATTGACCACACAAAGTTGTTATTTATTGGAATTTTTAAAGAGGCGTTGATTTAAATGTCTTATTAAATAGCCAATTTCCGCGTGACACGGTAATGTAATTGGCAGTTTTTTAACAGTGTAGTGATTTGTCGCTCGCGCCTCGTGGAGTTTTTTATACTCAGCTACGTAACGAGAAATATCTTGCTGGCGTGATGCAGGATTGGTAGAGATAGTTGCTTAACTGTATATCGAAGGAATCACCTTATTTGGAGGTAAGATAACCATGGCCTCCTGTGTATCAAAGTTGTTTAATTTTCAAAATTAAATATTTCAGTAATTTTGCTCCAATTATTAATAGGTTTTATTGTATAAAAAGCCTTACTTTTCAATAAACATCGCAAAGTAGGTACATGAAATCAAAGCATGATTCTGAATGCGAATCCAAAGAGAATTTATTTAATGAACTTCGTCAATATTGACGAAATAACGTCAAAGGTATAGGGGCAGGTCCTGTAGACAGTCTATTTTCCCAAATTTTTCGTAGTTCCGCTGCCATTTCTACGTTTTATTAGCTATTTCAAAAATCATTTTTTTTCTGATAAGTACAATACATTATTGATGTTCCCAAGGTAGTTCGACTCCAATAGACAGTGTAATAATGTAAGTAAATAACAGCTGAAAGTAACACCTTTTTCGGCGCGAAAAACGCATCGCTCTAATTTCTTTCACGCTATTTTTTTGTATAAAAACTATTTGCAAACCTCCGTATTGGTCATCTACTAATATAAACCAAGTTTCAGTAAAATCCAGCCTGTAGTTTAGAAATTAAACCGGAACTACGTTTGTATGGGAAATCGCTGCTTTAGGGCGTTCTTAAATTAGGGACCCTAAAAAGAGATAGGTATCCGTATCGCTGACCGAACGTGGTATGTGCAGATACAGGTAGGCACCTCGTAGGCACCTAAACACCTAAGTGATAGTACACCTAATGATAAAATTATAATAGGAACAACCGGTTTGTTGATGACGTTGCCATTTGAGAATGCTTGCGAATTGCCTTTTATTGTCTGACCGTCTGGTGGGGTGGTAAATAAAATTATAGGTCAAGTGTTACAAGGTCGTGGCAGGTAAGAACCTTTACAGAAAAGGCCTGTAGAACTTTAGGGAGGTCCGGGTCATTGGGAGAACATTGGGAGCAAACGCTGAAATCCAGAAAAAAATCGGTAGTTTTCTTACGTTAGCTGTATTCGGTAACAAGTAATCATAACTTTGCCACCGTTGAATTTTGAACCGTCATGTATGACTTTTTATTGGAAATGACATCAGCTAATACCTCTTTTCGTTTGATAATTAATTAAACTATCATGTGAAAAGGGCACCCTGTATACTAATATCGAAGTGTCTTTTAATAAAATCGAAGCTACGGAGGTGCGGAAAGCTTTGGCACATTATTACAGACACTATCAGCGCGTCTATTCTCTAAAAAATCTACTCACGCTTTGACCGTCAAAACACTGGAAAATAGCCCTTACTGAAATAAACAATAGGTACTTTATTGACATTAAAAAACGGGAATACTTACGTTGTTTATTTTAGCTATTAAAGGGGCCTAACATGTATGCAAAAATAATTTAAAGATTGTTATGAACTTTTTTTTTGTTTTTTCTAAAGGTATACCCGTGCTAGGGAATAATTTAAACATTTATAATAAGTTGAAAAAATTCACTCGGGACAGGACTTGAACCCGCAACCTCTCGCATCCCCCGTCCAGTAGACGGAGACTAGTTGAAGAAATTCGCATCGACAGTTACTTGACTCGGTAGCTCAATTGGGTAGGCAAAGTTTTTTGTTCGAAAGTCCTTTATTGGCTTAAACTTATCTTTAGACAATATTAAGAAACTAATTTAAATATTTTTTATTTTGGTCCAGTAGTTTTGTTTTTATGCGCTAAAATGTTTTGTTCCTATGACCGCCAACAGTATGCAGACCGTCGCGTGAAGGTCATAAAACCGTATCTTTGAAACGTTGTAAAATCCAAACTACTGAACCAAAATAAAAAATATTGAAATTAGTTTCTCAATATTGTCTAAAGATAAGATTAAGCCAATAACGGACTTTCGAACAAAAAACTTTGCCTTCCCAATTGGTAGAGCGCCTGCACTGTATGCGAGAGGTTGCGGGTTCAAGTCCTGTCCCGAGTGAATTTTTTCAACTTATTATAAATGTTTAGATTGGTATGAAATTATGTTTAAAATCTAAAATTCTAGAAAATATAAGTACGGCAAATTAGATGCACACTGATTATATTAGTAGTTTATTTTATAAAAATACGCAGGTGGACTCTAACTAAAGTTAAACAGACTTGCTCTACATTCTGTACCATCGCCATTGTAAAGATAAGCATAGAGCTTTAAGCTGGCCTTTCACTAAAAGTCAAGGCCACAAGGATTATTCCATTCCAAGGATAGCCTCTGCTGTATAGCCTGTTCTTTGAACGATGGCAATGAACTTGAAAAATAAAAAACTTTGTTATACGAGTTCTCAAAACTTGACACCTTTTTGACAGTTAATATGAAAATGAAATCGACTTATTGGCACAAAAAAAAAGTTTTAAGTAGGTAAATAATAAAAAACTGGTCCTAAATCCCACACACACCCTTAGAGACACCGATTCGCGCGAGAAAACTATTAAAAGTTGCCGAAAACCTGCGCACGCGGCGATATCGCGCGTGGTTTCGCGTCGGCCGTGTCTACTCAACTAAGGAAGGCACGATAATGTAAATAAAATAAGCTGAGGAGTGCCCAAAGAGAAGGCTTTATGCAATACTTAAGATGGGGCCACACGAGTCGCTAATTCTCCAGCGCCGGTTCTGACTCTACATAAATTGTCATGTTGTGAAACATTTTCCCGTCTTCACTATGTCGGTAGGTTTATTATTACAGTTGTTTTATCTAACGAAGGCGCATGAGCCATACTTGTTGTAATGCGTATAGACGCACGCCCTTGTGTGCGTAACTCAAAAATTCGAAATTCAAATTCAAAGACACACGCAAAGACAATGTGCATGTACATTTACACACACAAGTACATAGGTATAGCTCATTCACCTTCCTGAGATAAAACATCTGTATGTCCCATCATTGGGCTTACAATGTTAGTAAGTATTCAACGTCTATACTCGGATTTAACCCCCGACGCCAAAACAGGGTTGTTATAAGTTCAAAGTGTGTATCTGGGTATTTGTGTATTTGTGTATCAGTCCGCGGCATCGTAGCTCCCAAACGGGTAAACCGATTTGGATTTAGATATTTTTTTGTTAGAAACCTTCACAAAAAATCAAAGCTGACTTGATTGAGAGTGTTCTTAGCTAGATTTCACCAAAGTCGGTTTAGCCGTTTATTGAGATGCCTATTCTACTTTGAAATAAAAACCTAGAGGGGTATTAAAAATTTTACATTATTTAGCATTGTGTGTGAGATAAAATTTACCTAGAGCGTTGAATCAAAAGCCCCGTGTGAGACCGCCTTCAAGCCAGCATTCTTGCGGTCAAGCGACTCCCCAGATGGCGCAAACTGACGTTGAATAGAGGCATCATGCCGTCGCCATTAAAGCATCTTAACATTTGAAGCAGACGTGACCTTTACAAGGTTTCCTCGGGCATTCAGGTCTGGTGACGTAAGTTGCGTGAGATAGATACGATTTTGCAACGATTCGGCGGGTGTGTAGACGGTTTTATGTTGGGAGAGAGTACGGGATTGGAGTCAAGGTCAGTGACTCTATAAAACCTAGACGGTTGTTGGTACGATTCAGGGTACGCTAGGATATCGTGTTAGGTCTTAATAATATCACGTACGGCATAAGTGCGTTAGTCGAAGAATAAGGAGTATCTTAAGGCAGAACATCTGCTAAACGCCGGGACTAACCACTGGATAGAACTCCATCAACCAAAAATCCTCTCCTCCGATCGACACTACTACCGTAGAATGGTACGGGTGGCGATCGAGATCAAAAAGCATAAAAATTTCAATTGGGAGGATGGTTTCAAACTATCATCAACGTGGAATCCAGTGTTACATAAATTTAAGTCACGCGATTCATCTTCGGACATATCCGCCGATACTGTGAGTGTTGTGTGCCGGCCCACTGCAAATGACAATAGTGATGTGAGGGTAGTTTCCCAACTGTCACCACAATAATTAAAACACTCTCCGCTCCAGTCTACCCGCGACCATGGCAGCTGTAACGCGGCTGAAACGTCGGGATAAATAAGGTAATTAAATTTGCCTAAAAACCAATCGCGATTCGACCCGTTTCGAATACAATAATGTTTAAATATCGCGAATCATTAAAAGTGAATATCTTAATGTGTCGTTGACTATACGCATATTGTCTGGTACACACGTCGACCCTTACACGCTAGCACTCTACTCGGTTACGTTACGGGCTACTTTACAACAAAACTGTACACTCTGATGTGCTGTAGTGTGTACCTACGTAGATTAGGACTCCGCTGATTTGGCTGGTCGTGGTTGAAAGCTCGATTATTTTTCCTTTGAAAGTGTACTTAAATGTTTGGGTTGAGTTTTTTTTTCGCAATGAGTTTCCAGGCTGCTTATTTAGACTCCACTGATCACGAAATCACTATTATTATTGGTCGAGGGCGGTTGAAAGTTCATTATTCAACCGAGGGGGCTGGAGTCAAAAAGAAGAGTCCTATGCCCAGCAGTGGGCTTTGCTTAGGGGCTGAGTGTTATTTTTTCTAATAGGCAGCCTCACAAACTATTGCGGTACTGATACTGCCACCAACTCTACAAGTAGGTATCCATATTGCTTCTAGAAATCTCCATCATTGAAACAACGGAGCTACCAAAGAGCTACAGGCATAACTTGTCAAAACTACGGCGTTAAACACAAGCTAGCAAAGAGCTACACACATAACATGGCCGAACTAAGGTGCTGAACTTATTATTGTCAAATGCGGTACTGCTATACAATAGATACCTACAACGAAAGTAATCATTCAATTGACCACATACTAAGCTTTTAATGTCGTTGAAATGTCAAACCTTGTCATTACATTACATTAGCAGTGAGATTACCATCTGTTTGACAGCAGTCATTAAAAAAACACTCCAGCTAGGTGCCAGGCGCATCTACTTTGTCCCAGTTCACGTTCATAAAAACTTAATTAACGATGAATGCAGCTTTTATTGAAACCTTGATAGGACTTTGCCCTCAGCAGCCTTGAGTCTTTTATGGGTTTTCAACCTTACAGGATACAAAAGAAGTACAGAATACAACGTGTTACAAAACATCCTAACTCTTTTTACAGGGTGTAACCTAGTGGTCAACAGGATTTCAAATCTGTAAAAAAAAGTTGCAAAAAACAATTTTTATTTTATAACCTCAAAATTGAAAAAAAATAATAACTTTTTGTTTTTGGTATTAGCTCAAATTTTAAAATATGTTTGTATGTGTAGGTGCATTTATATACCTTTGAGTTGTTAAAACATTGTGAAAGACAATGAAAACAATATTTAAATAGTACATTACTGCCGCGGTCTTTAATGGGTGCGTTTCTGGCGCGCTTTTGATGGCCGACAGAGCGCAGCGTAGCGCAGCTCAAGGCCTTTACAGCGTGGTCAGCATTGCAGCCCTTGATGGACAAGCTGAAATGAAGGCCGAGACCGAAGGTCGAGGCCTTTATAGCGCGGACAGCAAGGGCTGCAATGATGACCAAGCTTGACGGCCGAGAGCGTAGCTAAGCTAAGCTCGAGGCCATCATAGCGTGGCCAGAAGCGCACTCATTGCAGACCAAGGCTTGTATAGTGCTTTACTCAAACAATGCGAGTAATTTAAATAGAACCAGCTTACCTTTTGTCTTAGTTTACTTTCTGTTGATTTTTCATTCCGCAAACTTTTCGTAGATAAACTTGTATTTTTCCTTTGACTTTGGTGGCAATAGGTACCTTTAAATATCTTATTTCGCTTCCTTTTTATGTTCGGCGTTGTTAAACACATTGAATCGGAGGATTCGTTGCTTGAAGAGTTCACTTTTATTTACAACAAAAACAGCACGCACAGAAAAAATCACTTCGAACAACGCGCGAAGCGGCGAAAACAATATGGCCGCGTTTTTTTTTCTATGCAATTTGTAGACTGCCAGCACCCAAACAGCCAAATTCTAAATAAATACTTTTTGTGCCTGACTTTAGAGTTCTATTTTTGAAACAAAACTCGACATTAATGGATTTTCATACAGTTTTTCTGGCCGCAAAACACGACATTAATGAAATTCCATACAACTTTTCTGTCGCCTAATCAAAGTAGCCCGCAAGTCCTCCTTTGCTCAAAGAAGGTTGTCGAATTAATGACCACATTACGAGCTTTTTTGAGTAAAAATACTTTTCTAGCGCCACAGCGTTCACATTTTATTAATTTAAAAAATCAACGGAACGTCACAGAGCAAAAAAAAAATTAGGTTGTGATCCCTATCACCGGGTGCTATTACCCTGTAAAAAGAGTTAGGTACTTTTGTAACACCTTGTATATTTTGAATAGAAGCTGAAAATAGCAGGAAATAGTTGGTCAAGGCAATTTCAGTAGTACTCCGTCTGAAAATAGGCTGCATGCAATCGATGGAGAGAAAATAGACGACCAGACGCACAATAACATGTACGGTACTCTACCGGAAATGAAACCCACGGTCGTATGTGTGTAGCTATACAGCTCGATATAGCGCTTTCTATCCCGCTCTATGTAAATACAAGTGAGAGAAAGCTCTGTATCTAATGCTATTGAGCTCATTTCGGCTCGGACATGAAACTCGAGGGTGATAAAAGTTTTCACAGCAAACATAAGTAGGTACAGTCTACAGCACATCGACCCTTACACGCGTGCACTGTATTCAGTTACGTTACGGGCGACTTGCAACGAAAACGTAAAGGTTTACGTGCTGTCTCTATCACTTTTTCACAGAAAGAAGTAAAATAACTATTTAGCACACGAAACACTTTTTGTCTTTTTGTGCTTAATGTCTCGTCTTTGAGTAAAAACTGAAACTAGTCGGTTATCCCGACATAAATAAAAGGAAGTAAGTGAAAACCGTTTCTAAAATACTTACAAAATGTGTAGAGCTTACGAAAGTTTAAGTTAAGACCTTATTCAAAAAATTCAAGAATATTTTAGAAGAAAAAGCTTAATAATACCTTCTACATCATCTTTCAGGTATGTTCGTGAAATCGTGACGCATAGGTGCCTTATTATTTAGAGCAGTGTTTTTCAAACTGATGGCTCACGCACGACCCGGGGTCGCCAAGCTACCTGAGGGGGGTCGCAAGACTTCTTTAGGGGGTCGCGAAGCTTGTTTAAGGTGGAAAGATAGCGACGTGGCGGGAAATTCAAAATTTTCACTGTTTTTTACATTTTGTAGCGAAACTGAGCTATTTTTGTTCAGCGATTTTTCGTTCGTAAACTTGTCGTAGACCAGAACACATAATCGGCTGAATTATTGTTGTTCTTTTGTTTACAATAATGAACAGAATACTATGTGTTATTGCCGCGAACGAAAAATCGCTGAACAAAAATAACTCAGTTTAGCTACAAAATGTAAAAAACTGCAAAAATTTTGAATTTCCCGCCACGTTGCTATCGTCTACCCTTAAGAGGGTTTTTGGTAATCGTGGTTATGTTGTACTTAACTGACAAATCCTGGTAGGGGGTCGCAAAAGGTTTTATAACGTAATGGTCGCGTCATGAAAAAGGTTGAAAAACACTGAATTAGAGCAATAAAATGCAGCCATCCTGCATTTATGGAACCTGTCTTATAGTTTAATGGCATTGCACCCGAAAGGTCAAGGTGAAGCGAATGTGGAGCAAACATCTCTGAGAATGCACCCGCAGGAATAGCTTTTAAACGTTTATAAATAGAGCTAAACTTACAAGGTCTTCCGGCCAATGCTCCTAGCTTCTTGTCTATTTTAGGTATCTTGGACACTGCGGGTGTTTGAATAACGCTTATTAATTTATTGTGAAGCAAAATTTGCAAAATTTTCACGGATGTTCAATTTTGTAGCTAAACTGAGATATACAACGTGTTACAAAAGATACTAACTCTTTTTACAGGGTGTAACCGGCTGGTCAACATAATGACAAATCTGCAAAAAAAAGTTGAAAAACACAACTTTTTTTTTATAACCTCAAAATTGTAAAATTTTCAAAACTTTTTGATTTTGGATTTAGCTCCAATTAAAAAATATGGTTGTTTGCTTAGCTGTATTTTAATAGCTTCAGGCTGTTAAAACATAGTGAAAGTCTATGGAAACAGTATTTTAAAAATACTTTTCCCCCGTCACAGCGCTTACATTTTAATTATTTAAAAATCAACGGAACGTCATACGGCTAAAAAAATATTTTGGTTGTGATCCCTATCATCAGGTACCATGACCCTGCAAAAAGAGTTAGCATCTTTTGTAACACCTATTATTTGTTCAACGATTTTTGTTTCATGGCAATTAAATTATATTCTTTTCATTATTATAAACAACAGACCAACAATTATTCAGCAGATTATGTTTTGAAGCTAAACTGAGCTAACAAAAATAGCTCAGTTTAGCATCAAAATTAAAAAAAAACTGTCAAAAAATGGGCTTTTCCGCCAGCTGCTTTTCAAGCAAGTAGGTACCTGAAATGATTTTGATTCTAAGAAGAAGGAGAGCCTTGGGCCTAATTCTCTTGTTGGATATAATGTACCCATCTAGCAAGAAAGGTATAGGCTTACCTACTTCAATGCAAGTGAACTAAGTTCTTAACTACATAACATGATTCTTATTTCCAAGCTTCGGTCATACTCTATTTATAGCTCAATATTTCAGTCCACATCAGCCTTTAGGGTACCATAGGGAAGCCACTTTTAGAAATATTTTAGGATATTTATAATATTGGATAATATTATTGAACGAGCGAGCCAAGCGAGCAAAGTTCTCCGAGTCTACTGGAACAATCCGGCGTTTATATGTATGCATGTATGTATGTATGTTTGTATGTATGTATGTATGAATGTTCGTTCGACGATAACTTGAGTAAATTTGATTGGATCGTTTTGAAATTTGGTAGGCGGGTAAATGAAATTAAAAGAATTTTTAAGTTCGAACATGAGCCAAATCAGTTGATGGGTTGCCGAGATATGAGGTTGTTAAGTTTATATGGGGTCGCGAGTTCACAGTTCGGGGCGAACCACTAGTAATATTTTAGGTCCCATCAGGCACTGCATACTCCGAGTGGTCGCCACGAGTGTGAGAAATTGAAGGAAAATATCGTGAGGAAACCTGTGGCTGAGTTAGCTTCCCACGTAGGTACCTGTGAACCTTGACTGATGGACTAGGTCGGTTAAGCTAAGAGGTGTTATAATGAACAAACTACATGACTAAGACTTGTGTGTGACTGTAAATACTAAACCCAATTCCTCCCAATAGCTCCCAATCCAACACATCAAACCCGAAAGAGATCAAATTAGGCTACGGGCCTGCATTCACTTTACGATATTGCAGACACTTTAAGTAGATTACAGAACCAACAGTGGGTTATTTATTATGACAAGTGCTCCGCTAAGTTTCTTCACAATCTATAATGATGTGCATAAAATGTCAATGCTCTACCTAACCTCAGTGTACGGTCAGACCTGCTGACACATCTTGAAAAGTAGATATATTGCTCACTCATAGCCGACTAGTTTGTAAGTGGCTAATCGGTCGAGGGTTTGCCGAGATACTTAATATGGGGTTGTAAAGTTTATAATGGTGTTAGCAAAAAGTTACGCATCGCGAGTTCACAGTTCGGGACAAACCACTATAGTTTAATTTCAGCTCTACAAAATATGCAAGAACCTATCTCTTCTATCGGAAAGGTATTCTTGTATACCTACAGGTTTTTATTTGTAGACTCTACAACTTTCTTATGTTATAGGACAGGCAACAGCAGCAATTATAATAATATCCTCTTCAGTTCGATACTTATTCTTTGGTCGAATAAGATAAGAACGATGTTTTAATTCCCAGATGGCTGACGGTACATTTAGGGGCAGCAACGTCCAAGATTATGATAATTTGATTTTATGATGTCCAGAATAGAAAAGACTGTTATTTCAAGTTCCCTTGACATTTGTAGAGATGATGGTGCGTGCAATCACCTGTTGTTGGCGGGTGCATTAAACGAGGTTGGAAACATTACTTAGTTTGAAGTGTTGCAAGTTTAGTCTATCCAAGCCAGACGGCAATTAGTAGAGTGCGCGCACGATAAGTCTGCGCGCGGCGAATACAGGAACTAAAATGTCAAGCTCTAGTATTCGTTCTAGTGATGAGCGTCTTTCCGTGATTGGATGGCAATATTTTTTCAGCGCCATACCTATGTTCAAAATTAACGTACTCTAGTATGTATTTTATTTGCTAAAATGCGTTTGGATGAGTTTTTTTTGCCAAAAACGCATCCAAAAAGAAGATATGATTTTGTTTTCATTGGCGGCGCTAGTTGTGCCTATATGTATATTCACCTTAAAGTAAGGGTTTTAATATCACCACGTTTTTAATGTTACCGTTTTTACGATAGTGTAAAAATAAAACCCCCCAATTTCTTATTGTATTTTTTTATTCTTTATTGGTCTATCCACCATAATAACACATATTCCATAGCCTTTTAAAGGTAGTGTAGACATACATACACAGTGTAAAGAGAGTATTAAAGGGAACGGAAGGTAGGTAGCAACGGAACACTAAAAACCGATTCAATTTTCCGATTCGCACTTGGCCTGTTTTGTTCAGGGTAAAGCAACCGATGTATAAACGGGGTCCTTATCTAACTATTGTAAGGCTATTGGCAATCCAACACTGCGCAAAGGGCGTGAAGAACAGATCCTCCGACCTTCAGTATCGTAATACTATACGAAAGCTTAGTGGCAATAGGTCGACAAATTAATCATTATAATTTTACACGTATATGTATACTTAATGCGAGTTTTGCTGGCCTGAGAGGATGGTATGTGGTGGGCAAGCTAAACATGACATGAACATGACATCGTAGCGTCCAAATGGTCGCTTCTACTTTCTTGTGCTAATGGAGATGCCACTGGACGCTATAAATATCATCTGTCCTACATGCAAGGGACCAAGTTGAATTATATTGTGAATTGGCGTGCTTGTTTTCTTTTTAATTGAGATGTATCACAAATTCATAACACCACACGCAATCTCCATTATATTGGCGGCATTGGCATTTAATAGAAAAATTATGACCTTGACTTTATTTTCTTTTGAATCCACACGTGGCCACTACACATACCTACACCCCAAACATGGCCAAGTTTATGTAAATATTTTGTGAAAAATAACTGGCTACCTATTGCGATTCCAAAGATACAGCCCTCAAAGGTAGGACAGACTGACGGACAGACGGACAGACAGACAGCGTAGGCAGAGTAATAGGGTCCTGTGTGTATGGCACCCTTCGGATACGGAACCCTAAAAATGAGTTATTTCGCTCAAGCTTTTAAAAACTACCGTAAATTACAGTTAGTTAAAAGCTGTTAATAAAATACAACTTATGAATAGAGCTTACGATTATAGATTGCATCCAATTCGTTGTCTAGCGGTGATGGTGTATATTTTTTACTCCTACCTGGAACAACAAAATAAAACAGTCAGTTATGATGATGTTATGACATACTTTTATTCCTCTAACACTATCAGTGACATAGATAGAGATAGATAGAGAACACTTTATTGTACACCAGAAAAAATACATAAATCTTTACAAGAATTTTCTTAACCTAAAAGTACAGAAGGCGGTCTTATCGCTAAAAGCGATCTCTTCCAGACAACCTAGGGCTCGAATAAGGAACCCTTTTATCGCGGTCGTGCGCGACAGCCTGAGTCAATTATTACCTGCATAAATCGAGACTTAAAAGATTAAGCTTATGGGCAGTCAACATTAATTGACACGGTGTCTTTAATTTAGTAAGGATTTTAACGACATCCGAATTACTTTATGGATTTGATACTTGTGACTTCGTCCGAGTAGACAGAATTTGTTCCCGCTTTTTATTAGCGCAGGGAAAGTCGCTGAAAATGGCTAGTAAAAATGTATAGTCTGGTCTCTACACTTCTCTTGTCTAAGCTATCTCTTTTCCAGATTTCAGAAAGCTCTGTTATTTTTTGCGTAAAACAGTACCATCCATCCAAACATAAAAAAGTGTCGCGTTTATAATATTAAAAATATTAGGTAATCTTAGTGAGATGTGATTTTTTGCATATTTTTTCTTCTACATTAAGATGATTAACGATGTCATATTGTTAACAGTTTATTAAGACCTTATGGCCCGGTTTCTGAATTGAGAATTTTACTAAGTAAAATGCTTACGTATCGTTCTGTCACGCTCTTTAGTGAGAAAACTGCAGAGACAGAATGTTACTTATGTATTTGCTTAGTGAATTTCTCAATTCAGAAACCGGCAGTATGACCTCTATTTACGTTAAGTTAGAATTTAGGTGGAGGGCATGGATTGTTTAATGATGAAGTGTTAAGTTGGTTCTAAGCAAGTATGTATAAGTACTTACTTATTTTTATTTAACTATTTTGACCTCCAGTCTAATTTATAAGCAACAATACCTTGGAACTTAATAAACTAAGTAGTACAGTCAGCGACATACCAGGATAATCCCTTTTTGTTCGATTGACGCACTTATACCGTGCACATTAGGAGCTACAATGCTAAAGTGTCGCTGACCGTACAGAGCTTTTCACGAATCCCATTTGCTTCGAATTTGGGAGCACGCTTGAGTGAAATTTTGGTTTCAATCAGAAATGATTGTTTGGATCATCGTGCTTATTCTGTGAAAAAAATCCGCACAGTTGCTAGTCCTCAAAACCGTTTTATTTGCGGAAAAATAGCTCTTATCGAAATAAACTAGGTACACACGACAGCACGTCGACCTTTACACGCTAGCACTCTACTCGGTTACGTTACGGGCGACTTTACAACAAAAGGGTACAGTCTGACGTGCTGCCGTGTGTACAGATTTTTTTCGACAAATAAGTACCTATTATTTTAAACATTTATAATAAGTTGAAAAAATTCACTCGGGACAGGACTTGAACCCTCAAGGTTGCGGGTTCAAGTCCTGTCCCGAGTGAATTTTTTCAACTTATTATAAATGTTTAAATTATTCCCTAGCACGGGTTAGTGCTTTAGAAAAAACAAAAAGTAGTACCTATTATTATTAAAAATATGTATATATTTTTTCCCGTAAATAAAACCGGTTTTGAGGACTAGCAATTGTGCGGTTTTTTTTACAGAATAAGCACACTGTTTATGGCTTGTTCCTTCCCTAACAGATTTCTCTATATTTTACTAAGTTATCTGTAGGTAATCTTCAACTTATTATTGATAATATAATACTGAGAAAAAACATCTATCGATATCAAATAACTTTGATCCTCCAATAGATACGTAGGTAAATCTACAACGTACGAGATTTAGCTCATCCGCTAAGATGTTTATGTAGAAAAGGTCACTCACATAACTAGTTTACGCTTAGCCTGGCAACAACCTTATCAGTCCACATTCTTGGGCCTTAATCCTCTCGGAATAAAACTCAAATTAGTTTCATATTGAAGTCTGTGTAATCATTTTTTGGTTCGAAATCAATAATGGGAGGTCGTTTAACCTCATATCAATGACCTTTTTGGCTGAGACGTTCTTTAGACCTCTAGTAAATCGCCTCTGGATTAAAGGTTCCGAGTCTTGTGATTAATTAATTAGACACATTTAAATATACATAAAGTGGTTAATAGTGGTGAGGTATTAATCAAGCATACAATGTGTAAAGTAACGCTCAGAAGCAATGATAAAGTTTTATAATTTCCTTGCGCTCCGCACCATTCTGCAACCACATTCTGCTGTGGGCCATTTCATAAAACTTACAATTCATAGTTTATTATTACCATTCGATGTACCTTCTCACGACAGCACGTCAGAGTGTAGGTACACTTTTGTTGTAAAGTCGCACGTAACCTAACCGAGTACAGTGCTAGGGTCAACGTGCATCGAGTAGTCGGTTAGTACCCTAACTTTTTTGTAACCTTGCTAATGCCTAATCATTGTGAAATAAAAATTTATCTATTTATTTATCAATATCCTACTATTCTATCCTACTAATATTATATTTGTGAAAGTTTGTAAGTGTGGATGGATGGATGGATGGATGGATGGATGGATGTTTGTTACTCTTTCACGCTGAAACGGCTGAACGGATTTGGATGAAATTTGGAATAGAGATAGCTTAGAAATCAGAATAACACATAGGCTACATATCATCACGCTTTTTCACTTAGGAGCAAAGTAAAGCATAGATCCTTTTTCTGCTGAAACGGCTGAAGGGATTTGGATGAAATTTGGAATAGAGATAGCTTAGACATCAGAATAACACATAGACTACAATGTAGTCTATGTGTTATTCTGATTATATGTCATATAATCACGCTTTTACACTTAGGAGCAAAGTAAAGCATAGATCCGTTTTCTGTAGTCCACGCGGACGAAGTCGCGGGCAAAAGCTAGTCTTCTATAAAATACCTCAATATTGCAGCTAGGTATAGTGAAGCTCAGCTATCAATTGGCGTTGTGTGGAACAGTGCTGCAGTGGCAGTGCCCATGCTAAATTATCCGAAATTCGGCGCTTGGGAAATTCGGAGACCATCCCATGCGGTCAATTGCGAGATGTAGAGCCAAACATACACTGTGGGCAGACCCAATATTTGCTAGAGTACACTGACACGACCTTTGATGTAATGTTTGACAATTTAACTAACAAATACGAAGCTGTTTCTGCCTTTATGCAACGCTTTGCGGTTTTCATCTAATATCTGCAACCACGGCTAATATTTGATTAAATTATTACCGCACAGTATTTTGAATGAATCGTTAAACCTATATTTATGGAATTATTATTGCTGGTGGTTTCGTAATAAAATGCTTGCATTATGGTAATTTTCGGCCTTCAACTACGGTTTAGTACCTAAATTGGAATTCCAGTTTTTGAACCATAGCATAATGAAGTTATCCAACTGAACCTTTCATTCCGTAGCGTTTATTACTTCCCGGGTTTCACCACGATACTTAAATAACCAAAATTCATTGCACGCTCAGTGAAAAAAACACTTTTTATAGTAGTGCATTACAACTTCCAGTTGGCTTATAGGGTCAAACTATAGCGCCATCACACCATCCTATCCTACTTCCTACTTTTACTATTATAAACGCGAAAGTTTGTAAGTATGGATGGATGTTTGTTACTCTTTCACGCTGAAACGGCTTGAAAGATTTGGATGTTATTTGGAATGGAGATAGCTTAGACATCAGAATAACACATAGGCTACATAATTATTATCACGCTATTACACTTAGGGGCAATGTAAGCCACATATGCCAGACAATGTAAGCCACCTATCTTTTTCTGTAGTTCACGCGGACGAAGTCGCGGGCAAAAACTAGTAGGATATAAATAATAGTTTATTTATAGTACGTTTTTTTGCAGTCCTGGTGGTAGCTATTAGTAGTAGACGATGTATTTTGAATTTTTGATAATATCTGGCCTCTGTGTTGTGTATCCCTAGAAACAAATTAGGTATACCTATGCGACGCCTTCCGACAACGTCGCATGTCGCTAGGTTAGGCCCGTTAATAAAAGAGAACAATGGAGTTGGCGAATTACTGAATTAAACAGTTGGCAAATTACTCAATTTATGGTTTCTTACGTGCCTTCCGAATAAAACGAGTCTATCTGTTCGCTCTCCACGCTTTGGAGGCTGTCGTCCTCGTCGAACTGATCTTGCAGCTCTTGCTCCTGGTTTTCTCCTTTGTCCTCTGTCTCCCTGGTACTCCGATCTTCATTCCCGACCGGTAGGATCTCGTGTATCGAAGGCGGCCTCACGTTATGCCTGTTGATCCCCAGTCGCTTGTGGAAGAATGCCTCCAGTATTTGCTTCGTGATCTTGTTTTGCCGCGCCAGCTCGCGAATGTCTGCAGAAAGGAGAGGGCAGATAAAAATGACTGTAGGTAAGAAAGAGAGAGAGGAAAGAGACTTTTATTTAATTGTTTTTTTTTGCTAACGCGAGCGTCATTTTTATCTGGTTCTCCCTCCTTGCTTCACACTGAGAAGTACACACGACAGCACGTCAGACTGTACACTTTTGTTGCAAAGTCGCCCGTACCGAGTAGTGCTAGCGTGTAAAGGTCGACGTGCTGTCGTGTGTACCTTCCTAACGCCCGAATTCTGGCGAGAACGTTCAATTCAAATGTAACAAGTGGGTAACACTAACACTTGGTTGGCTGAATTGAGTTTGACATGAGATTATTATATCCTCCGATTTCTGAATTGAGAATTTCACTAACCAAATGCTTAGGTAAGTATCGTTCTGTCTCTGCAGATGTCACTCAACAATCAACTGTGACAGAACGATACTTAAGCATTTGGTTAGTGAAATTCTCAATTCAGAAACCGGGCGTATCTGCCGATTTCTGAATTGAGAAATTCACTAAGCAAATGGGTAAGTCCTGTCTCAGCAGATTTCTCACAAAAGAGCGTGACAACGATACTTACCCATTTGCTTAGTGAATTTCTCAACTCAGAAACCGGGCCTCTGTCTGTTACATTTGACCACTCTCGCAAAAATCCGGAGTTAGACGGCTGCAACTTAATTATTTTAAGTTGTAGTATTTGCAAAGTTTTCGTTCTTCACAAGTCAGAGCTAGTACAAACTTATTTCTAAGGAAACCAAACCTGAAAGTCGACCTTGGTTTGTAGACTAAAATAAAAACCACAAAATACCTTGAAAAGCGAGGTAATTAAGGGTGTTAGCCAATAGCGGAGAAACAATGAGTGTAAACAAACCTCCCTTTGTCTACGTTCGGTGAATGCAAGGAAGGAAGCGACTAACTGATGCATCGGATTAAATTATAGGCCTCTCAAGGCCTATTAGCGACCCACCAAACCGTATCAACGTAGGCAATGTAGGTTGGATGGAGCTCTACATAAAGACCCTTGTAGATGATGTTAGAAGAGTTTTTGGTAGATAGACGAGTAGAAAACAATCACTAAAGGTATTGCGATATGCAAGGTCCCTATACAAATGATTGCACTAACAAACGAGGTAATAGAAGTTGTCGTGAGTTTGATACTATTTAATTGTTTAAAAATCAACTTACTGTAGATTTTTATACACCCAGCCACAAATTTATGGAGCTATTTAATTTAAGACATGGCCCCGTAATTAAAGTTAAGCTGTTTACCTATATTATTATTCAGAGTGCAAGAACCCCCTTACTGCCGGTCTTTGAATTGAGAAATTCGCTAAGCAAATGGGTAAGTATCGTCCTGTCTCTGCAGATTTCTCACAAAAGAGCGTGACAGAACGATAGCTAAGTATTAGCTTAGCAAAATTCTCAATTCAGAAACCGGGCCTTAGTATGGCAGCGTATTTCTGTACTCTTCGCGCAAAGAAAAATGCACAAAGTCAATTCCTGTATCAAATACATTAAAAGAATCGAAAATGTTCACATATCAAACCCTAGAATTAGTTGAGACCTATCTAACACAGCCAGTTTCATGTTTTTTCATTTTTTTTTTCAAGTTTCTTTCGCAGACCATTTTTTTTTTTCAAAATCTGTGAATGCAGTTCATAATATCTCAAAAAGTTATGGAAGGTCTCCTAAGAACGTTTTCCTGTAACCATAACGGTTAGGGTACTTGCCCTTACTGCCCCGACTCAAAAATCCACCCTGTATACCATCTTTCCAGCCTCTCCTGCATGCACAGTTTGCACAGGTGACGGCATTTAGTTCCTCACTTTCCATCAGCCAAACTGCTACCTGACAAAGCTCATAAATTATTGATAGGCACCTGTCACTCTGCACGTAACGGCTCTATTTATTTCACTTTATAATAGTCCAACAATTACGTGCTGAATAATGTCCTAAAGAATTATTTGTATAGAACTTGATGGAAAAAAATCTCTACTCTGTCACGAATAACTTTCATTTTGGCACAAACCCGGAAGACAAAGAAGGTTCACTCGATATAAAAGCACTGGGCAAAACATGGCGTATTTTTTTCAAAATACAATGAAAAGCTTTAGGAAGCTCTGGGTCTGTGTAAATTTACATTTCAGGGCCTCTTTGTTATGTGTGTATTGTTGTTCAATATGTCAATTTTTTTTTTACATTTTAAGCCATCTCGACCAATTATTCAATTTTATTGCTCTCGCTCGATTCGCGACCAATAACAATGACTCTATTTTCAAGGGAATCCTACCAAAAAGCAACCGGCGTTTGTATGTATGTAAGCGTGTATGTATGTATATTTGAGTGTTTGTATGTATGTATGTGTAAATGTTTGTTCGGCGATTACTTGAGATTACCTATACTTGAAATTGAATAGGCGAATAAATGAAATTAAAAAAAAAACGAACTTTAGCCAAATCGGTAAAGGAGTTGCCAAGACATGGGGCCGCGACTTCACAGTTCGGGGCGAACCACTAACTACAGGGTGCACTCTAAGTCGATAGCGAAACTTTAAGTAGGCTATCTACTGATCAATACAAACAACTTGTACTAGGTGGCGAAGAAAATTGAGTAAAAAAAAATATCAGCTGTTCCATACAAAAGGTCGACTCAGTACTGCGCCAAATGTATGAAACAGCTGATATTTTTTTCGCTCCATTTTTGTCGCCACCTAGTACAAGTTGTTTGTATTGATCAGTAGACGGCCTACTTAAAGTTCCGCTATCGACTTAGAGTGCACCCTGTAGATATCCTTTTCTCTCCAAGTAGTTGTGACAACGGTTAGCAGGCTTTATTCATGGAATCTATTAATCGTGGCTGATTGAAATGCACGCTCAGGCGGTATATGATATTGCCAACCTGTCATAGCATAAGGATATTAAATCTATCGTTGTATCCGTTCAGTATCGACAGCACAAGGATGTTCATAGATTCATATCTATCTAAAGCCTAAGGCCCGGTTTCTGAGTTGAGAATTTTACTAAGCACATACTTACGTATCGCTCTGTCACGCTCTTTTGTGAGAAATCTGCAGAGACAGGACGATACTTACCCATTTGCTTAGCAAAATTCTCAACTCAGAAACCGCGCCTAAGACCCCTTTTAGCTCACCAGTAAGTACTGACTAATAATGCTGAAAGTTGACGACTGTTCGTTCCTATGGTAAAACAATGCAGTTAAAATCACAAGAATTTGCACCAAGTAGGTCAAGAGTGCAAAACCGCTTTTAACGTGGTCTAAAGAAGCCTAGTGATCTCTTTCGCGAGTGACACTTCCAAAAGTGTCACGAACGGCATGGAAAGGATATTTTTGACCCTCTTCCCCTCAGGATTATGACGAATCCATTGTTCAACGTAACACATGTGTACGTATTCGGAGCGGATAGACTTACATATGCATACGCATACTTCTGCGGATTACTTATGCGGACAAGAGTAGTGAACTGATATCTCGTGACGAGATTCTCGTCTTCTTCATCGATTCCTCATGGCTGAGGATCGCGACCATGTCGTACTCGCTTCCATTAGGAGCGATATCTCTAGAAAACCATAAATTCTGAAAGTATAATAATTTTATTATTAGGGACGCAAAAGGATTTATAGAGATTAAAGAGAACCAATCAATCACACTTTACTGAAAAACACAAGGCCTGTAACACAATGGCGTATCAATGGCGTCCCAGGAAGAAGGACAAAAGCGTGATTTTTTCGTTGCTCTCCTACAACCAGCGAACTAATCCTCTAGAATTAGGCTAATAATATTCTTTGCTGTACTACAAAAATATTAAAAGGACCGACACTGGACTGACAGCATTAATAAATCGTAATTAAAACCGTCAACCGGGAGTCCATTTTGGCACCATTGTGTACAGGGTGTTTTAGGCCCGGTTTCTGAATTGAGAATTTTACTAAGTAAATACTTTACTATCGTTCTGTCACGTTCTTTTGTGAGAAATCCGCAGAGGCAGAACGATATTTAGCGAATTTCTCAAATCAGAAACCGGCAGCTAGAAAGGTCCTGTAACACTGAAAGGGGTCGCATAACTTATACTGTGGGACAAAGTGCAAAATTTCGAAAAAAATATCAGCTGTTCTGTACTATGTATTCGATACCGATTGCACCAAATGCAGCTGATATTTTTTCAAAATTCGCACTTGGTCCCAAAAAGTTGCTTTTATTGGTGAGTTTAACAACCACTTTAAGTGTCACAGGACCTTTCTGAACACCCTGTATATTTACGAAGTTTGAAATTGTTCATCGGAATGTGACTGATGGGTGAAGATCGATTTTGCGCTCGTTTGCATTCGCATCGGGGTGTGTATTGTATGGTTGACAATTCGGCTGTCTCGGGGGAAGACTCGGGCTCCAAATCCAATTAAAGTTTTCCATTAAAAGTTACGACTTTAGTTAAGTTCACTCTTAGTCCCTACCTACCTATTTATTTGTAAGTAGTACGAAAGGTTTTTTAGCACCAAAATACCTCAAGATGGGCTTCGCCGCAGTCGGGCAAAAACCAGCATTGTATGGATAAAGCTTGGTGTAGATTCAGTGACCGATGACCTTTATTTTTCTATTAATTGATTAACGGTGAAAATTTATTCATAACAGGGCATTATCTTACGCAACGACGAAAATATTTAAAGGAATAACTTCCTCATTTAAAAGCCAATAATTAAAAATTAAAAAAACAGCATTCGTCTTTTAAAATAATTAATAGTGGAATGTAGAGACATTGACAACGATTCGTTAATTTTATTACCTCCGTATTGCACCGGGTCGAATGGGCTTTGCCTTCAAGCACACACTGCCAGGGACGTATTACGGGGAGCGAGCAGCGGGTCAAAGTTCGAAAGCTCTAAGTTCTTTGGCCTTATGAAACTTCTATGCATATCAGTGTGACCCCCGGTGTGATCAAATTGGCACGCAAAAAGTGAGGCTATGATGTCGTCCACGCACGCAATGACTAGGGTGGCATTAATAGTCGTCATCTCAAGCTCGAATTCAAGTAAGTAGGTGATCTCAGAAAAGTCAAATGCCAATGTCAAGCCTTGGCTAGTGTCAATGTTAATCTCAAGATAGTGTCTACCAATATGCTGGCAGCTACTCAAGTTTGACATTAGCCAAGGTTTGACATTTTGAATCTTTATGATGTATGGCTTATAAAATAAATAAGATAAAAAAAAAGGCTTGAAATTAGCATTTGAATTTTTTGAGTTCACCTACTTGAGATCGAGCTCAAGTAGGTGATCTCAGACGACTATTAATGCCATCCTACATCACAGATAGGTACTAGTTTAAAATTCATTAATGTTTTTTTCACCTCCTTATATTTATAATTCTAACAAAAATTTGTAGCATAAATGCGCTCTACAAATTAAAATAGATCCACGATACATAAGCAGGTATCATACCAAGCTATTCTTAGTTTATTCTTGCTGTAAGATATTTTTCCACGTCTACGAGTAAAAGTAAGATGTACGTGTACGTGTCCAAAGTACTCCAAAGGGGGACTCTGGGCAAAGGCCTTCTCTTAGAGAGAGAGAGTAGGCACATTTTTATTTGAACCTAGATACGCGCCTGCATCAACCAATTTATTTATGTTGTCGTGTAAAACATCGCCAGAAGCTTGCGCAAGAGTCGATCTCCGAAGTGAAACGCCACTCGAACTTGACCCGACGCGGACCATGCAGGTCGCACGTCCATTCTACTAACCTTAGCTCCTATCACCAGGGGATAAAGATGGGTTTCGATTGATAAAACTGCACGCTAAATATGTTGGTTAACTTGTAGTGTAGGCATGGAAGTTGCAATCTCCACTGCAAATTCTTTGTCGAAGATACACTCGATAATTGTGCATTCTTTAGCCTTATTTTGATGGAAATAATATGCCTGTGTATTTAGAGGGGTATGCTGAGGCATCAATTACCTCAATTCTTGAGGACTTACTGTCATTAAGGTGGATATTTCAAGAACCGGAAGAAATGTAAAGAAAACTGATAGCCGTTGTCATAAAGAGAGGACAGGCACGTAAATAAGAATAAGATGAAGCCATTTCGACTGTCAACAAGCAGAATTTATAGATCCGGTTAAACATATTAATTCCTACTAATATAGTACGATAAGTAGGTAGGTATTTTATTGTCGCATTATGTAAACAAAAAGTGAAACCCTATTTTTTAGGTATAGGTAAGGTACTACTCGGATTTTATGGCGCCGCTGCAGACCGAGACGGAGTTGGCGGGACGATCTCCCATAATAACCTTTTTGCCGGAATGGCAAGAGGCGGTCCAATAAGGGGAGCAGTGGAGGAAACGGGAATGGATTTGGCCAGCAATTTTAAATATTGTGCAATTTACAAAATTTTACGAATTAAGAATTTAAGGCGCTGTACATAGTGAATAGCCCGCGCGCCAAGAAAAATGCACAGAATCGAGTCCTGTATCAAATACACTAAACAAATCGAAAATTTTCACATATCAAACCCTAGAATTAGGTGAGACCTATCTAAAACAGCCAGTTTCGTGTTGACATTCATAAACGTTTTGAAGATATTTTTGATGAAAAAAAATAGGCGGCGCACTTTTTTTCAAACAAAATATCTTGCAATCTGTTATGGGTATCAACACAAAACTGGCTGTTTTAGATAACTCTCACCTAATTCTAGGGTTTGATATGTGAACATTTTCGATTTTTTTAGTGTATTTGATACAGGAATCGTTTATGTGTTTTTTTTTTGCGCGCGGGCTAATTCACTATGCCCAGCGCCTTAAGACGCATTCTATACATTTTTATGGTACAAAATAGCCTTAGCTTTGAATAATCATTACTAAGTATATAAAATCAAAGCATGACTATGCGAATTCAAAGATAAATTAATTAAAGAACTTTGTCAATATGAACGCAATAGCGTCAACAGCAACCCCCTGTGGCTAAAAAAAGTTAGTAACATTTTTGAGCTTTGTAATTTTTTATGAGTATTTACAATGAAAGTTGTTCAAAAAGCCTTTCGACCAACGAACGGAAAAACTAATTCAATGAAAGCATTTTTTCTGACAATTTCGTGAACCTTTGGAAAAATACGCCTTACAAGCTAGGCACTTGAAGGCCTCAACTCTGGCATTATGCTCAAGCATCAATGGTCTTTTTAAGTATGTTCATTGACCATTTTATTGACAAAGTTCATGCTAGGTCGCTAATAAACAGTGACAACTAGGTACGTACACTGAATCTAAAACGCACCTTGGCATACATTGCAGATTTAGGCCCTGTCTTCTCAATTTGAGCTGTCCTGCTAACTGGGCGAAGGTAGGCATTCTAACTGAAGGAGGTAAGCATTTGGAAGAGAAACCTGCAAGTGGGAGCACAATTTCACGATAAAAGTTTTATCGCATTATCGGCTATCGCAATCTTCCTTTATTTCTCCGCGTGAAGCGGGATGCCGCTACCCGGTAGTGGGATAAAATAAAACTTTTACCTTGAAGTTGGCTCCCCTACCTGGGCAACTTGATAGGTAGGTAAGTACCCAAGACAGTACGTTGATGCTTGCACGCTAGCACTCTACTAGGTTACGTTACGGGCGACTTTACAACAAAAGCTGTGACTTGCTGTCTTGTGTACGTCGGCACGTGTACTACAGTGCTACAGTTCTACTTGGGGTAAGCTCGGTCGATATACACATTTGATTGGTAACGTTGGTAACACTTTGACAGCAATTTCTTCCGCGCAACCGATAAAATTTATAAAAAAAGTAGTACCTACAATGTGTTATTATGGTGAAAAAATCATATGTCCCTTCAGAAGAAGTTTCTCACAAAATCCTAAGATGAGCTCTTGCGCCATGCTTTTCTAGATTTTTAAGTGTAGGTACTTAAAAATCTAGCCTTATACCGAGCCTTAAGCTTTTGCATTGATTGCGAGCGATTTGCTGCCGTCCGTTGAGGAGTTCCGTTCTCCATCTCCGATGTTCTTCATCAGATCGGCACCAATTTTTATGGGATGTGATCCCATAAAAAAGCGAGAAGTAGGTACCTATATCCTTTCAAACAAAAAAATAATTATCAAAATCGGTTCACGTAGAAAAAAGTTCTGAGGTAACAAACACATAAAAAAAACGGGTTCTTTTTTTCCCATTCCATTCAGTCGTTCCCTCAGTGCTGAGGATCGTGACCATCATTGAAGGTGGCGGAGAGTAGAGTTCTCCATTGCGCTCTATCACTCGCGATGTGGATCAGTTCGTGCAGGTGTTTTTTTGTGGCTTTGGTTATAATATCCGTCCATCTAGCGGGTGGTCTGCCTCGAGCTCTCTTTCCCTCCACCTTTCCCGTCATAATTTGTTTTTCCAGGCTATCAGGTCCTCTACGGGATATGTGTCCAAAGAACGTTGAGATACATCGTCCTCCTTTTTTTAGGTCGGTTAAAAACTAAAAAGGAATTCACACGTAGGAAGATGGTTTGTATTACAGATAGCTGCAATAGATTGAGAAGTGGCATTTACATACTGGATCACCTTTCGGTGGACTCTAACTAATGCTTTTGGAGATCCAGTTTCTAAGGCCATTGAGATATCATCAATGGGAAATAATAATGATGTAGTGCAAATGCAATGTATCGTTACTCATAGGTTATTATTATCGAGAAGTACCTACCTAAGTGTAGGTACTTTGCTGTAATGCGCGTTTCAATAGGTACCCCTTTTTGTTCGATTGGCGCCCTTATGCCGCGCGCGATAACAGCTGCCATGGGGTATCTGAGATTGTGGCCGACCGTACCTATCATAGCAGTAACAGACGCTCGAACCTGGTGCGGCCGAACCACGAACGCGGTGCGGTGTCGGACCATGTTCGATCGTTGGTTCGGCCGCACCAGGTTCGAGCGTCTGTTACTGCTATTATAGTTAGGGAGGCGAATAGGGGAATTTTCGGCAATACTCGAGCGTGGCAGTTTAAGATATGAGAGATACCTTAGACCTAATACAACAACCTTGTAAAGTATTTAGCTCTATATGTAGTGACGCGCGCCTAGGATAGACGATCAGATTAGTAAAAAAAATGGATAGTCTGAAAAAAAAAATGGTCTAAAATCAACCCCCAATATCTTAATCTGACGCGCTCGAGTATTTCAAAAAAACTTTTTTTTTTGCATTTTCAAAAATTCATCGTAACTTATCGTCACGCCGAAATCGTAATTTTTTTTAAAGGTAGCTTCCTTGGGGCCTACTTAACACCCCTTCCGAAAATCTGACGCGCTCGAGTAATTTTTTTTTTTTTGCATTTTGACTACTTTACGGCTACCCCCACCACGCAAACCGGCAGATTAGTATACCGTTGTTATCAGAGGCACTCGGGGCATACGTAGTATGAATATCTGACGCGCTCGAGAATGCCCAAGTAACTGTTTTTTTTTTAATATTTTTGAAAAACCGTACACGCCAAACCCACCGCTAAAATGGTTTTTGCCATACGAGCTTTTCTTTTCGAAATTATTTTATCTTTCGATTTTGATAGGTCTCGACGGCGCCGTTGAATTACGCCATTTAGCTACCTCGCCTCCCTAACTATTAGGCAGCTACTGAGCTTTGCTTTGAGCACTTTTTTTTTCAGTCCCTCTAACTTTTTTCTTTTATCAAGCGACTCGATTGACTGCGTATTGAATAAATATTGCAAACATCATGCTTTGTTTTCATATTTTGTAACGTTCATGCAGCAAATCAAAAACATACTGTTCATCTATGATGCACGAATGGCGTCGAGCCACGTCGAGCACAGAAATAAATATCTTATTTGTAACTGGCCACATTGCAATCATAGCGTTCCATAGAGTTCTCCATCCTCCTTGCAAGGATAGCAATGAAGTTCATATCCTCCTTGCTACTTCGCATGTAGGCCAACTTAACGTCAACGTCATCTCTAAAATACTCCTTGGTCACGGGGTAAACGCCCGAGTTGTTGACACCCGTCGGCGGACAGTAATTTCAGACAAACGGAACTGGGACCAAGTGTCGGGCGTCCCCAATCCCTTATCTCGGATGGTGCATTCCACGATCATCCTAAAATTATGTTTCTTTTTTATGAAGTCTTTTTGATATTGTCTGTCGGCCATAATTTACCGTCAGTCAATCACATATTTATTTTTTTATGTACAAGAAGTTTACGAAAGAAACATCGTGAGGAAACCCGCGGTTTAGTTGGCTCCACACTTATTGACTTGTCTTTCCTGTGGGATAGGCCGACTAAGCTGTCAGGATGGTATTATAGGTGCTGAGCAAGTTTACTCCATCTTAAAACAATGTCCCAGGTACCTCAGCACCGAGTGGTCTCTTCACCCATCTAGTGTGTGTGAAGGTGCCACTGGACGCTGTATAAATCATCTCAATACTTAGATGCAAAGGCCTTAGTTTTTTTAGCGGTCATCCATCCATTAACTAATGGCAGAGGTTCTTCACTAGGTAGTAAAGCAATAAGTACCTACCTACTTACGTACATTTAAGTATAAAACAAATATTAACATAAACTGTTTCACATATAAATTATACTTACCGTTGCCTGTAAATGGGAGGCCTGGGGACCTGAAATACAGATCTCTGATCTAGTTTAGGCTCCAGTCTTTTCACAAATTCTTATCTATCTGATTTTCCGTGTATCTATGTAAATAACTGTAATTTTGTGGATTGAGAAATAAAATAAATTGTAGGTAAGCAAGTAAGGAATGAGGAATACACCGTTCCGGGCGAGGCTTGGCAGACAGCCAGTGGCATCTAATGGCACAGTAATGCTGCTGTTCATCCACCCACTGCTGCTAGATATTTAGTGCGAGGTTTAAATACAGGGTGATGCAGAAAAGTACTGTTATGTTTGAGAGGGTCGTTGAAGACATACGTAGAAGTCCGTACGTACCTACAATGAGATTTACTCAATTAGCTTAGAGTACCTTCGAGCACCTAAGAAAGGTAGTGTGGACGTCGATTTTCGAGCCAAATTGGCTCTAATTGCGACCCACTTGAAGTCCTGAAGCTATATTACTCGTAGAAACGGCATGATAGAGTTATCTCAATGTGCGTTCGGACCTTTAGGGGCAGACAGAATCTCGAAAAAAAAAAAAAACGGATATACAACTGCTTGCTTTGGATGCTAATTGGTGGAAAACACAACAAAAACTGCAACTTTATGGCAAGAAGGTACGTATGAATTGTGCAACGAAACCGACTTCGCAAGTGGACTACTTATCAGTGTGTGAAGCTCAGGTTTTATAGCCCCAAAAACCACTAAGGTAGGAAATAACTCTTCCTTTTCCGCCTTTTCTTATCTCTAGATACGTATTGCAGTTACTTATCTGGAAGCAGGCTGGCACAGTGGGTGAGGGCAGTCTGAGGCATGGTATCTTGAGAGAGAGCTTATTTTTTAAGCCCTAACTCAAAGAGGAGTGTCTGTATCTGGGTCTTTGTATATTTGCGTGTCTGTCTGTGGCAGCGTAGCTACATAACTTTTAGATTTTGATTTAGTCGTTTTGTAAGGCGACTTTACCGAGGGTGTTTTAGCTCAATGGCCCGTTTTCAACTGACAGTTAAAAGCTGAATTCAAAGCCCTTAGTAGATGGCGCCCATAGGCAATACAAGAACCGGGATGTGGCTGTCAAATTTCGCTTACACAGATTAATAATATCTTCAGAAAAAGCGTTTGGCAGCCGTGAAAACGGCTCATTTCATCAAAATCGGTTTAGCCGTTTATTAAATATGTTTAAATGATGACGGCCAAAATAAAGAAAGAGATATACAAGGTGTTACAGAAAGGTCCTCTCGTGCTGAAGGGGTCGCTTGACTCATCAAAACAAGCAACTTTTACTATGGGTACCTACCGGTCCGGGCCGGTTATTTTTACACGCTATTTTTTACACTTTTAAGGTGTAAACAGGACTTCCCTCACTCACTATCCTCACTAGAAAGAAGTCGTTGACCCCGGCACGCAAGTGCGCGGCGCGTGATCATGCATTCCGAATGCAATTCCTTCAGCGCTCTCGTTCCCGGGAAGCCTGCGGCGCCCTGGCATCCGGCCAATCGGGCCCTTACTGCGAGTGGCGGAATTGTGCCCCACTTTAAAAATATTTCTCTCTTCTTCTTTTGGTGCCATCTCCTATCGGAGGTCGGCTATCATTACGGCTACTTTGGCCCGTGGTGTTGCGGCTCGGAAGAGTTGTGTGAAAAGATTTTTACGAGGTTACAAAATTCGCTCGGGACAGGACTGAACCCGCAACCTCTTCCTTACCAAATGTATGCAGGACCGAGCCAAGTAAGGCCGGCCACATATAGAGGAATTCCGGACGGAAAAAAATCGAATCAGGATTCCGAACACAGTACTACGGCTAAGCATAAGCACCTTGTACAGAAATGTTGCATCTGAATCTGAATTGAAAATAATACTTTGTACTTAGAGTTGCTCTTACAGTGCCTTTTAGGACGCCGATTAGGGTGTGTGTGTGTTTTAATAGCAATGGCAGGCGGAGGAATCTCAAGGCAGAGTGCCCCGCACATTGGCCTTGTGTTTCTTGTAGAATAGGCCAACTAAGTTGAGAGAATGGTATGTACCTATTGGGTGCTTTGCTAATCTAAAACATGTCCGCTTCAGCGTCCGTTCATGGTTAGCACCTTGAACTGATCTCATAAGACATAAATCCAGGAAGCTCTTGCCCCCATTGATTTAAGGGCTATTTTGATTTAATTGAAATGGATTGCGCTACACCAGATAGTATCAGGGATGATTTATATCGTCACTTTACGGCGCGATTAAATTGAAAATGCGTACAAAGTTCAGAGTTGAATTAAAAATTTATGCATCACGACTTTCCTCTTTAATGGTCTGATTTATTTATTGCTTGTTCACTTGGCGTTATCTGATCACCAATCGATTAATAGCAGTTTTTAAACTGAGATTAATCATAATATTAACCCGAGCTTTCCGAGTTTCAAATGGAAATTCGTATTCCATTTGTGAAGTTTGGACCTATCGTGATGTCCAGATGTACCTACCTACCTAATCGCTTTGTGTGTGTTTAAAAAAATGCCTTGTTTTTTTCTCATGCCGAATCTTATCAGTAAGTAATTCAGTAAGTCCATAAAACTGGAGCACAGACCTCAACGGCTACAAAAAAAAATAGGGGCACAAGAAAAAAAAACAGCCGAAACTTCAAACATGTGTCACTTTTTGTCCAACAAAACAACACAAACTAAATTTTCTCGCATGTCAAGTCTCTTTTTAAAAGTGTAGGGGAAAATCTGGTTGTGACTGGCTACCCACTTCTAATAAAAATACCAGAGCGATGAATACGAGCTTCGAAACCAACATATCACTGGACAGTTTGGAGGTAACGGACGTGCCCCAAACCCGATCAGAACGATCCAACCGGAGCAACGAAATAGAACAAAATGTGCAAAGAATCCTCGTGCCTTTCTACGAGAAAGACGTCCTCATGGAAGTGTCGAAACTGAACAACAGGAAGAAGACAGACGCTAAGCGAAGCTACATAAAGATGGAGCGACAGAAAAGCGACCTGGACCCCTGCAACTATCTCTTGAACAAAGACAAAGCTAGCAAGACGAGACGAGCGTCTTATTTGGAAATGTTCCGCAAACAGTTTGCCAAGCCCGAGCCCACGCCGCGGCGCAATAGCGAGATCAGATCCATATCCCCACAGTTTGGGGACACTGAAATCGAAAGCATCGGCGAATGCATGGCCAGTCCCACAAGAGAGTTCTACAATACCGTATCCTACAACGAAATGTACTATGAAAAACTAATCTGCCAAGAGAGAGAAAAAATGCTAGACCTATCCTTTGAAGACGCAGCGTCGAAGGAATCTGGTGACATCGCAGACAGATCTCTCGATTTGAACAACTTGAAGAGTATCTCGGAAGTGACCCAGCCACGTCGTGCCAGGCAAACTAAAGTGGCTCCACCCAATAACATCAAACTGGGCGGCCTTGGCCCCGACATAGAAAAGATAAAGCCACGGCTAGAGCGGGCTAGAAGCCTCCAGCGATACTCCGAGAAAGTGAGAATGGAAAATCGCCTGAAAATCTACAAACAGTCCGTTCAAGCTGACGAGAAGATGATGAATGAAAGACAAATGTCTGCCAAGAAAAGAGAGGAAGGTAAAGGCAAAGGAGATCCAGCAGAGAAGAATGCTAGTTACTTGGTTAACAAAGCTCCTAAAGAGAACAACACGGAAAAAATCAAGAATATGTTCAAAACCAAAACCAAGAAGCCTGAACCATCTCTATCTGCCAAGGTAAGCAACGACTCATCAAATCAGAGTGAAACATGTCAGGAGAGTCCTGTGAAAAAAAAGCCAAACGAAAAATTTCCAAAGACGGATGGTCTCAAAACATACAACAAAGAGAGAATCAACCCCACTTCTGCAAACAAGAGAGTAAATACTAATGCCCCAGAACCAGAGCCTCCAGTGCAGATCAATTTTCTTCTTAACGTTGGTACCGGCGTGAGACCTTCAACGATTTTACGCAAATTGGAAGAAAAACACCGCCTTTACCAAGCGAAAGTCAAACCATTCTTGTCTGATAACCACTATGTGCACCACATTAATTTGAACTAACACATTGTTACTTGCCTCAGTAATCTTTGTTTCATTCATGTTTGTATTGCTTCAAAATTAAATTGCTTTCGTAAGATGCATTCGTTAATTCATTTGTATTGCAAAGATAATTTTTATTGGATGGGTCAAAAGCAAAAGTTTTGAGTCTGCAGTTGCCATTTTAGGCCTGCAGGTGAGCTTCAGAGATTTCAGGAGTTTTATCTGTTAGGATTGGCTAGTCAAGGTAGATTGAGGGCTTTGACAACTTATTCATTGATATGCCCATCCTCGTCTTAATTTTATGCAGCAGCGGCGCAAAATATCGATAAAGTTTATGGTCCGGAAAGTGACATAAGCTATTTTTATCCCGGAAAAATATCATTATCCCGGGAAAAAACTTATTCCACACGATCGGTAAAGCGATTTTCTAGATAAATTAATAACTGCGCCATCGTAGACTTTGTTGCTGTATCTAGTCACCGAATCTCAGTTGGTAAGAAAAAACGAAAAAACTGGTCTGCTCGGTTCTTGCCCCCTAAGTATAATTTCCATAGTATTAAATTTGTAGAGATTTGCCCCCTTTTCGAAAAACCCTACTTTTTATTCGAACTTTGCCCACTTTCTGAGTTTGCCCCCTATTTTGACTAATCGACCTTTCATTCTTGACCTCATCAGTATTCTTAAAATTATTATACGAACAGCCAAAGGCTCTATTTAGCCTGAACCGAATCTCAAATGCTAGGAACGTCGGAATAGTTGAACGAGGGAGCAAAGCGAGAGAAGTTCTCCGAGTCTACTGGAACAATCCGGCGTTTGTATGTTTGTTTGTATGTAGATATGTATGAATGTTCGATGGACTTGAGTATCGTTGATCGGATCGTCATGAAGCTAAGCGGGTAGGTAAATAAAGCAAAAATAATTGAAGTTCGAAATTTTTTTTTTTTAATAATTTTTTTTTTTAATTATTAATTTTTAAGCAAAAAACATGAGCCAATCAGTCGAGGGGTTGCCGAGATATGTGGTCGCGAGTTCACAGTTCGGGGCGAACCACTCGTTAAATCACTACCTAGACTACTACAGGGTGCACTCTAAGTCGATAGCGGAACTTTAAGTAGGCTGTCTACTGATCACTACAAACATCTTGTACTAGGTGGCGGAAAAAATGGAGCGAAAAAAATATCAGCTGTTCCATACAAAAGGTCGACTCAGTACTGCGCCAAATGTATGAAACGGCTGATATTTTTTTCGCTCCATTTTTTTCGCCACCTAGTTCAAGTTGTTTGTAGTGATCAGTAGACAGCCTACATAAAGTTCCGCTATAGATTTCGAGTGCACCCTGTAGTTATAAGCGCTAAAATAAAACAAAAGTTCTCTCTTACTTACCTTCTTCGTTGTTGAAGGCTGTCGCAGTTTACCTACAGATCTGATAAACTGATTAGGTAGATGACTTATCTGTTGTGAATTGATCGACTCAGTGAAGGCCATGGACAGGTGAAAGTTTGATGGGTAGTCGTTATCTAAAGCTGCTCTGGTTAGATTAAAATACAATGTGTCCTCTGTATGGAGTCAATATGGGCTGAACATCGTCCATGACTGCTTGTGGTGAATAAAAAATATTACGTAACTTTTACACACGTGGACTCTACTCAGTTTAGTTACAGGTGACTTTGCAACGAAAATATAAAGAACTGTAAATCAGACACTGTCAGAGTGAGACATTTTGTTAAGACGATCTCTACCTACTATACTAGCATTGATAACTTCATCCATTTTTTTTTATGTAGCCTGTTTTGTGTCCCACTGCTGGGCAAAGGCCTCCCCTTATGTCCTCCACTCTTTTCTATCTGGGGCCACCTCTTGCCACCCCGGCAAAAAGGTTTCGAGATCGTCCCCCCATCTCTGCCTTGGCCTGGCAAGGCGCCGGTGTCCAGTCTGAGGCAACCAGTCAGAATAAATAATTTAATTCGAGAGTCTTATAAAAGAGAACTGTACATGCCAGGTAATTTCGATGCGGTGTGGCTTGCGATTTATTTAGCCAGTATCCAATCCTCAATTTTTCATCACGAATAGATAGATCTAATCAATCTCTTGACAGTCTAGACTGAGCAATTAATCAAAATACAACAAAAAGCCGGCAAATGGAGAATGTGTGATAATCACGCTGTGTGATGTAAGACTTGTAAGAGTGATCAAGTTTTATTTTGAATCGTTGCGTATTTTATTAACATAGTTTATGTTGTATACCTAAGTAGTGACTCTACCCTGGTCTCACCTTCAGTTTTCGATGTGGCAGTATTTTATCATAAGTTTGGAAAAACCTTAGAAAAAGTAAACTTTTTTGTTATTCCACAAAATGGTTTGCTTATTTTCTTACACTTACTTTTGGATTAGGAACTCCATGGTATGCTAGAGGTTGTGGGTTCAAAGTTATGTTCCTAGCATTTTTTATTTTTTTATTTTATAATAAGTAAATCTTTCAAATTATGTTCCCTAGCATGGGTAAGGGCTTTGAAAAAAAGGAAAAGTGGTTCAAAGATTGTTTTGTTTTATGTCTCTTATTTTTGTTTGAGTGTTGAGTAGAGTTAGCCTAAGTAAAATCAATACTTATAGGTATAATTAAGACTACAACAGACAAACCAACAAGCAAACATACTAAAGAACCTACACTTTTTTTACCACATTTTGTACGATTTCCGGTTTCATACCTCTCGTTCGGAATGGCAGTGAAAGTGGTCGTATAGGTATAACTGCATATCATGAGGATTATTTAACGTGTGTGGCTCTTTGAGAGCTACATTAAGATGTAACCTGTGCTAGGTGTAGGTACGGTGGGCCACAGTCACAGATACCCCATGGCAGCTCTTAACGCGCGCGGCATAAGGGCGCTAATCGAACAAAAAGGGGTATCTTTGGGTGAGGCCGGCTGTACATGTCCCACTAGCTGATTGGCGATGGTCTTCTCACAGAGAAAGAGTTCGGACAAAAGTGCAATAAAATTCGATACCTTTTTTAAATTATTTGGCATCGGCGATCAAACACTGAAATCCGGAATCGTTGATCGCCGATCTCGAAAAGATGAAATTGTCGATAAGAGGTTTCCAACAAGAGCGTTTTTTCAAATGACACTGGCAAGCACAAAAATAATCAATGAAGTTTTTTGACAAGCGTTTTCATAGAAAAAAAACCAAGGGTAGGGCGGCGGTTTCTTTCCTGTTTCAAAACGCTCGTGTGGAGTGATTTTGTAGCATATTTTTTGTTGCTAATTACTTAGTTAGTTTGACTTAATTTTGCTTGAATGGTTACGTTCTTGCGTATTTATACAAGATTGGTTTCTAGAAATTGAATGGGCTTAAAAGGCACGCACTCAGTGACATTCCATACATTTATCAGGATACATAGTTTGATTTATCTAGTTTTAATATATCTGTTAATTGTAAGTTCCTAGGCATGTTCGCTTTAGAATAACACGAAACTTGGGTGAAAATGTCGCTTTTCAAAGTTCCAATTTTGCCTTTACAATTTACTATAGAGCACAAGATTATTTACTTACTATACGTGAAGTGACCACACTACTAAAGATATGATGGAATTTCTAGAGAAGGCTTATCACAAGGACCGGAATTCTTCATAGCAAAAATCACTGTCAGAGGAAATGACCAAATTGTTTTATCGACAATTCCACTTATCGATGTTATGGAATATTATCGCATATCGATATAGACGATTATTCTGTAACATTTGACCTCTTTGATAAGCATCCTGCATCTCCATCTCCATATACAGTTTGATTTTTGCTATGAAGAATTCCGGTCCTTATAACCACCAACATCATCACATCATGCGTGCGGATTTTAGAGCCTACTAGGTAAATCGTGAAACCGAAAGAAAACCACGATGTTACAACAAATTGACAATAATCCGTGTAAAATTGTAGATTATCCAGTCCAGGTCAGGCTTAAAAAAACAGCTTGC
This sequence comes from Zelleria hepariella, assembly GCA_949319315.1. Taxonomy (NCBI): domain Eukaryota; kingdom Metazoa; phylum Arthropoda; class Insecta; order Lepidoptera; family Yponomeutidae; genus Zelleria; species Zelleria hepariella. The sequence continues at coordinate 17,558,748 of OX439385.1, forward strand.
AAAAGATAGCATGAAGATAATTACAAGTTTGCACGCGCACGCATGTATGTCACCATGTTTGAAATAAGATTTGGCAAATGTGCACTACACCCCATGTAAATATTACCAAAAAAGCCTCACTATGTACCTCAATATAAATATTTATGTGTCTGTTTATTCGTTTTTGTTGCAGACCAAGGAGGATGGCGCGAAGGGAAAAATATTAGTATCCAGCAGTGTTTTTTGTCCGATAATGATGATGTTTTTTTTTTATCGACATCAAAAAAGGTTTTTTTATGTGTAACACCTCAAAACTTTTTTTTTTGGTGAACCTATTTTGATGTTTTTTTTTGTTTGAAAGCGTAGTTATAACTCCTAGAGTCGTGCAAAGCTAACTTTGCAGTGGAGCATCCGAAATAGTAATTTCCGTACGTTGCAGTGGTAAATGTTACAAGGTCTACAAGTGGTACATGTTACGTTAAAATATAGAAAATAAATATGGAAAATAAATAAATATTGAAAATATTGTAAAAACATACAAAAGCAACGTACGGAAATTACTATTTCGGATGCTCCACTGCAAAGTTAACTTTGCACGACTCTATGTGGTCCCATAAAACATAGTGAAGATCTGATGAAGAACTTTGGAAATGGAGAACAGTACTCCTCAACAGACAGCAGCAAATCACTCTGAATCAGTGCAATAGCGTAGTGTACCTTTTCACCAGTGACGTAAATGTTTTTTTTATTAGTTTTTTATTATGTGATGGCGATTTTTAAGCCCAGAAAAGGGGTCTAGACAGTCTGAACCGGATTTTAACTTCAATTAAGCTTTTTATGGAACCGAATCCACTGTCAACGTAGGTGGCGCGCTTCAAGATCCGATCCGTATGTGAGGGTATGTCGAAATCCTACCTAGGTATGTCAAAATGTTGGTTAAATGGTGACACGCCACGCGATTAACAACTTTCACAGGACATTCGGGGACCTTGGAGCTTTTGAATACTTATTGAATCTGAATTAAGTTAATGTTTTTTTTTTGCAGTCGTAGGTACATCCAAGAAAAATATTATGTTATCAGGACTCCGTCTCTCCTCCAAATCTAATGAGATGAGAATAGAAATCGAGTCCACGGAATGACAGTTGCTAGGACGAGTATGTTACTGTCAGATAAAGCCTTTGTAGCAACTGTCATTCCGTGCACTCGATAAAAAAAAATGAGTTTAGACGGCTATCACCCTCATAGATAAGTGTAAGTAACTTTTTACATAAACACAAAATTACGGAAAAACTAAGTAATTCAATTCAATTCAAATCATTTATTTCAGACGTAAGTATGTCCATAGTGTTAGTAACATGTTGACATGACTATGTTAGTATGTACAAGTAACGTCACATTTTTTATCTCAAGAACACGGCCCTGATAAAAAAACAGAATGAAAGCTTTCATTTTGATGGTAAACGATCATCGGTCACAATAATTTTCTTTTCATTGAGTTACCCGGAACACTCAGATACTTACTTATGCAACACGATTACGCTAAATGAAAAGGTTAATCTTTAGGGTGACATGGTCACAACATTGCCAAACCCAAGATAAGAGGCCATAAATTCGGTGTCCAATTTGACAACCAATAAGGTGAATCTGTCAAATAAAGAAGACCGAGTAAATCGAAAATGGTAGGAAGGAGGTAGGCTTTTCAATAAATAACATCGATATTTGTGCAATCGTGAGTCACCAGTTTACAACCGAAATTTGTTGAGTTAGGTATCTATTTCTTGAATCTGGCTTTTGAGTCTAGAATATGAATAGTAAGCTTTTTTTTTGTTAAATGATAAAACATAAATATTGGGATAAAATCCTGGCCTGTACAGTCAAACAAAAGAAGGAATATTTTTCGTCAAAACCAAATGCTGCCAGGAAAAGTTACCTCATAGATCAAAAATGTTACAGTAGCCAAAACAAAGGACGAAACTCCCTATAAAAACCAACATCGAGAAAGCAGGAATAAGTTAAAATTAAAATAAAGTAGAGACTGTATTTTGGCAACATTTGGTGTTGACAAGAAGGTTGCTCTAAGAAAGATCCTCCTTTTGTTAGGTTTTTATTAACTTTTTGACCAATGAGGTAGAGTCGCTCTCAATGGCAACATTTGGCGTTAAAAAAAAAGACAAAATAGGTGTGTCTTTTTCTTGGCGAGGATTTTAGCTGTGTAAATCAGCCTCTGTCAAGTTGGTATTAGGTATTATCAGATTCGTCTGTTGCTTCGGTACTAAACTTGGTTTACATTGTTCTAAGAGCCGTAAATGTTAAGCAACCGCGCTCTTTGTCGCTGGAAAGTGGAGCGTGCTGATATTTTAGATTAATATGCTAATTATCTGCCTATTGTTACTTTTTTTTATGTGTATGATATTGTTGTACATAACAATTCAACTAAGAACATAGTTTGGCCCTTTGCGATGCGATAATAACAACATTTGGAGCCATGAGTTCCTCCTAATTAGTCCTTAGGGTAAGTACCTATAGAATGATCACCATTTGCTGCGTACCGTACAATCAGATTGACTATAATTTTCCCAAAGACTCAAGGGCCTAAAACATACAAAAAACTCAAAGTTCGTGATACTTAGAGAAGATGCCGGATAGCTCATAAAACCATTCCATAGTGTGCTCTACATAATATACAGTTACTTTTTTCCAGACACAAATTTATTTGTATTGCACACACATCACAAGTACGAAACTGAAAAACTTAGCAAACAACTTCGTTCTTTATGTAACACGTAGTCGGTAAAAAATGGCTGAAGCTGTCATAAGTCTACTAAAAAGTCTACTTGTTACCTAAGTGTGACTAATACTTAGATCCTAAAGTAACTTTGTCTGATATAATGTCTAGAAACTTATAGACACTGAAGTGGAATGCCTAAGGCGATGCAGACTAACCGAATGCAATGCTCAGTGACTACATATTAGATAATATTATGCTATCGGAGATTAACATACATGTACCCACCATGTAACTTACCTGATGACAAATATCATAGTGGTACTACCTACTAGTTGTACAAGTAAATAACTACTTATTGCTAATACTACTGTATGTTTCGAGTAAAAAGGAGCTTAGTTTTGTACCCTGAAAAACTTGTGACATTTTCAGTCTCTTTTGTACGTATTACATACTTTTTTTTGTCATAAAAAAATACCTGGCTACAAAAGAAAGATTGCCTTTTAAAATCATAAAGAAAACAATAATATTTTTGTTTATGGGACTAATAGGCATTTACGCATTTTTTCAGCGATTTCAACCAGTAACATTACCCACAAAAGAGATTATAACTTACAGAATTTACTTTTTGCTGTCATCGAAACATTTTCAGCCTGAATAAATGGTGATTTCATCTATATCTCATCGCGAATATCATGAATACTTCGGCTTCTTAATTACCATGTTAAAATAATTCCTTGGTATTTAGGAATAAGTAGATTCAATTATTTACACTTGCGTGAATTGAGCTAAGCTTCGTTCACGTCTGACATTTGATGCTCCCTTGACCTGTAGCCTAGAGACGGACTAAAATAAAGCTGCTAAATAAATACGAAGTTGTAATGTAACTAAGTAAGTAGGTACCTATGATCATGATTAATCGAAAACATCTTGGTGTTTAGCTTTGTCACATTAAAATTTGTGTCAAAATGATTGATGAGCATTTTGTTGAAAATTCTCGATTTCACTCTGTAATTTTCAACATTAGGAAATTTTTAAGTTTTGGCATACATTGGCCAACATTGATAGATACTGACTGGGTAGATATTCACTCTTAGCTAAACAATGTCCCAAAGAGCACTTGGTATCTCTACATAAAGTTACGTCCTCAATAAAATATTTATCATGATATGTTTAAAAGTTTCTTCTGTTGATAAGTTGGTCGACCGCTTCTTGTGTTGATAAGTTGGACGGCCGCTTCAAGTATGACCGGAACTTCCTTTAACACCCTGTATAATGGTGACCTATTAATAACAACTCCAAACTAATCGACGTTTGATTTGAAGGATAAACTTTTGATAAATTGCAACACATTTGAATGCCACGCATCATTCATCTTTAGGCGATATTTCTTTGTTCATTGTTAGGTAATTAGAGATTATATTTAGTAAATAATAACACCAATTTGTTGTGTGTGGTGTGTGTGGCACAATCAGAGATTGGTCAATTAAGGATTGAGTCTAAAGTAAACACTGTATTTCTTACATCGTTAGTTTGGTGCAATTCATTCTTATAGGGTTCGCAGCATTTTGGCAATTTTTAAGCGTCTTCAAAAAGGAGAAGGTACCTACTCAATTCGACCAGGGGCCTTAGCCTGTAACGCAATGGCGGGTCGATGGCGTCTCGGCAGAAGGACAAAACCGGGGTTTCCTCGTTTTTCTCCTACAACCAGAGAACTAATCCTCTAGAACTAGAATCAGAATATTCTTTGCTGTACTACAAAAACATTAAAAAGGACCGACACTGGACCGACAGCAGAAGCCGTCAACTGACAGCCTGTAACACAATGGTGCCAAAATGGGCTCCCGGTTGACGATTTATTATACGATTTATAAATGGGTATGATTTAAGCGGCCGGCAGTATATTCAGGTTTTGGTTGGCTCTAAAATGTTTTTGGTTGGCAAAAATAGCTAATTGAGCGGCAACTAGTGGCCAGCAAGAATAAAAAAAAATGGTCATCAAGTAATGTCATATTGGGCAGCTCCAAAATTGGTTGTATAGCTAATTAAGTATATGTTCAGCCATAAATGTAATTGAAAGGCAAATTGTGAGTTACATTTAATTCAGTTTTGGTAAGCTGTAAAACTTTTTTTGGTTGGCGAACTAACATTGTTCTTACAGCAACAAATGTACGCAACTTCTGTGCTGCATTAAGTAATTGAAAATCATTTAAATAATTAAAGATTACCTACCTAACCTACGGTTATTTTATTGGTTAACCAGGTAAATAAAAATATTATGAATTGTATATTTAAATCAAACTGCTTTATTTACAAAAAAAAGCATTAGGTAGGAACAAGGTATCACTGATTATAAAAAAATTGTTACTTACGAGTATTAAATTTGGCAACAACGATATAAAATACAGATAAAAAAGAGCTAAGGTGCCAAGTAAAAAAATAAAACTTGGTTATTTCTTATTTCCGTCTTCTCTTTCGTGACTATAGGTTCAAAGATAAAGTATCTTCTGTTTTCACTGCCAAAAATCCTACCACACGCCATTGGCTGCTCGTGAAACCTGCTTTTTCAGTAAAATCGCACATCAACTAAACGTAATGAAGCTCATTTTAATTAATTTGCTAACCAATACTTTAATTTGCAGACCCTTCAATATTATAGCTTACAGATATTATTTTTGAGCTAACCAATTGTATAATCTTGCCGACCAATTATTTATTCTGCCTATCGTTTATTTATTTCGCAAACAAATTAATTATTAAGCTGACACAAAATGTTATTTCTTGCTGTCAATATGAATTTTTTGCTAACCACTTATTGCGAATCATTTTGATTTTATTGCCGGCAAAAAAATTGTTCGCTGCTCAAATGAAATAAAAGCTGCAATTTCTTGCTGACCAAATAGTTATATTCCAGCCTGAAAATTTACTTCCTTTATAAATGCTGTCGGTCCAGTGTCGGTCCTTTTAATGTTTTTGTAGTACAGCAAAGAATATTATGAGTCTAATTCTAGAAGACTAGTTCGCTGGTTGTAGGAGAACAACGGTAAAATCCCGGTTTTGTCCTTTTACCTGGGACGCCATTGATACGCCATTGTGTTACAGGCTAAGGCCCCTGTATGTTTAATTTTTATGTGTGTTACCTCAGAACTTTTTTCTACAAGATCACTCTACAAGGTGTTACAAAAGATGCTAACTCTTTTTATTACATGGTAATAGCACCCGGTGATAGGAATCACAACCTAAATTTTTTTTTTGCTCTGTGACGTGCCGTTGATTTTTAAATTAATAAAATGGGAACGCTGTGACGGGAGAAAAGTATTTTTTAAATATTGTTTTCATTGACTTTCACAATGTTTTAACAACTCAAAGCTATGAAAATGCACCTACACCCACAAACATATTTTTAAATTTGAGCTATAATACCAAAAACAAAAAAGTTATGAAAAATTTTAAATTTTGAGGTTATAAAATAAAATATGTTTTTTTCAACTTTTTTTTACAGAATTGACATCCTGTTGACCAGTAGGTTACACCCTGTAAAAAGAGTTAGGATATTAGAATGTCATTGTTTTGACCTATAGATATAGCCTACCCCATTCTTGTGCTAGGTTGTTCAAATACCATCATTCCAATACGTTTCTAGAGCAGTGTACTTATTCTGTAAAAAAAATCTGCACAGTTGCTCTATTCTTCAAAACCGGTTTATTTGCGGGAAAATAGCTCATATAGAAATAAAAAAAATTTTTTTTAGGTATATTTTCCCGCAAAAAAACCTGTTTCGAGGACTAGCAATTATGCGGTTTTAATTTTAATTGAATATACACAGTGTACTGTACCTAGGTAACATATCTACCGTAAGTGCCTACTCCAATAACAATTCACTGCGTTATGCAATGGGGAAGGCATCGGGCCAATAGCCGTGCAATTTAGGAGCCCTGGATTACAAATGCTTGCTCATACTCTTCCGGGTACCTAAATGATGTTTACGACTTTACTCTACAGTCCACCAAAGATAAATGGTAAACTACAGGGTGAAATTGAAAACGAGGAAATCACTTATCAAAACCAATAACTTTTGGGCATTTATTAATGAAGAGCTCTCGAAATCGATACAGCGATCGTGACATGCTGTTTTAAAGAAATAAAACTACAACTTTACTCTACATTCTACCAAAGATACCTAAATGGAAAACTACAGGGTGAAATCGAAAACGAGGAAAACCACTTCTCAAAACCATTTGATAAGTGGTTTTCCACGTTTACAATTTCACCATAACTTTTGGGCATTTATTGTAGAAAAGCTATCAACATCGATATAGCGATCGTGGCATGCTGTTTTAAAGAAATAAAACTACAACTTATTCCCTTACAGCAGCATCCTTATTAGGGGGCCAATACGAAAGGCAAATCAATGAAGCATTCGATTTCTAACCGACTTCAAAAAGGAGGAGTGAGTACCTACTCAATTTGACCCGTAAGTTTATTTTTATTTTTATTTGTGTTACCTCAGAACTTTTTTCTAGGTGAACCGATAATCCTTTTTTGTTTGAAGGGCCATGTGGTCCCATAAAAAAAAATAAAGATCTGATGAGCAATATTGTAGATGGAGAACGGAACTCTTGGAATCGAACACTGGGAATCAGTGCCACCTTTTCAACAGTGAAGTGGTATTTTTATTAATTTAATAATTTTGTATTATTACCACAATATTCTGAAGAATAGACAAAGGTCCTTATCTTATGGACCTCGACTTGAGCATTCATCCCCATTTAGTAATTTATGGCAAAAATACGTGGTCGTTTTTTACCAGATTTCGGCGCTTAAGTTTAGTTCTGGAACAGCTGATACATGTTTCCTTCTGCTTATCCCCTTAAACGAATGATGCAAAAACTATGTAGGTAGGTACAGGGTTGGACGTATTTCAGGAACAGTATTACAAAAAAATTGCCCTGTATCTTTTCTCTTTCTGATAATCTCTTTCTGAAAGAGCCTGTTTAAGAAGGCTGTTTGATATAACTTTGCTATCTATCTTCGTTCCCAGAAATTCCGGTCATATTTTAGCTTTACATTAGGTAAGTAAACGAATTCCGAAAGTCTAGATAGTCACGCGTGTCCTTCAGTACACTCCTTGTATAGGTCCAGTTTCCCATGGCTTTCGGAACGAATTGATACTATCGGATACATCGCCCTATAAAACGCTAGTGCAGCTGTAAATTGTCTTCTTAACATTAGCATAAGATGCAGTGGCTCTCAAACTAAGTGGCATTTAGTTTTTTCAGACTCTCTTCTACTCTAATGCTCCGTCAAATACTGGCAAAAGTTTTCGTAACCTACGACATTTTAGCGGAAAAGGGGGCCAATTTTTAGGAATCGAATGCCACTTGTTAGTATTGCTTTCTTCGCAAAATCTCAATAGTGACATACTCGAACACTCGTCAAAATCGGTTTATTTGCTGAAAATTTTCTCTTATTAAAATGTACAATCTCCTTTTTTCACACTCGAACTCTCTCTCTAAAATAAGGACTTTGCCCAGCTAGTGGGACATGTACAATAATTGTACAGGCTACTCCTTACTAATAATGGGAATATTTACGGTGCTCTTTTAAGAGAATACAGATAACGCTTTCTTTGTTTTTTTTTTAGCTTTTGCGAACAGAACAGAAACATCACTCACATTACTTTACCCAAGTAGTAAGTTGGTCGTTAAAGGTTTGTAAAAAACTGGCTGAACTTTCAATAAAATATAACGGCTCGACACGATAAAGCATAATACAGACGCAAAGTTTGAGAACTTTAGCTCTATCTATAACAAGTTGGCGAGTCACGACGAAACGCTTGCGTATGGGTGATTCTTTACAGGGTCGATTGGACGAGTCACACCCTAATATCTCCTAAAGTATACAACACACAGTACTGTATTAGCATTGAATCGTCTCTTTAACTAACCCACTATTGAGGCATATCTATAAAAATCAATATTTCATTGAGGAAATCTCTTAAATATCCCATTGAAGCTGGCAAATTGGGTAATTTTGTGAGTATTTTGCATGTCACACGCGCGGCGCCTTTTATGTTATTGCTTGTGGTTTTACTTACGAGTACAGTACTGCTATAATTTAAACCTTTCTGAATACCCAAAGAGTGCCTCTATCACATCGTGTATCTATCGTTCTACTAGAAATAAAACTCTTGTGTCTGTAGACGTTCAAACTAATGTCACGCGGCGAGCGTAGTTGAAACCGCGCAACAAAAATATGCTTTTAAACATACTTGAATACGCGGGATGTATCTTGTGATTGGTTCAAAATGTTGTCTGTTACGCCACGTTGCTAAGATGGGATACCCTATGTGTCTAACTTTCACGCCAACACTTTGAGGTAAGTTCTTCACTTTTTTTAGATTTTGGTTCGGGAGGGTAATTGAAACTCGTGGTTCGTTTTTTCTACTTAAGTGATACTATTTTCACTTAACTATCCAAAGTACATGATTGCTTATGTCCCTGAGTAGGTATTGTCATCAAAATAAATACGATAGCTTTTATAGTTAAAGAGAAACAACGTCACTTTTAAATTTTATTGATATCCATGGCCCAAAAATCCATGGATTTAAGCCATGGGTATCACATATCGGTCATGGATATCAAGTAAATGTACTTAAATTTCACTTATTTTAGGGTTACGTACCGAAAAAATGCCAAATGAGACCCTATTACTAATCCAGTATATATCTGATGTCTGTTTGCTTGTTTGCCTTACGTTTCACGGCCTGTTTTTAATTTTGAATATAAAAGGTTGAATAATAGGCAAGCAGTTGAAATTTTCACAGAATTTGTGTATAAGGTACATTTAGTCGTGTTAAAAATTAAGGAGAATTTATTAAACAGTAAACTTTTGCACTTGATTAGTTTTACACTCTGTTATAATTATGTACTTACATACATTCTGTCAAATTTATTGTAAGTAATTATACGACTTAATTTACACAAGATTAATAAAAACCGGCAAAATGCAAGCCGGACTCACGAACCGAGGGTTCCTCACTTTCTTTCAAAGAGGGATTCTTTCAAATATATGCAAATAATGATAGAATTTGCAGAGGCAGAGTAATAAAGTCCCGTTTAGCACCCTTCGCGTACAATATCCTAAAATGGTCCCTTGTTAGTTGAAGTTGCGTACCGGGGATACCGTACCACCACCTAAAGTAAGGGTTACACCAATATGTTGTGGTGGTACGGAACCCTGAGTATGCGAGTCTGACTCGTACACATGACAGCACGCCAGAGTGTACACTTTTGTTGTAAAGTCACCCCTTACGTAACCGAGTAAAGTGCTAGCGTGTAAGGGTCGACCTGGTGTCATAATAACTAGTGGTTCGCCCCGAACTTTGAACCCGCGAACCCATATCTCAGCAACCCCTCGACCGATTTGGCTCATGTTCAAACTTAAAAAATCCTTTTTGCTTCATTTACCCGCCTACCAAATTTCATGACGATCCAACTTAATTAACTCAAGTTATCGTCGAACGAACATTCATATATACATACATACAAACGCCGGATTGTTCCAGTAGACTCGGAGAACTTCGCTCGCTTCGCTCGCTCATTCAATAATAATAATAATGTGTTTTTGTGTGTTTGTTGCACTCTGGGGGACCCAACAGGTGCATCAAGTTACATAAGATCGAAGCTGTCAAACGGGCCTCTACGTGTTGGATACGTCCACACACACGCCGGCTAAAGGACCCGGACTCTATAGTCCCGTGAATCTTTACTTTAGACATACATAATAATAATGAATGTTTATTTCAAGAACCTGATTTTTATTACATACGTTTCGGCTGTGTCATGTGTACTATGCTGGGTTATATTCTACTAATATGTACTTTTTCACGCCTAAACGGCTAGATGATGGTTGGCTTTGGATGAAATTCGGGATGGATGTGTAAATTGTGTATTCATGTTATAGATTTTAAATAATAGTAGCTATTTATTAAAACGTTTTATAAGACCTGAACATTATCATTAAGGCCTGAAATTTATATATACGTCAAATTTTAAGAATTTGTGACTATTTTAAAGACTTTGTTGATTGTATTATTATAAATCTCAATTAAGCTTAATTGATATCTGATAATTTAATAACTAAGCATGCTTAAAATAAAACTATGATAGCAATTTAAAAACTTTAAAACTTATAAATTTTAACTGTGTTTTCTCAAAATAAAACTTTGATTACTTTGCTTTGGTTATAATGATGTCTGTGACAGTTCATGAGTGACAATTAAGCTAATGCAAGCATTTTTATACCACTGAAATTACAGTTATATTAATTTTGGACACTGTTTGATATCCGTGGCATATTTTTTGATATCCATGGCCTGTGAAAATAGAAGATTTTTTTCTGGTTAACCTATAAAGCCTACAGGTGTGCCTCATAGACATATTGGCTAGTTTTTAAGCCCTTTTATCCTCTGTATTTTTAGTTTTCACCAACGATGAGAAAAAATAAAAGCCATGGATATCAACGAAGAACGCTTTTTTGAAGAATCATCCGTATAAACCATCGAACGATCTCAGTTGGTCCCCCGCCAGGCAAAACCATAGAGACACAGAAGTCCTTGCAGAAATTAATGCATTTTTTTGTTTCGATTGAACGCGATCGAAGAAGACAAGTCATGCGCCGCGACTTCTTCTTGGGGCTCACAGCCTAGTTGCACTAGCCATTCTTAATCGATTGGCGAAGTTAAGCAACATCGGGCGCGGTCAGTCCAGGGATGGGTGACCGCTAGTGGCAATAATGAATAAATGATACTTTACTTTACTTTTACTTTTATAATATCTGAGCGCCTCCGTGCTTCGGAAGGCACGTTAAACCGTTGGTCCCGGTTGTTTGTTATTGATAAATAACAATCGTTAAGCCATGTCAGAGGCCCTTTGGGCGGCCTAAAAAACTCTGACACCAGAGGTGGCCACTACCTCATACGATTTACCTTACTTCAAGGGGCTTAGTCTGAAACTTCACGGCGCGCACCTCAACGAAAAGTGTTCACACGCGCGGAGGTAGATGGCGTGAATGTGGAAAGGCTTTGATGGTCACTGCCAGAATTTATTTTTTCTGCTACGTAGCGACTCTACCGCGCTTTTTTTTAGCTATTATGCGAGTGTAACTTCCGTTATTTTTTATGCTGTACTCTGAAGTGGATATTCACTTTACTCGCAGATTAATTGGGCTCCTAATAGATTTTAGACTAAAGATATCGAGGCTTTAGTCAGGTGGTCTGTGAAAGTGCTGCTTAGTCATGGAACATTCGCTTGCCCATAATACTCGTTCATCACAACTACGCAATCTTTTTTGGAAATCTTATGAGTAGAAGATCTTTTACAATTTTACATTAGTTACTTGAAATAATTAGTAAGTAACTAACTAGTCTAATGTAAAAATTTAATTGCAATGTTTACAGTCGTAAGAAGTTACTTGACATTTGACAAACCGACTCTACGAGTTTATAACTAGACTAGCTTTTGCCCGCGATTTCGTCCGCGCAGACTTAGTTTTTTTTTTCCCACTATCAATAAAAAATTGCTTAAAGCACTCAACGATAAAGTTAGCTTCCCATTAGTATTAGAAAGAATTTTTTAAATCAGATGAGTAGTTTTGGAGAATACCCCCTATATTCATACACATACTTACAAACTTTTCCTCTTTATAATATTAGTGTTGATAGTATAGACAAGGCAATCCAAGTAAGTAGTTCGGATATGGTTGTGAAATAAATTAACATTGTTTTCTCAATGCCCCCTGTATTGCTAGGAACTAAGGCCTGGTTTCTGAGTTGAGAATTTTGCTAAGCACATTTGCTTAGTAAGTATTGGTAAGTATCGTCCTGTCTCTGCAGATTTCTCACAAAAGAACGTGACAGAGCGATGCGTAAGTATGTGCTTAGTAAAATTCTCAACTCAGAAACCGGGCCTTAGTTATGTTACTTACATGCAGTAATTACGAACTTTGACTAAGTACTTAAACTGTCTTACCTGCAAAAGAGAAATTACGTTAGGTTGAGATGAAAGTATTAAAATAAGAAGTGTCTAATTATTATATTCTTACTCGTACACAGACCAAAATAGATCTAAATACCTATCTAATAGGTACGGAACTAAGGCCTTTTTACATCTACGTAATGAGATGATTTATAAAGCGTCTAGTGGCACCTTTACTCACACTACATGAGTGAAGAGACCACTCGGCTGTGCCTGGAACATTGTGCTCGATGGAGTTGGCTTGCCCAGCACCTATACCAAGCTGACGGCTTAGTCGGCCTAGAAAGACAAGCGCCATACAAAGCGGTACAACTATGGGTGTATCGAGTTATCCTCGATAGGGCGTTCCAATCGCAAGTTCTGTTTCATAATGATTGATGATTATAGTTGCCTGGTGTATAATAATCGTAATGCATTGTTTATTGAGCGGTGGATTTAATAACAGGGACTGGAAGTCAAAAAAGCCTTCGAAGAACTTGAAGCGCGAATGTCGAAAGTTGTATCGCAATATGCTTTACATGTTTACGAGCGATAAACCACTGAGGGGAAGGCAGATGCGACAAAATAAATTGCATACGTCACAATAAATGCAACAGAAAGACCAAAACATTATCCGTTCTGTGATAAAGACACTAAAAAGGCCGGTAGCATTATTTTGACATTATTCCAGCAGTATTCCAGTCCAGCGGTCGAATCCAGCACTGGAATAATACTGGTACAATGTATACAGGCACTTGTATGCACTGTCACTGGATTCAGTGATTCAATCCATTTCCTTGTTAGAATCCGATAAACAAATGTCTTTTACTCAAAAAAGCTCGTAATGTGGTCATTAATTCGACAACCTTCTTTGAGCAAAGGAGGACTTGCGGGCTACTTTGATTAGGCGCCAGAAAAGTTGTATGGAATTTCATTAATGTCGTGTTTTGCGGCCAGAAAAACTGTATGAAAATCCATTAATGTCGAGTTTTGTTTCATAAATAGAACTCAAAAGTCAGGCACAAAAAGTATTTATTTAGAATTTGGCTGTTTGGGTGCTGGCAGTCTACAAATTGCATAGAAAAAAAAAGCGCGGCCATATTGTTTTCGCCGCTTCGCGCGTTGTTCGAAGTGATTTTTTCTGTGCGTGCTGTTTTTGTTGTAAATAAAAGTGAACTCTTCAAGCAACGAATCCTCCGATTCAATGTGTTTAACAACGCCGAACATAAAAAGGAAGCGAAATAAGATATTTAAAGGTACCTATTGCCACCGAAGTCAAAGGAAAAATACAAGTTTATCTACGAAAAGTTTGCTGAATGAAAAATCAACAGAAAGTAAACTAAGACAAAAGGTAAGCTGGTTCTATTTAAATTACTCGCATTGTTTGAGTAAAGCACTATACAAGCCTTGGTCTGCAATGAGTGCGCTTCTGGCCACGCTATGATGGCCTCGAGCTTAGCTTAGCTACGCTCTCGGCCCTCAAGCTTGGTCATCTTTGCAGCCCTTGCTGTCCGCGCTATAAAGGCCTCGACCTTCGGTCTCGGCCTTCATTCCAGCTTGTCCATCAAGGGCTGCAATGCTGACCACGCTGTGAAGGCCTTGAGCTGCGCTACGCTGCGCTCTGTCGGCCATCAAAAGCGCGCCAGAAACGCACCCATTAAAGACCGCGGCAGTAATGTACTAATTCTCACTCACATTTTCACCAACTGTTAAGATATCCCTTAGTATTTAAGGGTGGCATTAATAGTCGTCATCTCAAGCTCGAGCTCAAGTAGGTGAACTCAGAAAACAAAATCACCGACTTGAGACCTTGGCATGTCAATGTCAAGCTCAAGCTAGTGTCTATTAATATGCTGACAGCTACTCAAGCTTGACATTAGCCAAGGCTTCACATTAGCATTTTTGTTTTCTGAGATCACCTACTTGCTCTCGAGCTTGAGCTGACGACTATTAAGTCGCCGTGCATAATGAATCGCCCGCGCGCAAATAAAAATGCACAAAATCGATTCCTGTATCAAATACACTAAACAAATTGGAAATGTTCACATATCAAACCCTAGAATTAGGTGAAACCTATCTAAAACAGCCAGTTTCGTGTTGACATTCATAAACGTTTTGAAGATATTTTGCTTGAAAAAAAATAGGCGGCGCACTTTTTTTCAAGCAAAATATCTTGCAATCTGTTATGGAAATCAACATGAAACTGGCTGTGTCAGATAGGTCTCAACTAATTCTAGGGTTTGATATTTGAACATTTTCGATTTGTTTAGTGTATTTGATACAGGAATCGGTTTTGTGCATTTTATTTGCGCGCGGGCTAATTCACTATGCCCAGCGCCTTAATGAATTTGAAATTGTATAGGAAGCATTATTTTTTGCCGACCGAACTATACTCATAGAGTCAAGTTTCTCCCGTAAAATAACTGTTAGTAAAGTGTAAGACAGTATGCTTCTGTGGTCTCATTTTAGCAGACATGTCGTATTGTTGAAACATTAAAAAAGAAGGAGACAGTATTTCATTTATTTTAAAAAGTAGTTGCAGGCCATGAGATGCTTCTTTTTTTCATCACCACCATAAAAGCCACTGGTTTATTGTGATGACCATAAGGAGCGGGCATGGCTTCGATAAAAGGATGTTTTGTTGTTTATGATGATGACTGGTGATAATAGGGTACACAATGTAAGTAATTTAAATATTTGTGCTTCATCTTCATTCATTGCAATTATTTTCTGAATTAACACTTTTGGGTCGAACGTCGCTTTAGGTATAGTATTTTTCATAAAATTTCAGAATTAGTGGCACAACAGAGACGAGCGGAGTGAGTGTGTGAGTCTTTTCACAGAAGTGGGACACTTTAGTTAGAGGATACAATAATAATAAAAATAGGTAGGTAGGTAATCGTATGAGGTAGTGGCCACCCCTGGTGTCAGAGTTTTTAGGCCACCCAAAGGGTAAAAAAACTTTTTAAGTTAAACGGTTTTATGTTAAACATACATTGCAATGTTTAAGATAAATGTACTTAAAACCAAAAAATAATAAAATAGATACAGTCGTGGGAATTATAAACATATGCATAGACTAGACTAAAATAAAACCGTGGGGCACGTCAATTGTCTACAATCGTTGATTAAAATGTTTGTTTTGTAATGTTACACTATAATTAGGCAGTTGACGTGCCCCACGGTTTTATTTTAGTCTAGTCTATGCATATGTTTATAATTCCCACGACTGTATCTATTTTATTATTTTTTGGTTTTTAGTACATTTATCTTAAACATTGCAATGTATGTTTAACATAAAACCGTTTAACTTAAAAAGTTTTTTTACCTATTTTTATTTTCTAGTTTTTAGTTTTTATTTCGCATTCTGTTTAATTCATATAGTACATTGTATTATACTGGTTGAGCACTTTCATTTGATACCCATATTGATGGGATCGATAAAACCTACGTTATCCGCCATTTTGTAGCGGCCGCCATCTTGTATTTCAATTTTTTATAGTATATTGTATTCTGCTTGTTGAGCCCTTTCATTTGATACCCATATTGATGGGACTGATAAAACCTACGTTATCCGCCATTTTGTAGCGGCCGCCATCTTGGATTTAAATTTTTTATAGTATATTGTATTCTGCTTGTTGAGCCCTTTCATTTGATACCCATATTGATGGGATTGATAAAACCTACGTTATCCGCCATTTTGTAGCGGCCGCCATCTTGGATTTATAATGATAATGAATAAACATAATTGTATTGTCACCAAAATCCAAAGTGTATACAAAATTTCAGATTAATCGGTTGACAGGAAGAGGGTGAAATTTGAATTACTAAATTTGACCCAAGAAAGAATAAAGAATAAAACAAACGGGGTGAGCTAAATAAAACCGTTTAAAAAGAAGCCAGCCAGGCAGAACATAAAACAAAGTCTTACGCTCTGCACATCACACAGTATTTGCATGCATGCCTGAGAACTTCTCAGCAATGCATTTTTCATCTTTTTTTTTTTTCGAGTAAACTTGGTAGTATTTTTTGCATTATAAGTTTAAAAGTTCTGAAAAGCTCATTGGTATAATATAGGTTCTCGTTCCGTATAAACTAGATTGAGAACACCGCTTACTCGAAAACGTAGAGTTACGGTAACTTGCGTCACATAGCAAATACTTAAAAGATTAAGGTAAACATTTCCGCTTATTACCTAGCATTAGCGCATAAGCGCTCTGATTACTGCTCTCGGACGAAATGCACTGGAATTTGTACGATGGGCGATATTATGGTAAAGCAACAGTCTCGCAAACGCGTCCGTCGTAAATATTGTGTGTGTGTGTGTATCATTTCACAACAACACTACATATATCGCCCCTAGTATTGTAGAGTCAGTGACATGCTGGATATCAATTTTTGGTTTGACAGGTTACTTACTTACTAAGGTAAATGTCCCCTGATTCGGTATGTTAAGGCTCTGGCAACTTTATGGATTTTTATATTTTTTTCTAAATTAGGTATCACTTTGAAACCTTCGTTGTGATGAAGACTGGTCTTTTGCAAGTAATTTAAAGCGTTAATCATATAGTTTTAGCAAGTACTTATTTTAATATGAATTTTCTTACAGACCTCTGATTTGAACCCTGTTTCGGTATAGTAATTTCGCTCTGCTCCTAAGTTCGTGAATTCCTGTCTCCTATTTCGTTATAGTTATTGATCTTGTTAGGTTGTTAGGTACCTAGCAGGAATAATAATGAATAAAAACATAAAAATCAGTAAGTAACTTTTTAAAATTAAACATTTTAATTTAAGCAATCCTAAAAAAACTCCGAAATAAAAATGTCACTTTCTAAACTTACATAAATAAATCAACATTATCGATATACTTATACATTTTTTAAATGCCAATAAGGTAGGTATCTCCAAAGAATCGTCACCAATAAAAAAAAATGAAATTGAATGAAAATGTTTTTTTTTTTCATTGCTTATGGAAATGCTGATAGTACAGCAAATTATAAAATATATGTTTTAATACTCACTAAAATTTAAAAAAAGTTCTACAAACAGAAATCTTGTTTTAATATTTTTATGAATTAAATTCTCTTTTTAATGACTAAATTAACATAATACGTATGGAAAATTATGTTATTATATTTATTATTTAAAAATAAAGTCGTTATTTATGTACTTAAATTTACTGTTTTTCTCAAACATACATAATTTTTATAATTGTTTATGTAGATAGCCACAGATATTAAAAAATATATATATGTTGTTTTCAGTTTTTTTTCCAAGATATAATTATATGATCCCGTTTGACACCCTTCGTGTTGGTACGGAACCTTAAAAGCAGAAATTTCATGCATTTTGGGTTTATGAATCCGGTTTTAGGTCGGGATCCTAGGCCTTAAGAAAATGTATCGCCTTCAGTAAAATTGGCCTTGTGAAATCCGAATTTAAGTAATACTTATGCTTGATACTAATCGTTTTAATTGTGTATAAGTTTTTTATAGGCCTGAAACTAATAATTTTCTTCTCATTTTCCGATCCAATCTTAACTCAAAACTACATTAATCACTCACGAAATAGCGGACATTGTAAGAAAAACGGTGTTCCTTATTTCGTTATACTAGTTTTGAGATAACCCCTCACTTAATCTTGGAAATTCTTATTACATAATGTTAATAAACTATTCAGTACCCTATGCTTACGGAATATAACCAAAACAAAAGGCAATTAATCGAAAAACGAGCAAAATTATGACGCTGATCAATCTGCGTAAATCGTTTAAAATTGCCAAATCGGCCTCTTTCAAACTCGTTTTGTAAGGCTTGTGTTGACAAAAAGGTATACCGAATCAGGCTCAAAAGTAACTTAAATAAGTACCTTGTCTGATGTTCACACCATTTTTCAAATATGTTAACTAATATAGAAATAAACAAACATTTAAAAAGTATCTGAAATTCCCCTAGTTCGTAAGTGTAACGAAATAGGGGACAAGGAAAAAATATGATGTCCGCTATTTCGTGAGTCAATAAATTGCGTTTTTAAGCAATTCTATGCTTACAAATAACTTTTAACGTATATCAAATGAATCGTTATGAATCACAGAATAGCGATATCAAAAGTTTTATTCAAAAATACTTACCTTTGTCTTGCTACAAGCTTATGAGTGACACCACCGATCCTTACGCTACCAAGAAGCGCGATGTATGGCGCGCACGTCTCGCACCGCTTTTTGTGCCTAACTGAGTGTTGTAAGCATCGTATCTTACACAGAATAAGCATAAAAATAAGGTATGTTGGTTTTTTAGATAGGTCAAATAATAGAGATTTTTTAGGAAACTATAATGCTCTTAAACATTATATCAATTGCTTATTATTGCGCCGGAAACAAAAACTCACGAAATCGTGTACTATCACGAAATAACGTACGTTTACCTTAACTTATCTTTTCATCTATGTTTGTTAGACGTACCTACACTATTTGACCGTTATAAGTTGCCTCATCACCATCATCAAAGAAAGCTCATTTAAATAGCAATGCAAGAGAGTGCCAGAGAAAGCCAATCACAGTAGTCTACCCAAAACAAAAAGTTCTCTAACACGTAGAGTTTGTATATTTTTTTATTTTTGCATTCTACCTCTTTACATTTCCTATAACGCAAATTAAAGACAGGCTGTTTTAAAAAAATGAAAACGAAAAGAAAAACAAAAAAGGAACTCATAGGGCGGCTCTACTTTTAACAGCCAGTGCGTGCGAGTTGCATTTTTTTTTTCACTGAATCCTCTTTGTACAGCACATCGACCCTTACACACTAGCACTCTACTCGGTTACGTTACGGGCGACTTTACAACAAAAGTGTACACTCTGACGTGCTGTCGTGTAGGTACACATCACAACAGCCCAATTTTTGTTTGCTCTACATCGCATCACTTAAAATAATAATAACTTTAGTATTGATGAGGAGGCGAACGAGACAACTTTCACTTGGTCGCGCTTTCGCAGCGCAAGGGTAGGGTTACACCAATCCTACCACCGCTTTGTTGGAAGACAGAACGTCCTGTCAAACACGTCTTTTACCCTGATCTTCGATTCTTGTATGGTTAATGTCGTATGATGTCAATGAAGATGATATCACTGAAGTCAGAGAAGTCCCTATAGAAAAAGTGATTGATATGTATCACATTCATGATTAGAGCAACGCAAGTACCTACTATGCGAACAAAAATGTCCCATTGCTTCCACTGAAAACTGGCACACTTTATTCCAACTCGAGTCATTTTCTTGGTCTGCATTGAAGATACTTCTCTTACTTTCGTGACCTGACTTTCGTTGTCATTCATTTGGAGACGGTGAACCGGAACCATTCGAATTTAATCCCGAATGTGGCTTAGCATTAGCGGCCATATGGAGGTAGCTCGACCCATCTTTGTTTTTTATAGCACAGATGTATGCACGGAATCCTCAGTGCTCGAGTCCGACTCGCACTTGCCCGATTTTTCTATTAACATTGTGCGAAAACTTTCAGAATATCAATATATCGCCATTCCATACGAAATGTTTTGACGTACCTACCTAGGTAATACGATAGTGCCTCTGCTGATCCATTGAGAAAAATAGGGGGGGCGTAATGTAATGATAAGGTAGTTAAATATTTTAAATGCCTACGATATCCTTGGGATGTCAAGATTTTCACTGAAGTAGTTACTTTGGAGTATGTAGTCTACAATTTATACAAAATTCTTGACATCGAAAGTAAAATTCATGAAGAAGATGCAAGTCTATAAATCATTCATCTGACCTTCAATTCAATGTTTTCATAGTACTGCTACTTTAAAATAGGCAATCACTACCATTTATGTCAATTGAGTTTTTAACAGCTATATTGTGTGTTAAATTATGTAAAAAGAACTTGGAAGGCTTTAACTTTATTATAGCTTTTTAGTTTTTGCCCATAGTTTCTCTTGTTTTGCAACAGACACAGAAAACATAAAAACGTAACTTAAAGTTTTGTAAGCTCTGTACATTCAAAAGGTCTCTTAAGGTTCAACTAAAGTAGTGTGGCGTAAAATGCACAATTTTCACAGATTTTAAAATGTTGTAGCTAAACTGAAGCAATTTTGTTCAACGATTTTTGTTTCACGGCAACAAAATTTTGTATTGGTTTTATTTTTATACACCAAAAAGATTCAGCTGAAAGAAAAAGAAAAGAAAGAAAATATTTGCTCAAAATCTCTACTTACTAGTTTTTTCGGCAGTACCACAAGTTTTTCGACCAGAAAAACAAAATATCAGCTTAATTATGGTTACTAATCTGTTGTTTACAATAATAAAAAATAAAAAAACAATTTTACCGTCGTGAAGAACCCGGAACCCACGATGATGATTGAAAGCAGCGGAATTCAAAGCCTTTCACAATAAATGCATTAAAACAATGATGAAACCCTAGATCTGGAGTTGTAAAGCGAACCAAGGAACTTAAAAGGACAGACATCCAGACAGTAGGGCGGACAGTTTTATATAATAGAGAGTAGGTGTGAAACAGTCTGTTTTAGACAGAATACCTACCTTGTAATTTTATTTGCACAGGCGCCGACTGGTCATTCAATACAACAAATGAGCCTACTAAAGAGTCAAGTAGGTACCTACTTATTGTGATAAAACAAAATACCAAGTCACAGAAGATCTGCTGGGGATCGAGGTTTATGTATTTCACATAAGGATCGATTTTTTGTTTCAGCCCTTTGCTTTTTGTCTCTCGTCGTCGTATCTACCGGTCCTTCTTTTTATTTTAATTATTTTAGAAACAATATACTAAAGAGCTTTCACACCGTTCAATCATTAGTGAACAAGTTATTTAGTTTTGTTTGTGTAGTGTAGTAGTGTGCACTACAAAGAGGCTCTAAACTACCTTTAAAGTTACTGAAGTTCGCTAACCGCGTTTCATTTCGAGAGGAATTCAGTAACGTATTCAGTAACCTACTCGTATACAAGGTATTACAAAAGTACCTAACTCTTTTTACAGGGTAATAGCACCCGGTGATAGGGATCACAACCTAAATATTAGTTTTGCTCTATGACGTTCCGTTAATTTTTAAATTAATAAATGTGAATGATGTGGCGGGAGAAAAGTATTTTTTAAATATTGTTTTCATTGACTTTTACAATGTTTTAACAACTTAAAGCTATGTAAATGCACCTACACGCACAAACATATTTTTAAATTTGAGCTAATAACAAAAACAAAAAAGTTATGAAAATTTTTCAATTTTGTGGTTATAAAATAATAATTGGATTTTTCAACTTTTTTTTACAGATTTGACATCTTTTTGACCACGGTTACACGTTGTAAAAAGAGTTAGGTACTTTTGTAACACCTTGTATAGTAAGTTCATCTGATTTAGAAGTAAAAATAAAAATACTGATTCGGGTACCGCGCCTGCAGCTGCTGCGCTGAGCAGAATTTTTATATTTTCCAATGGTTTTCCTCAATTTCAAGCATAACTAATAAAAAACATAATTACCTACATGCGGTACATAATTACCTACAAAACATAATTACCTACAAAAAAAACGGTGGTCGTCTAGTGGGTAGAACAGTGGACTCTGAAGCGAAAGGTCCTCGGTTCGATTCCCGGTGCTGGCATGTATCTATGACTTTGTTTAATTACAAAGTTACGTACATTTGTTAATTTGCATTAGCAATACCACTCGCTGACTGTGAAGGAAAACATCGTGAGGAAACCTGAGCGTATGAGGCATTATACCCTCAACGCAAAAATCGCCAACCCGCATTGAGCACGCGTGGTGATTAAGCTCGAACTCTCTCTCAGAGAAGGCCTTTGCCCAGCTAGTGGGACATGTACAATTGTACAGGCTACATCTTACTTACTTACCTACATGCTCTTCTTTCTCTGCATTAAGTTCTTGGTGAAAATCTCTAGGTACGTCTATTCTTTGAACGCCCAAGCAAAACAGCCTATTTGATTGTGTCTTCGTATGTAGGCTTTGATCAACAATATTGCAGTGTCTTCGATCTCAACGTGTGTTAAAAGTTAGCAATGACCCAGTAGAATCGGATACGATGTATAATTTTAACTCCTATGCCAAATGAAATAAGAATCAAAAGGGCAGGCATAGTCTCATTCTCATATTGTGATATTTGCGATTAATGATGTAGGTAGTCTGTGTAGCCTCAATCCGTTGGTGCAATGATAGCTTACTATGAGTCAATTCATATTAGTTGATGTCTGATTACGATTATAATAATTGTACCTACCTACTTACTGGCATAATTTGTTCGGTTGGCTTAAACTAATTGAAATAATGAGGCTTTAAAAGTTGTCAAGTGTCACTGATTTGGCTGCTGGACAAATAAATCAAGTGTAATGAACAGGTAATGAAGAATTATCAGTAGGTACCTATAGGTTTATGTGGCAAAAAAACTCTACACTCTTACTTTTCACAGTTTTTAAATTTTGTAATTAAACTGAGCCATTTTTGTTCGACGATTTTTGATTCACGACAGTAAAATAGTACTGTTTGTCGTGAATCAAAAATAGCTGACAGAAAATATCTCAGATTAGCTAATAGAAATAAAAAACTGTGTTTAGACTTTCCCGCCATGCTGTTTGCGTTGAACCCAGCGAGCGGAATCCAGGGCCCTTAGCCTGTAACACAATGGCGGGTCAATGGCGTTCCGGCAGAAGGACAAAACCGGGCTCTCCTCGTTTTTCTCCTACAACCAGAGAACTAATCCTCTAGAATTAGAATCAAAATATTCTTTGCTGTACTACAAAAACACTAAAAGGACAGACAGCGTTAGCAAATCGTAATTGAAGTCGTCACCTGACAGCCCATTTTGGCACCATTGTCTTACAGGCTAAGGGCCCAGTTCGCTGGTTGAACCATAATAACAAAACAGTTATCAATCACACGCATCAACTCTACAATCCATGTAGGTACCTAGGTATTATTCTTATAAGGTAAGTAAAGCCTTCTTCTTCTTCAGCATTTAAGTACTTATTTGTCCACTGCTGGGCCTAGGTATGCCTCTAAGTAAAGCCTGAGAACTGAAAGCACCTCGCTTTTTATTTATTTGATAAATATGGACTAATCTCAGCTCATAAAGCGGCTGTATTAGAGTTTTTGAACTATTATAGCTCTGCAAACCATACATTACTCCAGAACAGACATCTTCCTACACTGACTGCAGTTAAAACAATGCCCTTACATTACACCTAATACTGTCAGAACGTTTGATATCAAATTAGAATTACAAAATAGAACGAGATTTATGACATTGCTGCTGCCCCTTTAGAATCTAAGTAATGTCCCAGAAGTACGATATTGGGATCTCCTGGATGACCACGCATTTATCGAAAAAATCGAAACTGTCCAACACACTAGGAGTAGACATGTCCCAGCATACCAAAAATGTACCTATGCTCTAGTGCCATTATCCAGCGAGTAAATTGGGGACTACGTTTGTATGGAGAAAACCCTACTGTTATAGATTATTGTCGAGGGAAAGCTCCTGTACTTATCCTTTAATATAAGCACCGTAAATATTCCCATAATTAAATGTTAAAGAAATTATTTTAATTAAAATCGTTTATAATGCAGGAAATAGCTCAATGAAATTATTTCTTTGACTTTGACGGTTGACGTGTGGTGTGAGTTGATTTTTTTATGTTAATAGACGGGCGCTCTCTACATTTTGTCCTTCTGTCTTATGGAGTGCGCTTTTTCAAGCAGCTTTCTAAATTAGCGTCGGTGTTAATGTATTTGCATTGAATCGAATTCGTCTCCGTGTTTGCTGCCTACTTAGCCAAGCAAGTAGGTACAAGTACAGTCAACCGCACGTAAACGATTATATTTTCGTTGCAAAGTCGCCCTTTAAGTAACTGATTACAGTGCAAACGTGTACCTAAAGTTCGATACATGGATATGACACGCTAAAATTCTATCTCAGCGTGGCGCTGATTGTGGGTACAGTCGGCCACACGCTGGGATACCCCTTTTTGTTCGATTGGCGCCCTTAAGTCGCACGCGGTAAGAGCTGCCATGGTCTATACTAGGCTGTGGCCGACCGTACCTACCAAAATTTTTGGTAAACGATAGATATACCTTAAAAGGCGAGACGAAATTCTGAGTTGGTAGGTAAACTAGAGGTGCTTTCAACCAAATTAAAAAAGTTGGAGGCACAATGCGTTTGTGTATAAATTCATTAATTCAATAAAAAAAAAACTCGTTGGTTGACAATCATTTACATAACTATAAAGACGGTCCACTCACGTGAAGTGACCACTCGGACCCTTGAGTAATTACCTACCTACCTACTGAGACAACGTATTTAGGCATACTTACTCTACACGAGTAGCAAGACGATTAGCAGACCATCAAGCTCATTTAACCTATCGCGAGCGGTGGCGCAGTGCTTGCGCGATCACTGCAAAATGCGTACAGTAAACGCGGACGCACTTCCATTTCACGTAGGTAATAACCGCGGTGATGTCAGCCTTGCATAAACACGCGAGTATACCGTATGACAGGTCTGGTTCTGGCTGGACATAAGTGACCACTTTTACTTTCTCAGACACAACATTGGAACGTTGCGGCTGAAGTAAGAAGGTCCGACCAACAGTACCCCTTTTTTTGCCCCACGGACCAACCATTTTTCTTTCCTAACGGAACATACAAGTTCATACAACTATTTGATTGGTTCGACAGGCATACATAGCCTAAATAGGGCATTTTTTAAATAGCCATTAACCATTCATTTAATTCTTACAAGTTTGTTTATAAATAACTATGTTACATCTACTCGTTAATCGCGCTGCCACCTATGCTAAAGTTTAAACTATATTATGTACAAACATCTTTGTAGATCGCCACGACACGGGTTCGCCTAGTGTGGGATCACTGCCCAATCAGGCATAAAAGTACCAACAGAAAAACATTTATTTACCCTGTGTACCTAGCTTAAGCAACCATTTTATTACCTACTAATCATGTTTAACTTTTATAGTAAGTAAGTAAGTAAGTAAGTAAGATATAGTTCATAAGTTTAAATAAATATTTTGTATTTGTATTTGTAGCTTCAACAACTTTTAAATACTTTTCCAACTTGTTCTACGACTTTGGTAAGAGCGCAATTTAATTTTTCCATACGCACAAAAAATACTTGTTATAAAAAAAAAATTGCATTCTTTTCGCTGACCGTATTTTTTTCCTAAATCTGTAAATGCCTCAAAAATATCTCAAAAAGTTATGGAAGGTCTTCTAAGAACGTTTTCTTGTAACTGTTACGGTTAAGGTAGCTGCCCTTACAGTAACAGTAACTGCCCCGTCTTAAAAATCTTGGTCAAGTGGGCGTTCTGCATTTTTATATTTACAAACATTACATTTTATCCCGGCTACTCGTTTCGCGGTGAAATTAAGAGGTATTTTTGGGAACGGATAAGATCGTGTGCGATAAGCGAAACTCGAAGGTTAATTTGGAATTTATGGAGGCTGTCCAGCAGTTGCTTATATGGAAGTTGTCTCCAATACTGGAATACCTAGATGTCTCGACGCTACTGTTGAATTGAGATGAAGGTCTAAGTAGTCGGACCTTAAAAAAGCTGATTTTCATTGATAATAAATAGTAGGTAGGTAATTAGGTACAACGTAGGTACCTACTGACTTTTATATATCTTAGGTCCTAAGATCTAACAACGCAATGAGTCCCAAAAATAGCTAAGTAAGTATTACCTATATTAACTTGAGGAATACAAGGTTGAGTATATGGAGCGTTTATAGCTCCATATTAAGCTCCACCTTCCATATGTTTATACCGTTCTATGTATATGAAAAGAGTGAGAAAGACATATCGTGATAAAAACAGTGGGATACCTTATATGTAGTGTCCTTAATAAGGAGATCACGCCAGAAATTGTAAAAAAATATATATGCAAAAGCAAAGAAGATTATTGTTCGTCATCTCATTGGTGAGATTATGATTGTTATTCGAAGGTCCTGAGTCCTGTAATAAGTAGATTGAAGTATTAAGTATACAGGGTGTTAAAAGACCGCCAACAAAGCGGGAAACCACGTATTGTCCTCATCATAAGGAACATTTTTGCCCAAGAAACTATGCCTGGGAAATCAACGGTTTCCGAGATAATGAGGTTCAAAGTCGGACTTTTCAAAACTTTTTTTTTGCAAAAATTTATTCAGTATCTAGTTCTTAACATACCTTCTCAAGAAGCCATATCAAAAATATGAATATTTCTTACAAAAAACGACGTTAAAATTGCAACCCGCAATGTATTCTAAACATCGGCACTTCAAGCTTAAGTAACATAAACTTATAATATCTACGCTTGCGCAATATGACTTCTGTGCGTTACACGGCCATTGCGTGATAAAATATATTTCAAAATTATGACCTAAAAAACCAAAATAATTTCCCAGCAATAATTTATCGAAAAAGTACTCTGTTTTGGTGTCTAGTATGCGTGGCTTTCGGGTCTGTTGGCGGTCTTTTAACACCCTGTATTTTTGGTACGTGAAAAGATCATTTTACTTAGTCATTCAGTTTTTTGTGTGCTCTACTAGAACTCGTAGACCTATCGTGCGTGCAAGATGTGTGAACGTGCGATATAAATCTGTGACCTAAGGATTCCCTGCAAGTTTTGATACCTACTTATGTATGAGTATGAAGTTACCAAAACTGAAGCACCAACAACGTCGGAAACCTTATTAGCATAAGACTCATTCTCTATGCAGGCGTAATGCACGTAGATAGGTACTGGTAGAGTTAGCAACTTAGTATGGTAGGTACAGACAGACAGATAGGAATTTCAGTTCAGCTGAATATTTCGTAGAATTTACAGCCAACTATGAGTAAACTTACTTAGGTAGGTTAGGTACACATCTAAGTTAAACTAATATCAAGGGTTCCACGAAATTACATTATCGGTGAGACCTCAATGTCACGAAAATCAATAAATTGTTTCTAAAGTTCAAGATCGAGAATACCCTTTGAAAACCATTGAATTTTATTATTTTAAGCTTATACATAGTTTTGTAATATAGTTTCCAAGACCTTTACTTGATTAATTAAGTACCTATTGACATAAGTACCACTTATGTAAAAATTTAATTTAATAATGTGAGTACATTAAATAATTTAATTATTCTAAAAAAAAGCTCACCGAGGTCTTTGTGTAGATTATTCGACGTTCTTTGAGCACTGGCCAGTAAAAGCAACGACATCAGCATCACACTGGGGGCATTGCCGAAAAGGATCCCCATTTTAATTTTCAATCACACTGCTTTACAAATAAAAAAATACAAAACACTGGCCGGAAACAGAAACGATAACTATAGAAAAAAAACTTTCAAACTTTCAGTGACAGTTAACTCCAAAGTTTTTAATTTTCCGCTATCATTTTCGCGCGTATTTTCCTTTGCGCTGTGTCGCTTAGTGTTGGGTTGCGTGCGGGCTTTTCGAAGTGAACTGAGAGGCTGCGCCGCGGTCTGCGCGTGAGTTTCAGACAGGTGCTTGCGTAGAGAGAGAAGCGTGCATCTCGGCCAAACCGGTCGGTGACTTCAAACGGGTAAAGCAGCTTCATCTTTAGTGTTTAGATTTGTTTGAGTCACTAGGCTAGGCTATTTTACACATACCTAGCAGCGCGCTTTCTTTCGTTAGGTAATAAAAGCGTAATTTACGACTGCATTTTTCTAGGTACAAGTGCAGCTGAATCTTACTAAAGTTTATAGGAGTAGGGTATGTACAATAAGGATACGTTAAGTAGGTATTGATGGTACATAGTACCTACCTATTTTGGAAAGGAGGTGACTCCTTATAAAATTATAAATAAAGATTTATATTAGGTTAAAAAATTCGCTCGGGACAGGACGTGAACCGTGAAAAAAAAACCTTATGGAATCTGCTCACAAAACACAACAATTGGTTGAGAAACGCGACCTGTTATGGAGCACAACTTCACGATAAAAACTATATTATAAGTAGCCTATCATGTACCTACATTGAAATAGGCTGAGTGGGGCTGCTATGGCTTAGCTTGAACTGCCATCGAGATATCTCGATACACCTTGTCTCTGTACCGCTGTATGAAGCTGGCGTAGCATAAGAATGGGTTAGTTAGGCAGTCAGTAGTTCCAGTAGGTACCTTAGGGGGTTTTGATCTTCGTGGGATAGATGTAGAGTTTATACCCATAGTTAGATAGGGTCTAACCTGTTATTATGCTAAGATTGCAAATCAAAAGAGTGGGATAGAGAATAGATCTATCAACACATCTAGTCTAAGATCCGGAGTTGTATCCACCGATCCCGGGATCAGATGGATGTATCCACGGATCCCGGGCGAGTTGTCCCAAGTCCTCACGCAGCTAGGTAGATACCTACCTAAAACGGTTTTGTTGTAAAATCGCCCGTAGCGTAACTGAATAGAGTGCACGCGTGTAAGCGTCTACGTGCTGTCTGACTGACCTAACTACCTACTGGCTTCCATTGGGAACGGACTTCTATCCCTACGTCTGTCTTCGGGAAACAGAGGAGAGATCGCCAAAAATAGAAACAATACAGGCATTCGAGAAAGTTTTTCTCAATATTTTTTAAAAGAAAATTGGTTTATCTTACGCAACCTTAAAGAATGTGAGTTTCAAAAGGAACCGCTTCCGTTCACATTCGGCCCAGTTTACGGACGATGAGCACCACGTAATGCTACGAGTATAATCATGACCATAACAAATTCGGCAATAAACAGGTAGTATCAGGTGTGTCATCTAGCGCGTGCCCAAAATCCGAGCGATCAAGCTAAGTCTCGGCGTTACTGCACAAATTAAACGTTACTGTGCGATCCTACAAGCGTATAGCTTATGGCCGGGTTAGAGCGTATATAAGGGTTAAAAACTATAGGTTCCCACTCTTTTGCTTGACGTAGAGCTGAATGGACAGAGTTACATAAAGCATAAATGGTACGTTATAACCCAGCTACGCTTGAATCGCTTGATAAACAGGGCCCTTAGCCTGTAACACAATGGTGCCAAAATGGGCTGTCAGGTGACGACTTCAATTACGATTTGCTAACGCTGTCTGTCCTTTTAATGTTTTTGTAGTACAGCAAAGAATATTTTGATTCTAATTCTAGAGGATTAGTTCTCTGGTTGCAGGAGAAAAACGAGGAGAGCCCGGTTTTGTCCTTCTGCCGGGACGCCATTGACCCGCCATTGCGTTACAGGCTAAGGGCCCAGAAAATCATGAATGTGGATGACCAATGGCCATGGACACAATATATTAGGCACGCAAATATAATATAAAAATATCTAGTAAGATACGATTAATTTCATTGAATGAAAAACTTTGAAAGATGCTTTTTGAGAACAGATTTATTATTTTGTTTTTGTTTCTGCTTATGCAAAGCACATTACGCTTCAAAGCTAGATTCAGATCAAAAAATGAACGAACGAAACGCATTTTGTTAAGATGGCGGCTGTAATGTAAACGTCAAAACGACTCTATCTACTTACTTATTCTGTGAACAAAATTCACGAATGAAATCGTTTTGTGTGGTGTTTTTGTGTGAATTATGGCAGGATTTACGGAAAACGCCTTGATTCGGAAGCTGCAAGAGCTAAATTCAAGTCAGCAGAGCATCCAGACACTCTCGTTATGGCTGATACACCATAGGAAACACCATGGTGCCGTTGTAAAAACCTGGTACAAGGAGCTGCTCAAAGGTATAACCTAGAAATATCCAACGATTTTTTTGGCTCAGGTTTCCAATATCTGCCGCAGAGTTGGAACTTCAAATTAATACTGCAGAAACATGTTATTAAAATAAGTACAAATACTAAGTGAAATGCTACGGAAACACGTAGTTTAGGAGATATGATTTTTTGAAAATTTTATTTTATACGATAATTTACGCCATTTTGAGCTTCGGAACGGACGCTTGAGTTCCGTTTCACGTGATGTTAAGGTTGCTGTCAAAGGTTAATTAGCCTAAACTGTGTTAAAACATAAGGTTTAGTACGGAATTTCAGTGAAACAGATTTTTAGAGGTTTGAAAGTACTTAATATTTTTATTTCAATAGTCTAAACGTACTTACGATTAAAATCAATACATTTTGGTAATTAATAATTTTGTGAAACGGAACGTTACTTTTTATCCCTCGCGCGCGCCATTTTGTTTGTCAGTCAGTCATCGTTTGTTATTCTCGCAGTTGAGAGCGTTTTCCGTTGTTGTGCCGCGTTGCAAGTGTTGGACTCTCTCGAGCCACTTCCTTCGACCTCTTCATCAGTGCCCCCGTGCCCAGCATCAACATCTGTTGAATCGAGCGCAGTTGGGTTGGACTCTATTGAGCCCCTGCGGGGTGCAAGCTCATCGCCGGAGCCCCCTAACCGGGACCCTGACCTGGAGGACCTTCCGGAGGCTCCACTGGAGAACCTGGATGGATTTCGGTTGCCTGCTGCCAGAACCGGCGCTTCTGGACGTAGAGTCAATTACCTATCTGAAGAGTTGAGGTGAGTCTCGCTGCAAAAACAAACTGGTTACTGATAGGTCGAATTGTGTGCACAAACTAAAGGTAACTATAGGTCAAATTGTGGGCAGAAACTATAGGTTTAGGTTAGGTTAGAACGGTGATAAAAGCAAAAAAAATAACTGGTTACCGATAGGTCGAATTGTAGGCACAAACTATAGGTAACTTTAGGTCAAATGGTGGGCAGAAACTATAGGTTTAGGTTAGGTTAGAACGTTGATAAAAGCAAAAAAAATAACTGGTTACCGATAGGTCGAATTGTAGGCACGAACAATAGGTAACTAGGTCAAATGGTGGGCAGAAACTATAGGTTTAGGTTAAGTTAGGACGGTGATAAAAGCAAAAACTTACCTTATTTATGTTTTGTTCTAGGTTGCTGTGGAATCCTCGACGCATTTATGCTCGGCTGGGGACGTATGAGCAGTGCATAAACTTTGCTCTGGAGCACCACCTTATAAGTGAATAAACTAACAAAAAAAAGTGTTTTTGTGTTTTATTTTAGTTGTAGTATTATTTTGTAGTGTATTTTTTTTATTCTAAATAAGGTCTAAATTTCATTGAATAAATTGGACGTTTTGTCAACATAACCTCAAAAACTTGTTTTTTATTTTTCTCAAAAACTACTAGTTTCCGTAGCACCCCCTTCACAGGGGGGGTTCCTACCCCCCTCCCCCCCCCCTTCCCCCCCACCACCCCCCCTAAATTCGGCGGCAGATTTTGGAAATTCCAACCATTTTTTTGTTTTATATCCGTTCGTAATACGTTTTCTTAATATTGTAGTATATTATCTTGAATTCTCTCAGTATCTTCATACTTTTGTTAGCGTACATTGAATACTTTACCAGTAAACTTCATAATACGCCTCGCGAAAACAATTTTGTTTTTTTTTTTGCGACAAGTTATGATTTGGCGTTGCTCAGTAACCTATACAAGGTAGCAAAAAACCCATATCGTATGAATCTACATCTGCAACCGTAGTTTTACCAAAAACCGCCCACTACACCTCATTTTCTAACCAAAGTTTTGGTCCAAATATTACAAAACAAGCATTTAGTTTTAGCTACACTAATATCATAAAGAGAAAAGTTTGTAAGTAGGGGTGATCTCAGAAAATACTCATTTGATTTTTTAAAATTAACTCACTAATGGAAAGCTGCATAATCGCCGAGTGCTATAGGCATATTTTAAGATACAGACCAGCTTGACTAAAAATTACCAATTAAATCTTTTAAATTAAACTAAATTCGTCTGCGGTAAAGTTGATAACAGGAAAAAATCTTATTCTAAGACGAAGTTGCGGGCAAAAGCTATCTATAATAAAAAAGATTTTTAATTATTCCTTTCTAGCCAAAGACAGTAAGCAGCTCACGTTTATGTACCTCGCCAATGATGTTATTCAAAACAGTAAGAAAAAAGGTCCAGAATATGGCAAGGAGTTTGGAGAAGTGCTCACAGGGGCTCTCAAACACATGGCTAAGACGGGGATCAATGCAAAGACTAAACACTCGCTGCATCGAATACTAGATATTTGGCAGCAAAGAGGCGTGTATGATGCTGAAAAGATACAGTCACTCAAAGTTGCGGGTAAGTCCCTTTTAATGATTGATCCCATACAACTGCCCTTATTCTTGATTATTATATTTGTTGTTAGGTAATAATCCATTTAATATTAACCCACATTCTGCGAAAATTTCAACTGGCTACCTGTTATGGTTCCAAAGATACGGACTTTTAAAAACAGCAGACAGATGGACAGATGGACGTACATACAGTGCAGAGTAATAGACTTCCGTTCAGCACCCTTTGGGTCCGTGACCCATGAAATTCATGCTACATACTGGTGCTATTAGTGAGTCTCGGATGGAGCAAAAGTTTTTTTTGCAACCCGTATCTGGTGAAATAATATTCAAATCATGCTTTTTGTGTCGGTTTGTCCTTTGAAATTTGATCTATACCCACTTTTCCCACATGATAATCTGAAAAATAAATAAGCCTCAATTTCTTTTCCTCAGTTGACCCCAACGATGCCATACCTGACATTGAACCAAAGAAAGTGAGCAAACGCAAGTCCGTCGACATAGAGGCTAAAGAGCCAGAGAAGAAACCCAAGATCGAAGGCAAAGACAAAGAAAAAGAAGGACGAAAGGACAAGGAGAAGAGAGACCGAAGACAGAGTGAGACGAAAGTAGAAGTGGATGGAACTATTGAAACGCACACGCTGCTGAGTCCAAAGACTCCGCCCGGTGACCCACCAGAGCCTGAAGAGCTGATAAAGGTAAGGTTTTTCAATTTTTATTTAATCTCTACTTCTCTGTTTCCTGGGCTGCTGTTTCCTGGGTTACAGGCGACTTTTCAACAAAAGTGTACACTCTGACGTGCTGTTGTGCGTACAAACTTGTTTATCCACCTGACGATCAAGACTGACAGATCTGTCCAAGCAGCCATGTTTATCTATTGTTCTTCTTAATAGCGAGCCAGGTGGTTAAAACTTATTTTTGTTTACTTCCAGGCCTTACTAGAACTGGAGTCGAGCGCGTCGAGTGACGAAGCAGTGCGTGAGCGCATCGCCTCCCTGCCGCCCGAGGTGTCAGAGATACAGCTATTGGCTAAACTAGAAGGTAAGGCACCCCTTTTAACAGCCATTGACTAAACTAAAAGGTAAAAAACAACTTAGAACAGCTGTTGTCTAAACTAGAAAGTAAAACACCCCTTAGAATCCTTAGAGTTAGGTAGATGGTTCAATACTTTTTTGTTGATGGCAAGTGGTTTAATTTAATGATTCGCTTACAGCCTCACTCATCCCCATAAAGGTAATCTTATGAGGTAGTAGCCACTTTGAATCTACAGTAGATTCAAAGTGGCTACAGTAGATCTACAGTACTACTAAACTACAGTAGATTCAAAGTGGCTACTACCTGATAAGATTACCCTATACATCGTCCATTGGCTCCTTTATTCACCCGAATCACCTTTTTTCCGACTGACTTTGACAACTCTTTCATAAATCCGCAATTGTACTCCAAATCAAATTTTATGAAGTATTTGAAGCTAGTCACGAGTCGCGTCGCAATAGCAAATGTTGGGTTCTGTCACAGTACGCCTGCGCGAATGGTGTTAGCAAAAAGTTACACTCGCGAGTTCATAGTTCGGGGCGAACCACTAGTTGAACGAGCGAGCGAAGCGAGCCCAGTTACAGATAATTATGTGTAACTTTTTGCTAACGCCATTAACGCAGCTTTGCATATAGACTGTATAGTGTACAACCCCATATCTCGGCCGATTCAGCTCATGTTCCATCTTTAAAAATATTTTAATTTCATTTACCCGCCTACCCAATTTTGCGTTGATCTGACTATATTTACTCAAGTTATCGTCGAACGAACATACATTCATTCATACATAAAATGCGCCGGATTGTTCGTGTAGACTCTGAGAACGTCGCTCGCTTGTTAAACTATTGCTAACACAATCTCCTTCTATTCATTCCAGACAAAGAGTCAGCGCTGAGCCTGAGCCATGTGGTGAACTCAGCGGTGGAGCTGCTAGCCGAGTACAACCTGCGGCTCAGCGAGGAGCTGGAGAAGCGGCGGAGGGTCGCCGCCATGCTGCGCGACTTCGCGCAGGCGCAGCGCGACCTCGCCAAGCAGGCCGAGGCCAGGCTAGAGGTAATTTAGTATGCCATAGGAAAGCGGTGGTGGCCTAGTGGTAAGAACATTGGACTCGAAAGCGAGAGACCCGGGTTCGATTCCTCCCGTTACTGGCATGTACCCTATGACTTTGTTTCTTAAATCCTCTTCTTCCTCTTTAAGACCGCAAGACCGAGCTCAGCCTTCGGCTTCACGGGTATAGTAGTATTTGATGGGAACGTCGGGTCCGCCCGTTTTTCGCGGGACTCTGCCTTTGGCCATAAGTATAATTACTGCGGCTCCGGCCTTCGGCCTTCGCTTGTATCCAATTGATTGTAAGAAAGGCCAAATTTTCAAAAAAAAATAGGCGACTGCTGCGAATACAGGGATAGCGTTTTTCCTATAGAAGAACAGAGATTCAGAGGATATCAAAGAAACTGATAGCTGACCGGTCTAAACGTCAGCAAACCTGCGTGGATGAGCAGCGCACAGTGGTCGATTTGTACGATTTAGGCGGCCAAAACTATTTTATGCTTTATTTCAGTAATAAATACGACAACAAATGCTAATCTGGTATTTTAGAGTGAATATATATGTTTATCCCTATTCGTTTCATTGAAAGCGTATTTTTCTATACAAAAAAACATTTCTGTGAAAATATTTTTGTAAATAGCGCCAATGTTTTTAAATTTTCTTTAAATCTCCCTTTGGTGTAAAATATATATTTTGAGTTCATTTGAATTATCGAAATCGGCTTAGTAGTTTTTGATATTTGGGTTAAGAATTATCACAATTTGTTAAGTAAAAGACGGCCGTACATAAAAAAAAATGTTTATTCTCTACAGTCTGCATGCCTATTTAAATTGAAAATTAAATATGGATGACAAAAAAATACAGTATACACTAAAATTAAATGGTCAACAGTTATTACCACATTATTATACTAAATGTTACTTACAATGTTAGGTACCGAATCATAAACAATAAGACAATATTTTATGAAAGTTTAACATACAAATTGTTATGTTACTCTTTAAAAGACAATTCTTCCTCACCGTCACTTTCCATGCATTTATCACAAGTGCCTTTTGTATTTGGCTCTGCAGGAA
The DNA here is from genome assembly GCA_949319315.1 of Zelleria hepariella. NCBI lineage: Eukaryota > Metazoa > Arthropoda > Insecta > Lepidoptera > Yponomeutidae > Zelleria > Zelleria hepariella. The sequence goes on from OX439385.1 coordinate 17,594,745, forward strand.
GCAAAAGCTCCAAAGTTTCCTGCAAAAATGGTTTTGATCGGATCTTCTTTTTTTTTTCTCATTGAACTGATGAGTGGATCTGATGTCAAGAGTAACCTGTGATAAATATCAAGGTTACAGTCTTCGCGTGAAAACTTTCGAGCAAAGTTTAGACGGTATGAGCGAAAGTGCTTATTACGAGCTTCTGCAGCTTCCTCCGAAAGTTGACCAATAGGCACTAGAGAATTTTCTATAACTTTTCCACCATGTACCAAAATTTTATGCATGGTAGGAGTCATAGAATGCCAACCATATAACTCTACATACAGTTTTGCTGTCTCCATGGCGTATTCATCAAATTTCGGGACATCTATTTTGTGACCGCTTGATATGGCTTCCAAAATAACTTTAATTCTATAAATAAAATTAAAGTCTATTCCCGTTATTTCAGCAGCCAGATGTGGGTTTTCAAAAAATCTTCTACTAGTATTGCCGTCATTTGTGTTACCAAAATTAAATTTTGGCATATCTACCAAGATACCTACTTCTTCTCTGAATCTTTGCTGAATCTCTTTTTTTTTTTGTTGTTCTAGCATCTTTTCTGCTTTGGTTCTTTTTTCACGGTATTTCCCAACGGGCAATTTATAAGCTAAATGTAAAATACTCTCGAATAATCGAATTCTGGCATGTAAAGTTGATAGGCCAAATTCAAGCGATTCTGGGTGAATTTCGTTTTTTTTACTTAAGTCATTAAAGTTTTTTGAAGTGGCTCCGCATATGTAGCATCTACTCGTTGATTTGGTGTCAGTCGCCGCATTGCAAACTTTGCCGTCCACCATGGTCATTTTAAGACTGTGGCTAACCGAGAATTTTTGCCCATTCAGTTCCAATTCCGTGGCTTTTAGGGACTTCACACTGTCCCGAACGTAATTTATTTCATCTTTTGTAATGTCTGTAGACTCTTTTATAAATCTGAATCGTATCGGGCGGCAATTTTTTGCAATAGTTTCTGTAAGAGTCATTAGTACTTCTTCGAGGAAAATTGATAATCGCGTGACGGTGTGATCTAACAAAGATTGTAGATCACTTTCAGCACAGGAAGCGGTCACTCGTAGCGTCTCTTTGGGTGGGTAACATTCCTGTTTAGCCTTCAACACTAATTCGTAGCACGGGTAAAAGCTTCTGTTGGTTGCTCGCACAATTTCATATTGACTTCGTGTCAAATCAGCGTCCACGCACATTCGCAGTGCCTCCCGAGGCGTAAGAGGATCTTGTGCCTTTGATTTGGAATGTCTTTTTTTACATTCGTTTGCGGCTGCAGGCGAATTTGTAATATCTTTTAGGACTTGCGCTGCGTGAACTATCACTTCTTTGCCTACAGAGGAGCGAACTTCTTCTGTTTTCCTCCTTTTAGTTCTTTCACTACATTCACTGAATGTTTTGCTAGGTCGTCCTGACTTATTATGCGTTTTATGGGCATCTCGAACGTTCCTGCTAACCATGCATCATTGCTTATAAGAAATTTTTCTAGCGTGTTGCGTGCTTTGGACCATCTCTTTTTTATGTCTGTTTTAAAATATGAAAATTTATGATTTATATACTTTTTGTCTTCGTCGGAGTCCCCGTAAGACACTAACAAATAATTTTGTAAGTATTCCAATTTGTCGTTTATTGATGGAGAGTTTTCCTCAATCATCTTATCAAAAAGATATCTGCGAGTTACTACCTCCATGCCCGAGTAACTTGATGAACCTAGAACAACGAAAAGGAATTTTAACGCAAAAGAAACAAAAAAGGAATTTTTCTCACTTTCTGCCTAAGTTAATGAATTATTATTTTTCTCGCGAAGTGGTCAAAGGTGGTGGCTATTTTTTTTGTGGTTATCTGCTCAAAGAGCTATACTATTAGAAACCATAAGGAATTTAACTCGGACGGTCTCGGAAGTACAACATTTTTACTATTGAAAATAAAAAAATGATAATATTTTCTATGAAAAAGGGCGATCTTTGATACGTTGTAACTGCACTAAATATTGATATTCCTTATCTTAATTTAAATTATATTTGAAGGAGCTTACCTGAATTTTCGACTTCCATCACTTTCACTTGTAACTGAATAATATCCAATGAAATATTCACTTTAGAATATCGGTTGCGCTAAGAGTGTCGAGAACGAACGCGTACAGCTTGCGCGACGATCAAGTTCCGACTACCTGTGGGGGCGCGCACGCAGTTCTAGGAACTGGGGAGGGGTGGGGTTTGGGCAGTCGGGGTGTCTATTTTTCCGGGAATCAATTAGTTTTGTTATAAGTTAACTTTGAGAAATGGACTTTTGGCCGCCTAAATCGTACAAATCGACCACTGTGCAGCGCGGTATAGGTTCTCTTGCGTCAGGGTTCAGTCATTTTAACCGCCCTGAATAATTATATCTGTGAGTTAAAAAACATGATGTTTTAACTTAGCGTTTAAAAACTCTACATTAATATCTCGTGTGTAGATACACACTTTAAGGATATAATTAATGGAAACGGGATTCTTACCACGATTTGACTACATTTTGAGCAACATGAAAGTTAAAAAAAGCCCATTTTAACGATCTTGCCATTCCCGATCTCATAAAACTAAACCATTCCCGCCGCCCGTAACCTCCCTCCTCTCTTAATTGCAGGAGTACAATATAACGCTGCAGAAAATCTACGCAGTGAAAGCCGAGGTCAAGTCCCACATAGAGAACCTGCCAGACGTCTCCCGCCTTCCTGACGTCACGGGGGGCCTAGCGCCCTTGCCCTCGGCGGGAGACCTGTTCAGCCTGCGCAGTCCGTAACAGTACATCTGGCGGCAGCTCGCGCAGTACCGACGCATGGCTGCGCAATGACACTGGCAGCATCCGGGGAGCGAAGAATAGGAGGGATGTATTCTGTCTAGCACAAGGGTGCTCAAAGGCCCGCGGGCCACACTGTGACCCACGAAAGATATTTAAATGGCCCACGCAAGTAAATATTGAAATTCTCACCATTGCGCGTGTCCTGAGAGTAATTGAGACCTATAAAAGCAAAGGCAGCTACGTCCCTACCAATTGGTATGGATGTTGCTGCCTTTGCTTTTCAGGTATAGTAGGTATACAATTGAAATAGGTATTGTCAGTGGCCCATCGTGAACGTCTGAATCCACAGTTTGGTCCGACTGTTAAAAAGGTTGAGCAGCCTTGTCTAGCATAACACAAGGCCCATAATTCGCCAGAACTTCGCGATGGCACTGGCAGGGTCGGCTGAGTGAGAGATAACTACAATAAGCAATGAGTGTTCTAAATTGCTCTTCTGCTATTGTATCTAGCACAAGACTACGCGGCCGTAGAAAGATTCTTGATTGGTCTATTTTACAGAAGTATTTATTCCGCCATCTTGCTTTATTTTTACCACGCAACACTAGATGCGTAGCGCCATCTTGGTTTGTTTCACTACGCAAAGTATGGTGGCGCCATTTTGCTTTATTTTAGTACGTAAAGCAAGGCCGCCATTTTGTTTTCATGTTTATAAATATAATGAATTTCTTTGCTCACGTGGCCACGCTGATTTTACCGTAGGTAACGCAATATATATTTTTTGTATTATAGGGATTTTCTTGTTCCATATTCCTAAGTTTTGTTCGCCTTTGTCAAAAAAGCTTTTTTCTATGAATCTGTGACTTAATACTGTACTCCTCCCCTCTGTATTCGTCACTTGTTCATTTATCGGTAAAAAAATCCGTCTGTCAAACAGGAGAAAGATGTCGAATTCGCCCTTACGTATTAGCAGTAAACGGCAGCATATAATTTTACTTTCTACCGACGGTTGAGGAGGAGCGAATTTGACATCTTCCTCGTGAATATAACTAGAATTTAACCGCGCACCAATGCGAGTGGCAATAGTGTATAATGCGCGCGCGATGAGAATGGGATGGAACCTTGTCGAAGGCAATCGAAAATATATTTTATTTTCCTTTGACAAGGTTGCTTCAGCGCGAGTTTGCTTACCGCGCGCGTCTCAGTTCCAAAAGATCGCATCCCATTCTCATCCCGCCCGGATTAAAAAGGATGTACAGGTCGCGTCACGAGTTATGAGCGTTGACCTTGAATGCGCAGAACTCATTTTTTCGGTCTGTTTGGTGGGGTACGCGGGGGGCGACGGAGAGGCGCGATCGCCGGCGAGCGCGGGCGCGTGATTGGTAGATCAGTCGCTCTAGCCTCGGGGTACAGTCGCACACAACGTTTTTTTTTATTTCCTCGCAGAAAGAATGCCGAAACAAAATGTTTTAAAAAGACGGTTCAGAAAGATTCAAAAAAGTTATTGAGTACAATACATATTGGATTGAGATTATTTTTCATTGATTGTACACCCGTTTTATCGTAATGTTAGGATTATTGTATAGAAAACCATTTAAAATATAACGTGTCCAAAATCCGCAAAGAATACTTTAAATCGTTAAGTTTAGTCAGTTTCTCCGATTTTTATAGTATCTCACTCAACTATAGTTCAGCTCAGCGTCAGTCTTAGATCCCGCGTGGATATTAGACATTTTGCGCGCGATTGTACACACTTGCGCAGAAATCCCCACCAGTTTCGTCGAGCGCTCATAACTCGTGACGATACCTGTACCCATAGTTCGACCGCCTAACTCGCGTATTGCCTGCGCGGTGAGAGGGGACCGGGACGGGTTTTGCCGAATGTGACATTTTCTCTTTGCCCCGCGTCACACCCCCGGTGACACCCGTAATGAGCCGTTTTCAAAGAACAAAATATTTAAAGCAGTTCATAGATGGCGTTTACAGGCGTGGCTATAGAAGAACCGGAATACTGCTGTCAAATTTCGCTTAGCACAGATTAATTTTGACAGCCGCATTCCGGTTCTTCTACTCCGTGCAATTTTAGTGGTTTTGAAGCCGAAGGTATTTTGTTGCACTGGTGATTCTGAGCCAAATTACAAAATTTCATTCCAAAACGCGCGAAAAAAAAATTCACTTCTCCATACAAATGGTGTCGATTGGCGATAGCCGTTTGTATTGGAAAGTGTTTTTTTTTTCGCTCGTTTTGAAGTAAAATTTTGGAATTTGGCTCAGAATCACGAGTGCAACTAAATACCTTCGGCTTTAAAACCACTAAAATTCCACGGTGTATAGCCACGCCTGTAGGTGGCATCTATGAAATGCTTTGTGAATTTGTGCAGAAAACGGCTTATTCTCTCGTCTCGCAAACCTCTTACCCGCGCAGGCGATTCGCGATTTGAGCGGTCGATTTTTACTTTACGATTCGGTTCGGACCTTATTTGACTCGCAGCCATTAACGCGGTGTTTTGTGTGTGTGACTGCAATCCAAAGATAATAATGAATAGTATTACTGAATTCCATGCAAGTTTCTTTGATTTTGAAGTACCTAACAGTTGGAGATTAAATCATGGTTAATTGTCATTCTCTTCAACACATGCGATTTTTTTCTGTTATTATATCTACTTTGGTGAACTATTAATTTAAAATCGATGTCTATAAATTAGGTTGTTGTTGATATTAAGTTAATTACTAAAATGTAACGGGTGCAACGAAACCCCTTTTTTTTCTTACCACTTTTATCAAGACAGTAGTGCTGCTTATTCCTTATGGGATTTCGTCGTGAAGGCAATATTAAAAGTTTATTGTAAAGCCAATGACATTTTGGAATGTCATTGAGTAAAGCTAACATTTCACCCGTTACGCGTTTGTGATCCAAATCGGCTAGTAATAAATAGTTAGCTGACAAATTATGACCAAAAGACACGGACAGTTGAGTTTAGTTTTTAACCCACGTGTGATAAGATCTATTTTCGTATTTTGTGGCCGCCATTGGTATGTTTGGATGTACATAATTATATTGTCATTATGGAAATATAAGATTTGTTATATTAACAGTGGTAGTTTTATTTCAATTTTATCTTTTTTCACAATCCTGAGACTTTTACAATACTTTTATTTCTGTTCTGTGACTTTAATGTATGCTTATTTTTAAAAGTATTCTACCAAACAGTATTAAATACTAAATACTTTACGATTTTTATAAGATGACAAAAAACTAAAAAAGAAATGAATCCTATCAAAAGTCAAAACATACTTCAATCAGACTTCAATCAAATCAACTTTGTGAATTATTTCTATGTTTTGTTTGTAAAAGTTATACTCGAAGATGAGCGAGAGTGTTGTAAGTATAAATTATTTCTAACATTCTATTATCCAGTGCCCATTATTGTATAACCCACAACATAACATTTTACTTTCAGAGTTCAGTGAAAACTGAAAGCGAGACCGAGGGTTCCGACTCCACGGACCGACCATTGGTAAGTCTTTTTTCACTGTTTATTCGTGTGCGGTGGCAGCCCAGTGAGTAGCACTGTTGCCTCACAATTGTGAGGTCCCAGGTTCGAATCCCGGTGGTGGCGACTTGTAAGTTGACTTTGGTTTATTTCTGGAAAAAGTGACGTAAGTATATTTGTGAATTTGTAGTAATTTGTTACTGATTCTTCAAATGCGTCTCCACCATTGGAGTTGGCCATTGCTCAGTGCTCACTAGCCACTTGCATCGTTCTCTATTCATATTATATCTTAGGCGTTTTTATTACTGGTCTAGTCTTTGATGATGTTGCACAGCCAAATGTGATTAGGGTGAAGGAAATCATTGGGAGAACAACCCGGCTTGGTTGGCTTCGCATGTATTTAAGTAGGTACACACGACAGCACGTCCACGCTTACACGCTAGCACTCTACTCGGTTACGTTAGGGGCGACTTTACAACAATAGTGTACAGTCTGACGTTGTTTTTAATGTGATTCGCGCCGACAGAGCTGATAAGACGATTTTATAGTTCTTATGACAAAACATTCAAAGTGGAAATAAACTGAGATTTCTGGGTAGTCATTGGTGACTCATTGAGAATTAAAAAAAAAACAATTCGTTGTAATCTACATTTAATTTTGTGTTATTGCTTCTGATATTGTTGTGTACCATTGTGTGTGTCAAGAAGTATAAGCCGTGCCAATAGAGAAACGATATGAAAATGGCGGCGGGTACCTATGGTAACGTCTGAAAAAGAGGTTACGAAAATACGATTTCGGTTCATACCTAAAACTTTCTTACATTTTTGGTTAGGAAATATTGTTTTACGATGCAAGAAAGCATTTATTGTTTAGGTAAATTGTTCTACGTTGGGTTTGTGATTAAACAACAATAGTAGTAAACGTAGTAAATAATACAAACCTCAACAAATAACAACATTTAGCGTAAACTACAATATTGAAATAACTCGACAAGCATTAAAAAATCAATAAGAGGCGAACGTATTTTGGCGTGTTTTATTAGCCAAGTGTAGGTGACTAATCAGGACTGCCTAAAATGACTTTGCTAACGTTACGTGTGAGTATAGACGGAGATATGATTAAAGCGAGAGGGCGCGAGAGTGTCCGCCATTTATATATCGTTTCTTTAATGGCACGGTTTATACAAATAAATGTCTGAATCTCAATCTAATCTTTCTCTCAACTTCAGATCCCAGACCGCTGGTCGCGCGCCATAAGCTACCGTCAGCTGATCATCTCCTCATGCGTCGGCATCATGCAGCTATGGTGGCACCCTTACATCCACGACTTCCGTCGCCTGGTGCCTTTCCTGTTCCTGTACAATGCCTTCAGCCTCCTCATTGGCTACCCGATGTTCTACTTGGAGTTGGCGCTGGGAGTTGTGACGAGGAAGGGGCTCCTACGGTGTTGGGACATCGCGCCTATTGCAAGAGGTAAGAAGGTATATTTTCCTCTACTCGATTGTTCATATAAATAAATCGTGTCCACGTTAAACTATCCCGTCTTAGTTATTCATTTAACTTAACTTTTATCTATTTTGGAAGGCAATTAGACTGCAGAAAAACTTATTGTTTCAAACAATGCGGAGCGCGTGGTGATAGATATACAGACAGATAAGAGAGAGAGCCGAAAGAAGATTGTGTTTGCCGGCGCTTTATTTGCCGTATCCCGCTCTCAATTTAACTTTCAAATAATCTGGGCTGGCTGGAAGAAATTTCTTTAGAAATAAGTCCGCCCTTGTATATAATGTCTCACATCTCTGTTATTTAAGTTTATTTCTCTTTTTAGTTTTTGTGCAATAAAGTGTAACCAACAAAAAGGTTGTAGATAAGTTGTAGAAACTATTCTAAACATCGATAACTAGCTCAACTGACACCCCCCTTCATCCCTGCAGGCATAGCAATAACGATGCTCCTGACCTGCATTTTCACCGCCCTCTGCGTGAGCATAGTGGGGGCGTACTTGCTGGCGTTCCTCGTCCATTCGCTGCACACGTTTCTGCCGTGGCTGCACTGCGCCGCGACCGCCGTCCCGCCGTGCGCCGCGCGACACAGGCCCCTGGTGGCTGGCAGCGAGACGCCCGCGCAGAGCTTCTTCCAGTGAGACATTTAAGACTTTTTTCATGATCCAAGGTTTCAAAGGGCAAAGTGGAACACGCTCTGGCCAACTGGCAAGTGTCTAGCGCCGCAGGCCGAAATCAGCAGAGGCTGGATCACTTTTGAGACGTCACAGCCTACAGATAATAAAGCACATTTTCCGAAACACCTCACTGCTCTCTGGCTCTCGTTCCTCGTCCATTCGCTGCACAAGTTTCTGCCGTGGCTGCACTGCGCCGCGACCGCCGCCCCGCCGTGCGCCGCGCGACACAGGCCCCTGGTGGCTGGCAGCGAGACACCCGCGCAGAGCTTCTTCCAGTGAGACATTTAAGTCTTTTATCATGATCCAAGGTTTCAAGCTCTAGCCAACTGGCAAGTGTCTAGCGCCGCAGGCCGAAATCAGCAGAGGCTGGTTCACTCTTGAGACTGTCACAGCCTACAGATAATAAAGCACATTTTCCGAAACACCTCACTGCTCTCTGGCTCTCGTTCCTCGTCCATTCGCTGCACAAGTTTCTGCCGTGGCTGCACTGCGCCGCGACCGCCGTCCCGCCGTGCGCCGCGCGACACAGGCCCCTGGTGGCTGGCAGCGAGACGCCCGCGCAGAGCTTCTTCCAGTGAGACATTTAAGACTTTTTTCATGATCCAAGGTTTCAAAGGGCAAAGTGGAACACGCTCTGGCCAACTGGCAAGTGTCTAGCGCCGCAGGCCGAAATCAGCAGAGGCTGGATCACTTTTGAGACGTCACAGCCTACAGATAATAAAGCACATTTTCCGAAATACCTCACTGCTCTCTGGCTCTCGTTCCTCGTCCATTCGCTGCACAAGTTTCTGCCGTGGCTGCACTGCGCCGCGACCGCCGTCCCGCCGTGCGCCGCGCCACACAGGCCCCTGGTGGCTGGCAGCGAGACGCCCGCGCAGAGCTTCTTCCAGTGAGACATTTAAGACTTTTTTCATGATCCAAGGTTTCAAAGGGCAAAGTGGAACACGCTCTGGCCAACTGGCAAGTGTCTAGCGCCGCAGGCCGAAATCAGCAGAGGCTGGATCACTTTTGAGACGTCACAGCCTACAGATAATAAAGCACATTTTCCGAAACACCTCACTGCTCTCTGGCTCTCGTTCCTCGTCCATTCGCTGCACAAGTTTCTGCCGTGGCTGCACTGCGCCGCGACCGCCGCCCCGCCGTGCGCCGCGCGACACAGGCCCCTGGTGGCTGGCAGCGAGACACCCGCGCAGAGCTTCTTCCAGTGAGACATTTAAGTCGTTTATCATGATCCAAGGTTTCAAGCTCTAGCCAACTGGCAAGTGTCTAGCGCCGCAGGCCGAAATCAGCAGAGGCTGGTTCACTCTTGAGACTGTCACAGCCTACAGATAATAAAGCACATTTTCCGAAACACCTCACTGCTCTCTGGCTCTCGTTCCTCGTCCATTCGCTGCACAAGTTTCTGCCGTGGCTGCACTGCGCCGCGACCGCCGTCCCGCCGTGCGCCGCGCGACACAGGCCCCTGGTGGCTGGCAGCGAGACGCCCGCGCAGAGCTTCTTCCAGTGAGACATTTAAGACTTTTTTCATGATCCAAGGTTTCAAAGGGCAAAGTGGAACACGCTCTGGCCAACTGGCAAGTGTCTAGCGCCGCAGGCCGAAATCAGCAGAGGCTGGATCACTTTTGAGACGTCACAGCCTACAGATAATAAAGCACATTTTCCGAAACACCTCACTGCTCTCTGGCTCTCGTTCCTCGTCCATTCGCTGCACAAGTTTCTGCCGTGGCTGCACTGCGCCGCGACCGCCGTCCCGCCGTGCGCCGCGCGACACAGGCCCCTGGTGGCTGGCAGCGAGACGCCCGCGCAGAGCTTCTTCCAGTGAGACATTTAAGACTTTTTTCATGATCCAAGGTTTCAAAGGGCAAAGTGGAACACGCTCTGGCCAACTGGCAAGTGTCTAGCGCCGCAGGCCGAAATCAGCAGAGGCTGGATCACTTTTGAGACGTCACAGCCTACAGATAATAAAGCACATTTTCCGAAACACCTCACTGCTCTCTGGCTCTCGTTCCTCGTCCATTCGCTGCACAAGTTTCTGCCGTGGCTGCACTGCGCCGCGACCGCCGTCCCGCCGTGCGCCGCGCGACACAGGCCCCTGGTGGCTGGCAGCGAGACGCCCGCGCAGAGCTTCTTCCAGTGAGACATTTAAGTCTTGTTTCATGATCCAAGGTTTCAAAGGGCAAAGTGGAACACGCTCTAGCCAACTGGCAAGTGTCTAGCGCCGCAGGCCGAAATCAGCAGAGGCTGGATCACTCTTGAGACTGTCGCAGCCTACAGATAATAAAGCACATTTTCCGAAACACCTCACTGCTCTCTGGCTCTCGTTCCCGTCCATTCGCTGCACAAGTTTCTGCCGTGGCTGCACTGCGCCGCGACCGCCGCCCCGCCGTGCGCCGCGCGACACAGGCCCCTGGTGGCTGGCAGCGAGACGCCTGCGCAGAGCTTCTTCCAGTGAGACATTTAAGTCTTGTTTCATGATCCAAGGTTTCAAAGGGCAAAATGGAACACGCTCTAGCCAACTGGCAAGTGTCTAGCGCCGCAGGCCGAAATCAGCAGAGGCTGGATCACTCTTGAGACTGTCGCAGCCTACAGATAATAAAGCACATTTTCCGAAACACCTCACTGCTCTCTGGCTCTCGTTCCCGTCCATTCGCTGCACAAGTTTCTGCCGTGGCTGCACTGCGCCGCGACCGCCGCCCCGCCGTGCGCCGCGCGACACAGGCCCCTGGTGGCTGGCAGCGAGACGCCCGCGCAGAGCTTCTTCCAGTGAGACATTTAAGTCTTGTTTCATGATCCAAGGTTTCAAAGGGCAAAGTGGAACACGCTCTAGCCAACTGGCAAGTGTCTAGCGCCGCAGGCCGAAATCAGCAGAGGCTGGATCACTCTTGAGACTGTCACAGCCTACAGATAATAAAGCACATTTTCCGAAACACCTCACTGCTCTCTGGCTCTCGTTCCTCGTCCATTCGCTGCACAAGTTTCTGCCGTGGCTGCACTGCGCCGCGACCGCCGCCCCGCCGTGCGCCGCGCGACACAGGCCCCTGGTGGCTGGCAGCGAGACGCCCGCGCAGAGCTTCTTCCAGTGAGACATTTAAGTCTTGTTTCATGATCCAAGGTTTCAAAGGGCAAAGTGGAACACGCTCTAGCCAACTGGCAAGTGTCTAGCGCCGCAGGCCGAAATCAGCAGAGGCTGGATCACTCTTGAGACTGTCGCAGCCTACAGATAATAAAGCACATTTTCCGAAACACCTCACTGCTCTCTGGCTCTCGTTCCTCGTCCATTCGCTGCACAAGTTTCTGCCGTGGCTGCACTGCGCCGCGACCGCCGCCCCGCCGTGCGCCGCGCGACACAGGCCCCTGGTGGCTGGCAGCGAGACGCCCGCGCAGAGCTTCTTCCAGTGAGACATTTAAGTCTTGTTTCATGATCCAAGGTTTCAAAGGGCAAAGTGGAACACGCTCTAGCCAACTGGCAAGTGTCTAGCGCCGCAGGCCGAAATCAGCAGAGGCTGGATCACTCTTGAGACTGTCGCAGCCTACAGATAATAAAGCACATTTTCCGAAACACCTCACTGCTCTCTGGCTCTCGTTCCTCGTCCATTCGCTGCACAAGTTTCTGCCGTGGCTGCACTGCGCCGCGACCGCCGCCCCGCCGTGCGCCGCGCGACACAGGCCCCTGGTGGCTGGCAGCGAGACGCCTGCGCAGAGCTTCTTCCAGTGAGACATTTAAGTCTTGTTTCATGATCCAAGGTTTCAAAGGGCAAAATGGAACACGCTCTAGCCAACTGGCAAGTGTCTAGCGCCGCAGGCCGAAATCAGCAGAGGCTGGATCACTCTTGAGACTGTCGCAGCCTACAGATAATAAAGCACATTTTCCGAAACACCTCACTGCTCTCTGGCTCTCGTTCCTCGTCCATTCGCTGCACAAGTTTCTGCCGTGGCTGCACTGCGCCGCGACCGCCGTCCCGCCGTGCGCCGCGCGACACAGGCCCCTGGTGGCTGGCAGCGAGACGCCTGCGCAGAGCTTCTTCCAGTGAGACATTTAAGTCTTGTTTCATGATCCAAGGTTTCAAAGGGCAAAATGGAACACGCTCTAGCCAACTGGCAAGTGTCTAGCGCCGCAGGCCGAAATCAGCAGAGGCTGGATCACTCTTGAGACTGTCGCAGCCTACAGATAATAAAGCACATTTTCCGAAACACCTCACTGCTCTCTGGCTCTCGTTCCTCGTCCATTCGCTGCACAAGTTTCTGCCGTGGCTGCACTGCGCCGCGACCGCCGTCCCGCCGTGCGCCGCGCGACACAGGCCCCTGGTGGCTGGCAGCGAGACGCCTGCGCAGAGCTTCTTCCAGTGAGACATTTAAGTCTTGTTTCATGATCCAAGGTTTCAAAGGGCAAAATGGAACACGCTCTAGCCAACTGGCAAGTGTCTAGCGCCGCAGGCCGAAATCAGCAGAGGCTGGATCACTCTTGAGACTGTCGCAGCCTACAGATAATAAAGCACATTTTCCGAAACACCTCACTGCTCTCTGGCTCTCGTTCCTCGTCCATTCGCTGCACAAGTTTCTGCCGTGGCTGCACTGCGCCGCGACCGCCGCCCCGCCGTGCGCCGCGCGACACAGGCCCCTGGTGGCTGGCAGCGAGACACCCGCGCAGAGCTTCTTCCAGTGAGACATTTAAGTCTTTTATCATGATCCAAGGTTTCAAAGGCCAAAGTGGAACACGCTCTAGCCAACTGGCAAGTGTCTAGCGCCGCAGGCCGAAATCAGCAGAGGCTGGATCACTCTTGAGACTGTCACAGCCTACAGATAATAAAGCACATTTTCCGAAACACCTCACTGCTCTCTGGCTCTCGTTCCTCGTCCATTCGCTGCACAAGTTTCTGCCGTGGCTGCACTGCGCCGCGACCGCCGTCCCGCCGTGCGCCGCGCGACACAGGCCCCTGGTGGCTGGCAGCGAGACGCCTGCGCAGAGCTTCTTTAAGTGAGACATTTAGGTCTTTTTTCATGATCCAAGGTTTCAAAGGGCAAAGTGGAACACGCTCTAGCCAACTGGCAAGTGTCTAGCGCCGCAGGCCGGAATCAGCAGAGGCTGGATCACTCTTGAGACTGTCACAGCCTACAGGTTGCCTTGCTCTTAGTAGTTAAGTTCAAGAAAGTGAGATGGAAAAGTATCGCGAACTGGCAACTGGTCGCAGCTGCGAGGCGCCCGCGCAGAGCTTCTTCAAGTGAGACAGTTTGTTGTTATTTCTAAGGATTTCTGGGCCCCAAAAGGGCAAAAACGGGTTTCTCTGGCCAATTGATGGTGTCAAGGACAAAGGACAAAGTAGGTAGATAACCTATCTAGCTCCGCAGGCCGAAACCAGTTGAGTACCTAGGTAATAGACCAAATTCTTAGATAAATGGCTCAGTCTAGCCTCCGTCCGTTCATTTCCACATTTTCCAGCAACTAAATACCTACCTACACTGCCTACATCACTCACACTCACGCTCACTGGCTTTTGTTCCTATTATACAGGGCGTCCCACGGCTATTATACAGGCACATGGAGGGAAAGTACCTTAAATATTGCAGATGGAACATTTTACTGAAAGAAGACAATATTTTAATTTTAAAAACAATTTAAACTGCATTCATAGATATTGAAACAATTACATGGTTGATCCGGGAATCGAACCCGTTACATGACAAAAATAATTACCCTGTAGTTTTATCATACCGATTGAAAGGCTTCATGATACGGATAATTTTTTGCTAAATATCATAAACGAGCGCTCATAACTCGTGACGCTCGCTACCTGTATTTTAGAGAATACAGGAACGGTCCATTCGCTGCACACGAAACTTGAAACCAACATTGGCTGCATTATTTCATTGCTTTATTTATGTCATTCTTTCATTGGTTTATTTTAGTAACTTCGTGCTGAACCTAAAGCGCGACGGGCTGGAGGGCGGGCTCGGCACGATAGTGTGGGAGCTGTCTCTCTACTTCGTAATCGTCTGGCTCCTGGTCTACTTCATCGCATTCAAACGGATCTACAGCTATTCTAAAGTGAGTTCTATGGTTCAGTAGAATTACCTACCATAGAATAGATGTGGTGTTTTGGACCCCCTGACTGGTGAGCGAAAATTCAATCTAGTGGCTGGTGGAATTTCTGGTGCTTTTTGGGTTCTTTTGGTGGTGTTTTGAAGGAAAAGGAAAAGGACTACGGAAACACTCACCTAACACACAATATTAGGATTGCCGACATGTCAGGGCAAATGCAGGCAAAGCGCGACTTTATAAAAAGTTTTTTTTTTTTTCGAAAACAGACTTAGGTATTTACAGTGGTTTTCTACTATTTCACAGACCAAACATAACATTTCTAGTGTAACCCATGAGTGATGCTAACAGCCTTTTCATGCCAGCCCCCTCGATAAGAAGAGATTACCTATAAATTATTGTCGATCCGACCGAACCCTTTCCTGACGTCCGTAATTAATCATCTGTTATCCTAACACTAAACCCTTCCGGCTCACAATGTTGAATTAATAAATTGTTGAATTCCTCAAAAAGTTTTGAATTCACCAAAATGTTAAACTCATAGAAGTTATCCCAAACTGGAGAACTTTCATTTGAATTACCGAAATGTCGAATTCGCTAAATGTTGAATTTAAAATTCTCAAAATGTTATACATATTTGTCTATATTTAAACGAATTAGCGAATTTAAATTTCAACCTTTTGGGTGGTCAAATTCAACATTTTGCGAAGTCAATATTTTGGTAAATAGCGAATGCTTAAAACATTCAAATATTCAGCGAATTCTTAAAACGTGGTGAATGCTTCGTTTTGTTTCAGCTGGTGCTGTTCAAAGATGTGCTAACATTCTTCACGCTGGGCTGCTGCTTGCTGGGCGCAGTGAGGCTGGAAGGTGCCTCACTCATGTTCAAGGAATGCGATTGGGGAGTTCTGTTTGAAGGATTTGACGTTAGCTTCCTATTCATCAACTATCTTATACCCAGTGGGAAACCACCTTCCCCTGTATTCTATAAAATATCCGCTGTAAAAATAAGAGTTTTTAAATGTCAAAAAATGATTGGGCTATTTTCGAGTGTTTTGACGCTCTAAATTTTCGAGTGTTTTGGATCTATTATTTGAAAAAAAAAAACATTCAGTTCTATTCTATTATTTGAAAAAAAAAAACATTCAGTTTTTTTTTTTCAATAATAAATCCACTGAAGGGGAAAAGTCATAGGTCTTTTCCCCTTCACGCCATCCTCCTCGGTCTCTCGCCGCACCCATTTACAGACCCTCTGTCACCTTAGAGATGTCGTTTGACCACCAGACTGCTGGTCTGCCTACTGACCTGCCAACTGCCATCTTCCCGCCAAACTCTACAGAGTTTATTGAGTTTATTGTCTATAGCAGAGTTACAACTCTGCTATAGACAATTCACCTCTTCCTAGTGGTTACTTTACCGACAACCGTGGTCATGAAAGAGACACGCACTATACACAATACACATTGATTTGTATTGAGTTAAAAAAATGTTCCGCTACTCGCTGATCGCTTCCGAATTTGTGGCCTCATAGCTAGAGTCTCCTCAATACTCAATACTTTTTTGCAATTTGCAACCATAAGTGTTCAAGATCTTAAATAACATTGTAACATGTGAGGAACTCTAGGGACCCTGACGGGCACAGCAAAAACTTAAGTCTCCTTGTACAGTGGGCCACACGCTAGGATACCCCGTTTTGTTTGATTGGCGACCTTATTCCGCGCGCGGTAAGAGCTGCCACGGGGTATCTGTGACTGTGGCCGACCGTACTATCATTGATGCTTTCAGAAAACTAATTTTCACGTCATTCCCGCTTCCAGATATGGCGCGAATCGATCGAGTACGCGCTCCTAGAGATGACGGCCTCTCAGGGCTCCCTCATAATGCTCGGCTCGTACTGTCCACGCGAGAAGCACAGCCTAGGAACCACGGCCGTGTTCGCTTTCGCCGTGTCAAAGTGCACGGCTATGGGCAGCGCTGTAGTGTTGGGCGCTACACACGGAGCGCTCAAGGTCGACTACGAAAACACTACCGAGCTGTGGGGAGGTAAGGACAAAGGACTTGTAATAATTATGTATTTATTTAAGGTACACATGACGGCACGTTGACCCTTACCTACATACAAGCACTCTACTCGGTTACGTTACCGGCGACTTTACAACAAAAGTGTACACTCTGACGTGCTGTCGTGTGTACAACGATAGCAGCGTGGCGGGAAAGCCCATTTTAAGCCACAAAACCAAATCAGTTTACCTAATTATTGTTGTTCTGTTGTTTGCAATAATACTATTTTGTTGACGTGAAACAAAAATTGCTGAACAAAAATAGCTCAGTTTAACTTAAAAATTTTAAAAACTGTGAAAAAATGTATTTTCCCGCCACGCTGCTATGATTGGACCTTATTACAAGACAAACAGACAGACAGACGGATAGACAGACGGGCGGACGGACGGACGGAGGGATAGACGGACGGACGGACGGACGGACAGACAGCGGAGGCAGAGTAATAGGTTCCCGTTTGGCACCCATTGGGTACAGAACCCTGCAAAAGTAGCTGGATAGGTACACACGACAGCACGTCGACCCTTACACGCTAGCACTCTATTCGGTTACGTTACGGGCGACTAGACAAAAGTGTACAGTCTGACGTGCTGTCGTGTGTACTTAGTATTAGACAGTAGGTAATATAAATGTAATACTGACGTTCTGCATGAATTAGGTAGTTTTAATTTACGTGGAATAAATAAAAACCTTTGATATTTGTCGCAGGCGCGACGGCTCCAATAATCCTGTGGGCTGACTTCGTGGCGCGTGTGCCGGGCAGCCAGTTTTGGGCCGCCCTCGTGTTCTTCACCATGTTCGTGCTATCGCTGACCTCTGTGGTGAGCGGCTTAGTCTTAAAACAGCTGTTGGTCGGGAGGCCCTTAAGAGGGTGCAGGAGCATGATTTTCCCATACAAACGTAGTTCCGGTTTAATTTCTAAACTACAGGCTGGATTTTGCTGAAACTTGGTTGATATCAGTAGATGACGAGATGTTTTTTTTTTATTTATTTTTTATTTATTAACAAATACCACAGCAATACAGTTTTTACAATGCTTCTTATGTAAATTATTAATGGAGCCAATAACGGATTTCATTATGTAAGTAGTAAGAATAGACAGAACATGGGATATCTACCTAGTGCAAACTTGTAGGTGCATCTATAGCAGCGAACGGAGCAGGTTTGCAATTAGTTTTTTAAAGTAAAAAAAATAGCCTGAAAGAAATTAGAGCGATGCGTTTTTTGCGCCGAAATAGGAGTTACTTTCAGCTATTATTTACTTACATTATCACACTGTCTATTGGAGTCTAACTACCTTGGGAACATCATTAATGTATTGAACTTGTCAGAAAAAAAAGATTTTTGAAATAGCTAAATAAAATGTAGAAATGGCAGCGGAACTACGAAAAAATTTGGGAAAATAGATATATTACATTACAACTACAACTACATACTCGCGAAAGGACACGAACACACGTAGACTCATACAGCCGCATTACCTCTCACATTTCCCGCGCCCCGTCTCGCTCTGGGTGAAACAGCAATAGAAAATAGTGTTTCACGCGCTTGGCCATCGCCGAGTTCCCACGTTCCTACAGGGGATTCTTAAACCACATAACTATTACTTTATTGCACAAATAAAAACTAAGACAAACATCATCATCAACATCATCATCAGCCCACTGTTGGGTACAGGCCTTTTTCCCCTCGCACCACCTCTCGCGGTCCCTAGCCATCCGCATCCATGGACCCTCCGCCGCTGTGACAATGTCGTCCGACCATCGGGCTGCTGGTCTTCCGACTGATCGTCGTCCAGTTCTCGGCCGCCACTCTGTCACTGCCTTTGTCCACCAGCCATCTTCCCTCCTCGCCAGGTGTCCTGCCCATTTCCATTTCCAAGACATACATTACATTACATAAAATACCACCAAACTACCAAATCATGAGGTTCCAAATAATTATGAAATGTATCTTCTCTCCATCAATCTTCCTTTCCTAGGTACTTAAAGAACAGATTTTTTAAACGCATAAGTGCCTTTGTGTTGGTATATTCCACATCCTTAATGACATTAGTTTTCTTACCAAAACACAGTTTTTACAGGAAGGTCTTCTTTCTCACCCTCACTTAAGTATTTTGAAGGAAAACACAGTGAGGAAGACCGCGTCTCGGTTATACTAGCACTAGGAAAACGTGTCGAAACTCGCGTTTCATTTGGCCCCACATGTTCGGTCGGCCACAGTGTAGGATACCCCATGGCAGCTCTTACCGCGTGCGGCATAAGGGCGCCAATCGAACAAAACGGGGTATCCTAGCGTGTGGCCGACTGTACCTGCATCATTACCCGTTCGCAGGCTCTACTGATCCAGACGATAAGGTCTACGTTCACGGGCAAGTCCATACGGAATCTGAGCTGGGCGTTTCTCATACTGATCTGCTTTCTGTTCGGCCTAATCGGTGTCCTCACGCTATGTTCTCAGGTGAGTTGGGCACTTGTCCTAAAGTAACATTGGTCACTGTTAAAAGTACATAGGTACTCAGGTACCTTACTAAATACGAGGGGGGATCAAAAAGTAGTGAGAACGACATACTCCTTGGTAAGAAAAAAATAATACTGGCAAAAAATTATACCTATACTTATAAAAAATTGCCGATAAATAGAATCGAAATTAACAACCTCGACAATACCTAACTACTTTCTTTGGCGCTACAATTAATACAACCCTTTGTAGTTCTTGGCCTTTAGAGAGGTTTTAGAGTCTTAAGTCTTTAGAGTACTACGGTACATTCCGTACATTTAACCAGCCTCTATCTAAGTTTGTAACCAGTGCTACAAACATCTAAATTTGTAGCAGTGCTACGAACCGTAGCATCTAGGCTTGTAACAGTGCTACGAAGCGAACGTAGCACCTAGGTTTGTAGAAGATTTTCGAACCGTAGCTCCATCGTTTGTAGCAGTGCTACGAACCGTAGCAACTAGGCTTGTAGCAGTGCTACGAAGCGAACGTAACACCTAGGTTTGTAGATGCTTTTCGAACCTTAGCACCTTCTACGTTTGTAGCAGTGCTACGAACCGTACCTCCAACTTTTGTAGCAGTGCTACGAACCGTAGCTCCAACGTTTGTAGCAGTTCTACGAACTCACTCACGATGCTAACTCTTTTTACAGGGTAATAGCACCCGGTTATAGGGATCACAACCTAATTTTTATTTTTTTGCACGTTCCGTTGATTTTTAATTAATAAAATGTGAACGCTGTGGCGGGAGAAAAGTATTTTTTAAATATTGTTTTCATTGACTTTCACAATGTATTAACAACTCAAACCTATGCAAATGCACCTACACCACCGAACTAAATCCCATAGAATCCGCATTACGTATAAAATCACAATAAAAACTTGTCCCCACAGAAACAAATGATATCAGCAATAGAACAATACGAAACATCATTTCGACCATACGTCTAATATTCGAATGTCAACCTTATTGCATTAGTGTACAGTTTTACTTTAATTGCATAGACTACGAGCAAATAAGCTCCCAAAGGCAGTTTGGACATCTATTTTTCCAGACACATTTCAGAGTTCTATGTTGTATCTAGTTTTATCCTTGATCGAAGACCTACACCCAGGGTGACCAGATTTTAGCCAACTCGATTCGCCTAATTTTGTCTTCCGAGTAGCCTAAATCCACCGAACTAAATCCCATAGAATCCGCATTACGTTTAAAATCACAATAAAAACTTGTCCCCACAGAAACAAAAGATATCAGCAATAGAACAATACGAAACATCATTTCGACCATACGTCTAATACTCGAATGTCAACCTTATTGCATTAGTGTACAGTTTTACTTTAATTGCATGGATTACGAGCAAATAAGCTCCCAAAGGCAATTTGGGCATCTATTTTTCCAGACACATTTCAGAGTTCTATGTTGTATCTAGTTTTATCCTTGATCGAAGCCTAAATCGCCTAATTTTTTTTCTCATCTATTTAGCCTAAATCGCCTAACTTTTTGAGCCTAGAAGCCCAAATTTAGCCTAAAATAATAATAAAAACTAAAAAAAAAGACAGTGTAGAGAAAAAAAAAATCTAATAATTTTCATTTCTTTTTTTTTATTCGTTCTCAAACTAAAATAATAACTTCCCACAAAAGTTCTCCGTCACCATCAGCCTCCTTTCCACGTGCATATTAAGTTTTGTTACAAGCATTTTAAGGAATGGTTCAATAAATTTGTGATAATAGCCTAAATCGCCTAAATAAATGCGAAATAATCCTGAGATAGCCTAAATCGCCTGTTCTCATTTTTTAAGGTAGCCTAAATGGCTACTGGTCGCCGATCGCATTTTATGGTCGCCGTTTGACCCCCCGAGGTAGCCTAAATGGCGACAATTCGCCTAATCTGGTCACCCTGCCTACACCCACAAACATGTTTTTAAATTTGACCTAATACCAAGAACAAAAAAGTTATGAAAATTTTTCAATTTTGAGGTTATAAAATATATTTTTTTTATTTCAACTTTTTTTTACAGAATTGACATCCTGTTGACCAGTAGGTTACATCCTGTAAAAAGAATTAGTATATTTTGTAACACGTTGTATTCCAGTTCTATGAGCGCACTTTTCTCTCTTGTCTTCTTCCCACAGGCCGGAGTTTACATCCTAAACGACCTAATGGCGTGGCCAGTGTCGCGGATCCGGGTGGCAACAGCCGCGTTGGTTGCCATGGTGATCACATACGTCTATAGCCAGACGACGTTTTGTGAAGATGTTTACTTCGCTTCGGGGGAATACCCCTGTGTCTTCTTTAGACTCTCTTGGGCGGTCTGCCCGTTGGTTTTGCTGGTTTGTATGACGTAATTAATCTACTCGTTTGACGGAATTAACACTCGTTTTATTTAGTTTTAAGATTTTTCCGACGTTGAAAAGGGTACAAAATTAGTACCTACATTACTGCCGCGGCCGCGGTCTATAATGGTTGGTGGCTGAAAATTCAATAATATTTATTCGTACTAAAATGTATGTCACAAACAGCTATTAATTAATATAAAAATCTCTAAACAGTGCAGTTCTGAGTCTACCTCATGTTTGGAACAGCTGATATTTTTTCTCTCCATTATATTTTTGCCATGCCACCTAGCACAAGTTGTTTGTATTAGGTTTTTTTTCTACTCACTGCCTATTTTCTTTCAGGCGACGTTCATTCAGGGAATGGTTGTGATTCCATCGAATGGAGCCATGTTTGGTTGGATTATAGTGCTTCTGTCATTGCTTCCCATTGCAGTTTTCGGCACATTTTATCTGTTGTTCAAGTTCCGGGTCCGGGTGAGAAACTAGATTCAACCTTATTCAACCGGCTTTGAGGACTAGCAAGTGTGTGGTTTTTTTTTACAGAAATAAGTACACTGAAGGTTGACTTATTCTGTTGACCACTTTTTTGTTTTTTCTAAAGCACTAACCCGTGCTAGGGAATAATTTAAACATTTAAAAACAAAAAAGTGGTTAAATGTGGTGGCAATATCAAAATTCCAATGAGCATTTCATCTGCAAAGATGAACGCATTGGGTGGTGTAGATTAGTGCAAACGAATCACACCAGGTGGCGCCCCCCGTCCAGTTGACGGAGACTAGTTGAAGAAATGAAGAATGTCCGTGGGTCGGTTAAATCACTTGAAACTTTATGACCGTGTAGCCTACAAGTTTAGAAATACGCCCGTTTTTGTTTCATTCAAATCGAGCCAGTAGTTTTAAAGTTACGACGGTTTTAGTTTCCGTCCTTTTGGAGTTTTTCGCGCGAGCGCGGCAAACTCGCGTGACGTCACTAAACAGCTGGCACCCGACCCATACACCGTAACACTCATTCAAAGGGCTGTATCTTTGGAACCGTACTAGGTAGCCAGTTGAAATTTTCAGAGATTATGTTTTATTATAGTGGATTACCCAAGAAATAATAAAAAAAAAAATATATTAAAAAATAAGAGGGGTCCCCATACAAAAAACGTTGTTTTATACTTTTTGCTCTATAGAAAAAACGGTAAGGCATACAAGCATCAAACTTTGTATGATTATAGGGCTTACTCCATAGTATAACAAAAAAATATAAAAAACGGTCAAGCGCGACTCAGACTCACGCGCCGCGGGCCCGTATAACCAGTTTTTTTATTGTATGGCGGTACGGAACTCTCAGTGCGCGAGCTCTACTTGCACTTGGCCAGTTTTTTTGTGTGTTTAGTCAGTGTTACAGTAGTTTTAATATAATATTACTTATGTATAACGTTAAAATTTCGCTAGGGACAGGTTTTAAAGCCGCAAGCTATTCCTTAGCACGGGTTAGTTAGAGCTATAAAAATAAAAATAAAAACGTATATTATTACTTAGCTATAGATGTGGATGACGGCTTTGAAAAATGACAATCTAATATAGCTTTATGATAGAAGTAAATTAATATTAATAAGTAATAAAACTAGTATAACCTAGGCATAGGTACATTTTTACTCATAAAAAAATAGTGTGCAACCATTAACTCGTCTGTTTTAGGTAAGTTATCGGATTGTCACTTTTCAAAGCCGTCATCCACATCCATAGCTAAGTAACAATATATTTTTGTTATTTTTAAAGCACTAACTTACCCGTGCTAGGGAATAGCTTGCGGCTTTAAAACCTGTCCCTAGCTAATTTTTAACGTTATAAATAAGTAATATTATATTAAAACACTACTGTAACACTGACTAAACACACAAAAAAACTGGCCAAGTGCGAGTAGAGCTCGCGCACTGAGAGTTCAGTACCGCCATACAATAAAAAAAACTGGTTATAAGGACCCCCGGCGCGTGAGTCCGAATCGCGCTTGACCGTTTTTTATATTTTTTTGTTATACTATGGAGTAAGCCCTATAATCATACCAAGTTTGATGCTTGTATGCCTTACCGTTTTTTCTATAGAGCAAAAAGTATAAAACAACGTTTTTTGTATGGGGACCCCTCTTATTTTTTAATATTTTTTTATTTTTATTATTTCTTGGGTAAGTCACCATAATAAAACATAATCTCAGAAAATTTCAACTGGCTACCTAGTACGGTTACAAAGATACAGCCCTTTGAATGAGTGTTACGGTGTATGTGTCGGGTGCGAGCTGTTTAGTGACGTCATAGCAGCTGACGACCGCGCGCTCGTCGCACAGCTAGTTTAAAATTAAATATCTCTGGAACTATGAGACGCATCAAAAAAATTTTTTCACCCAACGTTTCCATTTTTAATAGAGTGTATGGTAAGGTAGAAATCAAAAGTTGATGGTATTCTTCATTCGCATCGACAGTTACTTGACTCGGTAGCTCAATTGGTAGAGCGCCTGCACGGTATGCGAGAGGTTGCGGGTTCAAGTCCTGTCCCGAGTGAATTTTTTCAACTTATTATAAATGTTTAAATTATTCTGTTGAATTACAAGTTGCTTGTATTGATGAGTTTAGGACCTTTCAGAAACACCATGTACATGAGTGGACAACCACCTGTTAACTATGGAAACATCGCACAATCAAAGCGCATTTTCGTATTGTCTCTAAAGTCCGGAAGCCAAGCAGAGGCAATTTCGGTCATTGTCCTTTTAGCCTACTGCCAGGGTCGACAAACCTTTTTGGCCGGGCGATTTAATTTTCTTCTTAAGAAACCTGTTTTCTCCCTCCTACCAAGGTCATGCGGATTATTCTTTATTTTTATTTCTATATTAGTTGCTTCCACAAAAAAAACTAAATATTGTATTTAGATTTTTTCATATTGGGGCATATTGGGCAAAACAAATAAATGTGTGCTCAGTGTACTTTTTTGCTCATTATTCTAGAGATTTGCTTTCAATAAAATTTACAGCATATGTAAACTTAAACTATATGTACCGTGTCATACCGAAGGGGGTCGATGGGTCAATTAACTCATCAATACAAGCAACTTTTACTATTGGACCAAATGAGAAATCTAAAAAGTTGTTCATACATTTAGTGCAGTGGCTATCGAATTTGAGTATGGAACAGCTGATATTTTTTTCGAAATAGGCCCCATAGAAAAAAGTTGCTTGTACTTATTGATAAGTCCCACGATCCTCTTCAGTACGACAAGACTTGTCTTTAACACCCTGTATAGATAAGCTAATAACAACTCTGAATACTTTTTTCAGAATATTTTGAACGAGAAGTAAACTCGGGATATGAAGATGTGCTTTGTCTAGTTTTGTTAATACTCTGTGAAGAGACCTTTGTAACAGTTCTTAAACAAGAAATAAAACAAATATTTTCTTAATGACACCATATTTTATTCACAAATTCTCATAACACCAATATGTTACCAAAATAAAGGATTATTTTAGTTAGTCATACACATAACAACTTAAAAACGCTGGACGCAGTAGGCAACGAGGGACTTGGTCAACAAGTAGTTTTATAGTAATTTTATACTGTCTTTTTCGATGAGCATTGCCTATTCTATCCAACAGGAGTATCCCCTCTAAAACAGTTCAAATAATCAAACTAATAAGGTTCAAATTAAATACACAAACAGCTCCGCGTTCCATAGGATAAAAAAAACACTCCATCAATTAATACAGCCTTGGATCTTATTAATACAAAAACTAACTCTTAACTTAAATGATAAACCTCTCATATAAAAATAAGGAAAATTAGTAGATTACGGGCATTATTACCTAGCTATTTAACCTAAGTAGCCCGCCATTGTATTCATTGTATTGTTTTACTGCGCCCTTTAGAATACTCTCTTTGCACCTATTTCGAGTTTGCGACGACTCGAACACAACAATACACCGAAAAGATATTAAAAATTTAAAGTGTCGCAAACTCTCCATTTCATTGGTAAGATTTCTATTTTTCCTGTAGGTAGATTTCATTTTCGAACCTACATAAAAACAATAATGTGGATCGAAGGGGACATCTGCCCCTCTATTCTCTAAAATATCCACCGTAAATAATCCTGTTTTTAAATGTAAAAAAAAAGATTGTTCATTTCAATAAGGGCTATTTTCCAGTATTTTGACGATCGGTCGGCCAATCGATTTTTTAGAGAATAGATGCACTGATATTTTAGAGAATAGATGCACTGATATTAGGTAAAACACATGAATGGTAAAACAGTCAATGCTTGCAGAAATTACACGAAAGAGAGTACTCTATAAAGCTACGCTGCAAAATTAAGTGTAACTCTATTGCACATACAATTTGAACATGATGTAAAACATGCATTTTTGTTCAGAAGGGCACATAATTGAGGCAACACGCAGACGATTCGATAAAAATCGGCGACGAGAAAGTAACTTAGTAGGGTTTAACTGCACCTCACATGCATGACTCTGACCAAATGGATTCTACCAGAAACTGATGAGGCATTTTCCAACGTTTGTCAAATTTCTCTTATCTCGATGGTATCAGCGCCATCTCTTGAGGACAAAGTGAGCTTTTACTATCAATGAAAATGCCCCATTCTCAGACTTTCTATAGCAGATAACAGTGTCCACAGATAAAAATTGGACGTATGCGTGCGGCTTTCTATTTTTTTACAATAGGTTTTTAGAGCTACTTTAGAGGACACCTTATATAAATTTATTTATATCTATTTAGAACAACTAGGTACTTAATGCACAGTATAAGAATGATTGCACCAAATAGGAGTCAACTATGTATTTTCATTTGTAATTGGCGACTAGAAATGCGTTATAAAATTTGAATGTTTGTTCATTACCGTTTTGGATCTAATTATTTAAAAATACAATAAAGTATAGTAAAATTTTTCCTCGTTATTTTGTCAGTTTTCTTTTCATTGTATTGTTTAAAAAAATCTATTTCAAAATCGTAAATGAAACCTACAATTTGTGCGACACAATAGTGTCTAATATTTAAAAAAATACCTTAACACTATTTTGAGAGAAGTGTAACTACCAGAAAACTAGGTCAGTAGAAAAACGAAGCGTCTATAGCTAAAAGTTGAAGCGAAACTGAATAGTAGTCAATATTTTTAATCAAAATCGATTGCCAATAAATAAGTTATGAATACACATCTTAAAATTTTAAATTGTATTGATTGGCACTGGAGCGAAGTTATTCATTTCATAAAAAAAAAACGTTCTCTAAGCATAATCATATTCATCATACCTACAACTTAACTATGTAATATTTTGATCAAGAATTAAAATGATATTACATACCAGGAACGTTCATTTAAACTCTTCAACCTTAGGGTGCTATAATTTTACGATTTTACATAACATCAAGTCGGTATACTATGTATTTAAATGCTAAACCGGAGTGCAGCTCTGGTGACTACACAGCACGCCTAGCGTAACTGCGGCTCCTACAGTGCCAGCATACATAGCATACTGGGTCCTTACTCTGTAACGCAATATTTTTGCGATAGATTCGCAGTTGTTGGGACAAAACCGATTTTTCTCATAGACCGCCCGGTTTCTGAATTGAAAATTTTACTAAGTAAATACGTCCTGCCACGTTCTTTTGCGAGAAATCTGCAGGGACAGAACGATACTTACGTATTTGCTTAGTGAATTTCTCAATTCAGAAATCGGCGGTAAGTCTAGCAAAGCAATACTGCATTACAGCCAACTCGATAGCCCACTATCGCGGTAGGTGTTCAGCCCTAGGTTCTAGCTAAATCCTAAAAATGGCTACCACCAGGATAGAAAACCGCTTTTTCATTGGCGGCGCAAGTGAACCGTAGGCCCTCTGGCTACCTAGATCACCAATATGTGCCTAAGTCAGAACGAAACAAGTGGGTCGTTTGGAGGATTAGAGTGAGAGCTGATAGCAGTCGCCAACTTTAGCCTCTGTTTTCACCAGCTTAGGGAACGCAAGGGCATCAAAACATCACAAAGCGAAGTTGCACAAATGTGTGGCTCATTTTTATCTCGAAATTGCATGGACGTTTTGATCTAGCGCTAAATTTTTGACCCTATTTTGTTTTCCCGAGTCACAGCGCAGAATCTAGCATCGTTCAACGGCTGATAATCAAGTAGGCTTTCTTCCCGTGAGAGCACGCAGTATGTTAACTTTCAACTCATTATCAGAAACCGAAAAGCGGTAAACAAACGACGGACGGACAAGTGAAGTTAATTTAGGAAACCTTGTGGTTGTGTTAGCGCTCAAACGAGGCGAAAATTACCGGCGCGGGCGCCGTTCTCTGGTGTTCAGTGATGGCAAGAGTGAACTTTGTTTACAAGGTAGCAACGTTAAAATTTCTCGTTGTCTGCCCGCTCTGTAAACGTAACTGCCAACTAAATAGTGTTTATGCTGCCATATATCACCGCGCCCTATACATATAAACGCGCCCTAACAGTGAAAGTACTGCGGCGGCAACACAACGCATCGATAAATCATTTCATTTCACTACACACGTTTCGACATAAACGTTGTTCTAACATGGGTTATCTCTCTTCCTCTAGTGACAAACATTTTAGCGTGCATAAAGCCTGTTTGTAACAATAATAATAAAAGACATACAATTTACAATGTTTAACTGTATTCGAACGCAAATATTACAAAAGCATCACCTATGTATTAACGTAATTTAAGCATTCATCAGTAACTATTAACTTACTGGTAGTGTTAGGTTTGCATCTGTGATAGATACATTTATTTTATGATTGTGCATTTAAAACAAATAATAAAAACACAAAACGGGGACCCTGCCTCACTAAACTCAGTCTTCGGTGAAAACTTAAAAAGCAAAATGTGAAAAACAGCTTCCTACGATATCTTTGTTCAAAAAATAATTACAATAATAAAATTTTAGTTCTTGAATTTTTCCAGCTAATGACAGTTTCTTTTGTAGGTCTTTCTTCATCATCAAAAATGTTCATCTTCTAAGTATTTTGATTTAGGATGGTGCACGTTCTAAAAATCCGCAAGAATTGTATGACGTTAGTGTAAATCTACTTCGCTATTAGATAGAAGGCAATACATTACCAACGCTTTGCCAAACAGAGGTCTCGACTCGTGCAACTTAAGTAACAGTAAATCTACCCAAAATCCAACTTATTGAAACAACAAAACCATAGTTATATTCTAATTAGCACATTTAGTCATAATAAATAACCGGTGCCCAGCTACGCAGCTATTACTAACCCTACTTCGATTCATTTAAAAATAATTATTTAAATTGACTAACTTTTAAGACTATTTTTTTCATATTTTGGACACATTAAAATCATGTATTTATAGTGCTTAACTTAGCTATCGTATCGATACCCTAGTTTATATGGTGTTTTTTTATATTACGTTAGTATAGTATTTTATTAATATAAAATAGAAAAGTATTATTTGTGTACACAAGACCAAATATTATATTCTTTTTGGCTACTAATATAGATTTTCTTCTTCTTTCACATCGTAAGGCATTGAAAATTATTGCCTACATCGACTCGCAACATATTCCATTCGCACACTCAATAGTTGATGATTACACTCCGACTAACAATAAGTTGAGATCAAACCATTCAATATCAACAAAGTGTTAAATGATTTCTTCTAAATATTGCAGCTTGGCGCAATTAAACAAATTCATTATGTTATACTATTAACAAACATGTCTCTCTAGGACAGGATTTCTCAAATGGGTTCGATACTGTAATAAATGGAATCCATGATTTTCGGACCATCGTGACCATAGTAAATGTATACTTTTGTAGTCCACAAAGTGGTACGGTCGGCCAGTCTAGGATACCCCATGGTAGCTCTTACCGCGCGCGACATTAGGGCGCCTATCGAACAAAAAGCGTATCCTAGCTTGCGGCGGACTGTACATTACTGTATGTCTATCTAGCAAGGCCTTATT
Source organism: Zelleria hepariella (assembly GCA_949319315.1). Lineage (NCBI taxonomy): Eukaryota > Metazoa > Arthropoda > Insecta > Lepidoptera > Yponomeutidae > Zelleria > Zelleria hepariella. The sequence continues at coordinate 17,624,126 of OX439385.1, forward strand.
TTAAGAACCACTGTCCTAGAGGCCTAGATTACACTGTCGACGGACGAAGATAAATTATTTGTCTTTCAACTTTTAAATATTTACGAGGTGTAGTTTTTTTTTTTATGGATCTTGTTAAATAAAGCACATCAACAAGTGTAAAGTAGGCAATATATCTACACAAATTACAGTCACTAACATAAAGACATCTTGAAATACCCTAGAAGTGAATTTAAATGACGGATTCTACAAATCCTTTATTCATAATAATTTACATACAAAAGCTAGAATCATCGTTTTTTTTTTCTTCCACTGTACTAAAGATATCAAAATTGAAGAGAAATATAATTATTTTGTATTTGAATAATATTAAAAACAGCCATTTTCGTTTACAACATACCAACGGAGCGATATACATATACATTTTATTATATTTAACACTTATTTCGTTATAACAATTAGTTACAATGTTGTTTTTTTTTTAGAGTAAGCATCAATTCTGAACAATCGTACCTGTTTTTGTGTACGTCCCAATCATATCACACGAGTTACCAAGGGCACATTACTGTTCATTGCCAATAGTTCATCACGAAAAAGCACCGAATCACAGAAAAAATATTACCAACCCAAAGATACACGCGCGCGCTGCATCCTAAAGCCGGGTCCAGACGAGTGTAACGTGTACTGTAACACGAATTCTACGTGTGGACGTCACTACGAGCATTACATGTAACGCTCGCCTGTCGGTTTTTGCGCGAACACAAAGGCACCTGCCCCTCTACCCTTGACGCATTTTTCCAATACGGCCGCAATATGGCGCAATTTACAAAATGTAATATTTCACAAATTAAGACGCATTTTGTGTTTTTATTGAATAAAACAGCCTTACCTTAGAATAAACATTACAAAGTATTTAAAATCAAAGCTTATGCGAATTCAAAGTGAAAGTAATTTTAAAACTTTTTCAATTTGATCGCAATAGCGTCAAGGGTAACCCTCGTTCACGTCAAGTTCGTGTGCCGTCCACACGATGACGCTAAATTACACGTAATCTTACATTACACGTTACAAGCGTCTGGACCTGGCTTAACTTACTCGACCCCGATAAATTACGTAAAAATATGTGCTATTTTATTTAGTCTACAACATAGTCACTTTAACCAAAACTATTCGAAACACTTAAGTAATCGTATTTTTTTTTTGTTGCTAAAATACCTTGATTTTTAAACAAATGCAAATCCTGTTTTGGTATTTTGCTTTTATAATTTTGTGGTGTCACTTTTTATGTTTTTTTTTCTAACTTCTTGATAATAAAATTAAACGTCGTAAATGCTAACTTATTATATTCGAATTTAGACCTAAACTAAACTTTCTACGTTTGCCGTGAGTAGCGATTAAACCGCCCTCATTTTCACACCACCAAACTATGTATTGTCCTTCATAGAAGTTCTATTGCTATTCATAAGTTTAATTTATACATTATTCGTTAAGATATTTACAAAGCTATTGTTTTATGTTGAAAACTGGTTTGTACACGACTTTGCATTTGATTAACACAAGCAACACAAGTTAATATCACTGAAATCTGCCAGATAGCAGCAAAGCCCAAAAACAGGTTTTTAGTCTTGCATTTACCAGTCTCCACATATTGTAAATAATAGCATTCATGTTTAGATAAGATATATTTTCTCAGAAGCCAAGAAAACCTTGATTCTAAATACATCCCTGCATGCATAGTGTATTAGTAATTAACAAACACAAAAGGAACTTATTGATAGTATTTACTTGGACATCAGAGGTTCTATTCCTCAAAAATTCATTTTGAATTTTATTAGAACTTTGTTACCCCGAGTTGTATATTCATAGCATATCAATTTTAACATTCAAATACCTCAATTTTGTACTTTACAATTAGTCTAAAATACTTTTTACATCTATATCTACAATTACATCTCGCATGAGACAAATCTATAAATTAAGTTTCAATGTATAAGTTAGTGTTCACAACATACCAATATTCTTAGCAAGATGGTAACGAATTTCTCTAAAAACCGACATCAATCTGACACTTCTTCGACAATAAAACTTATACAGGTAGCGTCACGAGTTATGAGCGCTGACCTTGAATTTTAATAACCAGAAGTAATTTTTTGGGTCTGTTTGGCGGGGTACGCGGGGGGCGACGGACAGGCGCGATCGCCGGCGAGCGCGGGCGCGTGATTGGTAGATCAGTCGCTCTAGCCTCGGGGTACAGTCGCACACATCGTTTTTTTGTTTCGTCGCAGAAAGAATGCCGAAACAAAATGTTTTAAAAAGACAGTTCAGAAAAATTCAAAAAAGTTATTGAGAACAATACATATTGGATTGAGATTATTTTTCATTGATTGTTCATCCGTTTTATCGTAATGTCCGTTAAAATAAATGTATAGAATATGTATGTTTTAAACCATTTAAAATATAACGAGTGCAAAATCCGCAAAGAATACTATCTTTAAGTTTAGTCAGTTTCTCCGATTTTTATAGTATCTCACTCAACTATAGTTCAGCTCAGCGTCAGTCTTAGATCCCGCGTGGATATTAGACATTTTGCGCGCGATTGTACACACTTGCGCAGAAATCCCCACCAGTTTCGTCGAGCGCTCATAACTCGTGACGCTACCTGCACATAGCCGTAAGTCTAACATACAAACGAAAGAAAAACATTTAACACTTCACAGTAAACGTCACTTCGTTGATTGTATTAGAACGTAACGCATTATTCATACCACGGTTCCATTATCATGTAAAAGTACCAAGGGTCGATATATCTGACGCCCAGCCGATTATAACTCGGGTGCAAGGTCGCTAGGGCTCTAGTGGGCCCAGGCCATTGAGGATACTCTCACTCAGGCTTAGTAACAGGTCTGTGAGGTACCGGGAGGGTGTCTTGTCGCCTGTACATTAGTAGATACGGCATCCGGGGCGGTTTGGGCTTCAGTACTTGGGCGTCGTTCACCAGGGTCACCGTAGAGTCGTCATATCTGAAAATGGAAGTCTCCTGTTAGTTAATCGGTAAATTAGAGGTGCTGCGGGAATGTGGCGTGATCGTTGACTCAGTTGAAGTTGTCCACACTGTTAGCGCAATGGCTAATTATGTCAGAGACGAAAAATAAATGCACATCATTGTAAAATGGAATTTAGGTTCACGTTTAGCAGTCCCGCTGCTTTAAACCGATTTGGAACACAACATTACCTAGCTGAATACTAAAAATGTATATTGAAAAAGACCATGAATAAAGCTACCGGTCGAGCTCAAAACCATTAGGCCAAACTTCAATAAAAAGTAGGCGAAACCATAGCGAAAGGAAACGAATAAATTATTTAAACTTATTTAGGAAACGAATAAAAAATTAATATAAAAACTCTAATTTTTTTTTTTTCTATAGCACTAACCCGTGCTAGGGGACTTTATATTTTTTAACCTTATAAAAATCATTCTCTATTAGTCCCTGGATTTACCCAGAAGTGAGAAGGCATAACGACTCAAAATCAAAGTGCAGTGTTTTTTTAATTAACTTAGTAGTAAGAACGTGAATAATCACCTGATCCAGCCAGCCTGTCCATGGTACGTGTCAGTGAGATAATGTCCCTTCACAGCCTCCACTCCTTCGTGGTACACCACAGCAAAGAGTTTGTACAGCCTCTGCTTCGTGGTGTATTTGTTCTTGGACGACATTATCTCTGTGAAATAAGGGATGGGTTAGTTACTGTGGACATGCTTGTGTTTGTTAAGATAGACCTCCATTAGCGGCGGATCGGGTCGGGTCGGGCCGGGCCGCAAAATAAAATCCGCCTGCTTGTATTTATATGAAACAGAGTACACTAGCGGCGGACTATTGCGCTGCGGCCCGCCCCGCCCCGATCCTCCGCTAGTGGACGCTGTCTCATGTAGGCGCAGGCGGATTTTTGCGTAGGAATCTTGCGATGCGGCCCGGCCCGATCCGCCGCTAATGGACGTCTAGCTTTAAACTTGGTGGGAGGTTTTTTTAGTCCGCACGGCAGACTGCAGCATTGCACTGTTCGGAAGATAAACGGACGTAAGTAACATCGTCGCAAAAAATATAACAAAAAAAACGTTTGGTTTGATTTCATCAACCCTAACTTTTCAACTGCAATGATGTACGCTTTGTATTATCATTAGGTTTTAGCATAATCTAGTAACAAATAATACGTTCAGAGACTAATCATTTCGCATCGGCGGAAACTTTCACAATGGCTCAGTTTGTAAGGGCGCTCGCGCAGTACGCAACAGATTGCGGGTTCAAGTCCCGACCTGAGCAAAACTGTTATGCTCTCGATATATCGATACACGGGACTGCTAAAGAAACTATGGGCGCAATACAGGGTGTTAAAAGACCGTCAAAAAAGTGGGAAACCACGTATTGTCCTTATCATGGAACCTTTTTGGCCAAGGAACTATCCCTGGGAAATCAACGTTTTCCAAGACAATGAGGTTCAAAGTCGGACTTTTCAAATATTTTATTTTTCAGAAATCTGTTCAGTATCACGTAATCCAAATTTTGAATATTTCTCGCAAAACACGACGTCAAAATTGCAACCCGCAATGTTTGTATTCTAAAAATCGGCAACTTGATCGTAAGTAGCATAATTTTATGTCAAAGCTTGCGCAATATGATTTCTTTGCGTTAGATTTCCACAGCATGATAAAATATTTTCCAAAATTATAACCTAAAAAACCAAAATCATTTCCCGGCAATAATCTACGGAAAAAGTACTTTGTTTTGTTGTCTAGTATGCGTCTCCTTTCGGGTCTGTTGGCGGTCTTTTAACACCCTGTATATCCTGACACTCGCAGCGACAACACCAAATCAACGACACCTCATTTGTTCAAATTGGTTGAGGCGGTAGGAACATAAGAAATTACTTACATACATGACGGTTTTGAGCAGTCACGTAATAAAAAATAGAACAACACTTACTCTGGTCAATCTTCAAGTCAATGGGAAAGTCGACGTTCTTGACGAGCTTCGCCGTGTGTCCCTCCGCGTCCAATTGGAAGCACTTCAAATGCAGCAGAAGGACGACGGGCAGCTGCTCCAGTGACAGCTGTTGCCACGCGTCCGAGACGCCCTCTAGTGTATCCTTGCCGGCTAGCAGCTCGAGAGCGTCTTTGACGCTAGACGCGCGCTGCGGGGTGAGAAAAATAATAGTTATTTGTTATGCAAGAATGCAAAATTATTGTTTGCGGCGAGTGCTTGTATTGAATACCGAGCTAGCGAAGGTTTCTAAAATTGAGCCACGAGCGTAGCGAGTGGTTCAAAAAAAGAAACCTGAGCGTAGCGAGGTATTCAGAAGCACGAAACGCAAATAATATTGCATTCGTGCGAAACACAAAACTTTTCATCTCACAGAAGCGAGGAAATGATTTTTCATCTCCCATGCTCGGAAAGTTTGCTGTTACTTGTAACTTACGATCGTGTAAAGGTCGGATTTAAACTATCTGTATTTTAGTGCGCTTCGAAATTTGAACGCGACGCCGGGAAAGTCTTTCCCGCGCCCTATGGTGTTGAAAAAGAAAAAAACACTGGCCGTTTAAGTAGATGCCAGATCCCGACCGAAAAAAGATCCTCATTCATAGTTCGTTTACACGCGTACTTCAGCGAAAGTGATTGTTCGTACCCATTCTCTATACAAAACTGTGAATGTAAATGGGGCATAAGGATCTTTTAAAAAGGTAAAGTCACGGAATAGAACATTCAGAAACGCGGTTTCTTCTTATAGTATTTTCAATATTTTGTACACTATATTTATTTTTAATACCAGTAAATAAAAAAAATGCTTTGCTTCTGTTTTATCAAATAGATAATTATGTTTTGGTTTGTTAAATACATTTTTTCAAACGATATTACTAATTTCATTTTTTATCTCCTACAAATTTTTATTTTATATGGTAAAAGTTCAGAATGTACCCGAAAAAAAAACATTCTTTTATTTACATTATTTTTGTGTCTCGATAAATAAACTTCAGGAAATTATTAATAAAACGAATGGTTTTAATGCCAACGAAGCTCAAAACTTTAGTGCGGCAGCCGTAACTACAGTAAAATATGCTTTTAAAAGGAACTTATTTGACTCACCTGTTTTGCCTGTAAGTAGTTGTCTATAGAGTTTTTCCCGCTTGGCTAACAAAATCATTTCCTCGCTTCTGTGAGATGAAAAGTTTTGTGTTTCGCACGAATGCAATATTATTTGCGTCTCGTGCTTCTGAATACCTCGCTACGCTCAGGTTTCTTTTTTTGAACCACTCGCTACGCTCGTGGCTCAATTTTAGAAACCTTCGCTAGCTCGGTTTTCAATACAAGCACTCGCCGCAAACAATAATTTTGCATTCTTGCATAACAAATAACTATTGTTAGCCAAGCGTGACAAACAATAGACATAGGTAGTTAGGTACCTACCATAGAGGTTAGTGAAATGAGTTTCCTTCTTTTTTGCTTCTTCACAAAGGAGTATGTGGCATTGCCTAGCAACGGGTTGTTGATTACAAATCGTGTCTTCTTGAAGTGTCATAAAATCAACAACCCGTTGCTAGGCAATGCTACCAGTTGAAGGAGTTCCTTATTTTTTTTTTATTAGGGTGTCGAGTTCAAATTTCGAAGCGCACAAAAATACAAAGCGGTTTAAAAAAGGATCTTCTACGATCGCATGTTTAAAGTAACAGGGTACTTTCCGAGCATGGGAGATGAAAAGGTTAGTTTCAACCCTTTCATGAAACTTTTTATTAGAATTACGAAGTCGAAACTACAGGGTACACTCTAAGTCGATAGCGGAACTTTAAGTAGGCTGTCTACTGATCAATACAAACATCTTGTACTAGGTGGCGAAAAAAATGGAGCGAAAAAAATATCAGCTGTTCCATACAAAAGGTCGACTCAGTACTGCGCCAAATGTATGAAGCAGCTGATATTTTTTTCGCCACCTAGTACAAGTTGTTTGTATTGATCAGTAGACAGCCTACTTAAAGTTTCGCTATCGACTTTGAGTGCACCCTGTATCGTTACTATACTAAGTAATATTATAATAATTAAACCGACCGTAATCTTTCTAAATTTTAATTTTCTTTTAAACTGTGTTAGTACCTAGATAAGTTATTGGATTTTATTATCTGAATAAATAAATAAATTATCATTATTCAGTTTTTTTCTGCTTCAATGTAAGGCCGGCCACATACAGACGGAATTCCTGACGGAAAAAAACGAATCGGGATTCCGAACGCAGTGACTGCATACAAAGTCTATGGACCTACCACACACATACGGTATTATTCCGTCTGGAATTTTTCTTTTTCGGAATTCCGCATGGTTGCGGTTGCGGAATTCCCAGACGGAAGGAACGATCCGAACACAACACTTCCATAGATTTTGTACGAGTCGCACGAAAAGTGTGTTGTGCTGAGTAATCTGTGATGCAACGCAACACTGTAGGGTTTTTATTTTTGTTCTCCTTTTGTGATATTTCGTCTTATTTTGTGATAATACATAGTATAATATTTTTTTAAAGTCTCTTAGTAGTTTCTTAGTTAGACGCAACGCTCAGTAACGCGTTGCGTTGCGTTGTGTTTACACTTATGTTGTCTGTGAAAGTCTGTAATTTTCTATCATACCTCAGAGGGGACTTTTAGTTTTTTTTTTTTTTTTTTAATTTATTTTTGCATATAAAGTACTTAAAATTATAAATTACATGCCAACCGCTGAAACCTGTAAGGTTTATGTGCGGTTGGTTGAGTTAGCTGGCTTAATTTAAATTTAAAGATTTAGCACGGATTAGTGCTTTATAAAAACAAAAAGATGTTGACTTAGTAGGTACATATAGATTTCTATGGGACGCCGTTCTTGGTACGTGCGTCGTTGGGTAGGTAGAATTTTCTTAGTATAGATTTACATTAGTACGTTTGCCTCCTAACTAGTCCAAACAATATTCCGAAGTCAAACTTTCTGCTCCCGACATTTACTTCCACAATCATTCGCTTACCTCAATGTCCAGCTGGAGGGTGAAGAAAGGCTGCACAGCATCAGTGACGTCATGGTGCGCCGCCCGGTGCAGACGGCACCGCGTGCGACCGCGGAATATGTCCGCGAGCGGAGTGCGCCCGGCCGCCCACTGGCGCTCGATCGCGCCCTTGTTCTTTGGGCCCATCACCTGGAAAATTACTTGTTAGCTCAACTGGGGCCTTAGCCTGCAACTAGAGCATTCGATCCCAGCATTCGATCGATCCCGGATCCCGGGATCCCGGGATCCCGGGATCCCGGTCCTTTTTCAGTCCCGAAATTTTCGGGGTTTAAATCTTCAAATCCCGGGATTTTCGGGATTAGTAGGTAGGGATGAAATTATTTTAAATAACAACGAAACGCTCTCGCTTCTCTTGACAATGACAATGTCAGAATAAAGTGTCATTTATTGTTATCTTTAGAACGGTGTGAGATTAATTATTTTATAATCATTGATCTCCATCGTCTGTTTTCTTTAATACAGTTGATTTAATAAGTTTAAGGAAGTGTTTTTAGTTTGTCTAAGACATTTATTTGCTAGCTCATTTGATTACTAATCAATAAAAGACTGAATTCCTATAAAAAAATATTTTCTTTCTAGCTTTTAAAATGATTTTCAATCCCGGGATAATCCCGGGATCCCGGGATTCTGTTGAAAAAATCCCGAAATCCCGGGATTGGCGAAAGGGTCCGGTATCGAATGCTCTACCTGCAACGCAATGGTGCCAAAATGGACTGTCAGTTGACGGCTTCAATTAAGATTTATTAATTATGTCGGTCCTTTTAATGTTTTTGTAGTACAGCAAAGAATATTCTGATTCTAATTCTAGAGGATTAGTTCTCTGGTTGTAGGAGAAAAAAGAGGAAACCCCGGTTTTGTCATTCTGCTGGGATCCCATCGACACGCCATTGCGTTACAGGCTAAGGCCCCTTGGCAAGAGGCATTTGGTTAGGGCCCTGTGTAAGTCGGGGTGCTTACTCAGTCAGATGTGTCCACAATGCATTCAGAGACGAAAAATAAAAGAACATCATTGTAAGCACTCCATAAAGTCCCTAAACCCACTCTAAATCACCCGGCACTTGAATGTAATGACGCATCGCTCCGCGGTGAGGCTCAAAAGTTTAATGAAAGTAGGTTGACACTGGTCCAGGGCAAATCGTTATGATATAATATAACCCTTCCTGCGTTTAGCGGACAGCACATGGCCGTAGACAAAAATATATCGCTGTGGTGATAAGTAACAGACTGTCCGTTAACTCTAGAAATTAAATGGCAACAATTGTACATATTAAAGCCTGTCATTTAATTTCTAGAGTTAACGGACACTCTGTACTTATGATTACTTGTGACTCCAATCCAATAAAAAAAAAATGCGCAATAATAAACAAAATATCACTTAACTTCGACTAAAAGCAGTGGTTCAGTAATATATATTTTTTAATCTAGAAAATTATGAAATCAAAAGTGTGTCCACATGTCGAATATTATCTATGTCTGCAACTATGTATATTTTATCGTCCAAAGTTGAATTGGTAGAGCGGTCTGCACGGAATGCAAGAAGGTTGCGGGTTCAAATCCTGTCCCGAGCGAATTTTTTAACCTCATAAAAAAAAGCTTTATTTTAACACAAAGTTGTATAATCCGTGCGGAATCAGAATGGGATAATACCTTTTGGAACTGAATCGAAAATGACAGATCTCGAGTAGCGTCAGTAAAAAAAAAATAGTTCCACGTTCTATCATAGGGTTATGAAATTGGAAATACACAAAAATGTTTAATGCTTGTAATCTAAAAGGATTCAATGTTATTGCATTAATTGAATAAAACGTGATAAAACTCGAGCACAGAAAACACAAGCAAGTTTCGACGCGAGTTTGCCATAGACAACTAGAGTTTGCCGAAATGCTGACGCTAGAGGACCGCGAGCTCAGTTCCAAAGGGTATTATCCCATTCTGATCCCGCACGGATTATTCATAGAGACTTGTTTGGACATTGAACAAGTACCTTCCACTCGTCATCGTCGTCATCCTCATCGGGCGTCAACTCCTGCGCAATGACGCCGTTGGGCTGCGGCGGCGCCTCTTTTGTCTCCTCGGGCTCCACCAGTTTCATCAGCTGCAATGAGTGAATAGAGGCCCTTAGGAACTTGCTCGATGTTGGACCTTTTGCGTTAGTGATACGGTTTCAGGCACCGTATTACTAACAAAAAAAATTCGAGGGTGAATAAACAACATTTTTGTGGAGTGAAAATAATGTTGTTACAGTGCTTACTCAGTTAATTTTGTCAACAATTAGTTCAGAGACGAAAAATAAAAGTACACATCATTGTAAGCACAGAAGTATTTTTTCGCCACCATTGCTTCACTGGCAATTATCAATTTAGTATCTTGGTGCAGATGCATCAGTGTGATTTTAGTCACCATACTTAAGCCTTTTGCTTTTGTATACCAAAAGCAATGCTACATCATTACTCTCCGGGACGGGATCAAACCATAATTGCATAATAAATTGAAAGATATACAAATTGTCATAAGGCTAACTTAAATTATTGTAGTGCCCTAACACGGTGTCATGTACTCAACTTAATAATTTACGAATTCGATCTGTAACACCCAATGTACATGATTTTGCAATAAATATGAATATGAATAAAGTGTGTCGCGGAGTGCAGCCGCCGCACAGTGGTCGATTTGTACGATTTAGGCGGCCAAAAGTCCATTTCTCAAAGTTAACTTATAACAAAACTAATTGATTCCCGGAAAAATAGACACCCCGACTGCCCAAACCCCACCCCTCCCCAGTTCCTAGAACTGCGTGCGCGCCCCCACAGGTAGTCGGAACTTGATCGTCGCGCAAGCTGTACGCGTTCGTTCTCGACACTCTTAGCGCAACCGATATTCTAAAGTGAATATTTCATTGGATATTATTCAGTTACAAGTGAAAGTGATGGAAGTCGAAAATTCAGGTAAGCTCCTTCAAATATAATTTAAATTAAGATAAGGAATATCAATATTTAGTGCAGTTACAACGTATCAAAGATCGCCCTTTTTCATAGAAAATATTATCATTTTTTTATTTTCAATAGTAAAAATGTTGTACTTCCGAGACCGTCCGAGTTAAATTCCTTATGGTTTCTAATAGTATAGCTCTTTGAGCAGATAACGACAAAAAAAATAGCCACCACCTTTGACCACTTCGCGAGAAAAATAATAATTCATTAACTTAGGCAGAAAGTGAGAAAAATTCCTTTTTTGTTTCTTTTGCGTTAAAATTCCTTTTCGTTGTTCTAGGTTCATCAAGTTACTCGGGCATGGAGGTAGTAACTCGCAGATATCTTTTTGATAAGATGATTGAGGAAAACTCTCCATCAATAAACGACAAATTGGAATACTTACAAAATTATTTGTTAGTGTCTTACGGGGACTCCGACGAAGACAAAAAGTATATAAATCATAAATTTTCATATTTTAAAACAGAAATAAAAAAGAGATGGTCCAAAGCACGCAACACGCTAGAAAATTTTCTTATAAGCAATGATGCATGGTTAGCAGGAACGTTCGAGATGCCCATAAAAACGCATAATAAGTCAGGACGACCTAGCAAAACATTCAGTGAATGTAGTGAAAGAACTAAAAGGAGGAAAACAGAAGAAGTTCGCTCCTCTGTGGGCAAAGAAGTGATAGTTCACGCAGCGCAAGTAATTTTACAAAAAGAAGGAAAAAGAAACGCCTCGCAAGTCCTAAAAGATATTACAAATTCGCCTGCAGCCGCAAACGAATGTAAAAAAAGACATTCCAAATCAAAGGCACAAGATACCCTTACGCCTCGGGAGGCACTGCGAATGTGCGTGGACGCTGATTTGACACGAAGTCAATATGAAATTGTGCGAGCAACCAACAGAAGCTTTTACCCGTGCTACGAATTAGTGTTGAAGGCTAAACAGGAATGTTACCCACCCAAAGAGACGCTACGAGTGACCGCTTCCTGTGCTGAAAGTGATCTACAATCTTTGTTAGATCACACCGTCACGCGATTATCAATTTTCCTCGAAGAAGTACTAATGACTCTTACAGAAACTGAGAGAAATTCCTTGCAGATTATCTGCAAATGGGGTTGTGATGGTTCACAACAAGCTCAATACAAACAAAAGTTAATGAATGACGCCGACTCGGATGCAAATATATTTTTGAGCTCATTCGTGCCTCTACAAATTGTTTGCGGCGACGACAAAACAAAAATGGTTTGGCAAAACCCGACTCCTTCTTCACCACGATATTGCCGCCCGATACGATTCAGATTTATAAAAGAGTCTACAGACATTACAAAAGATGAAATAAATTACGTTCGGGACAGTGTGAAGTCCCTAAAAGCCACGGAATTGGAACTGAATGGGCAAAAATTCTCGGTTAGCCACAGTCTTAAAATGACCATGGTGGACGGCAAAGTTTGCAATGCGGCGACTGACACCAAATCAACGAGTAGATGCTACATATGCGGAGCCACTTCAAAAAACTTTAATGACTTAAGTAAAAAAAACGAAATTCACCCAGAATCGCTTGAATTTGGCCTATCAAATTTACATGCCAGAATTCGATTATTCGAGAGTATTTTACATTTAGCTTATAAATTGCCCGTTGGGAAATACCGTGAAAAAAGAACCAAAGCAGAAAAGATGCTAGAACAACAAAAAAAAAAAGAGATTCAGCAAAGATTCAGAGAAGAAGTAGGTATCTTGGTAGATATGCCAAAATGTAATTTTGGTAACACAAATGACGGCAATACTAGTAGAAGATTTTTTGAAAACCCACATCTGGCTGCTGAAATAACGGGAATAGACTTTAATTTTATTTATAGAATTAAAGTTATTTTGGAAGCCATATCAAGCGGTCACAAAATAGATGTCCCGAAATTTGATGAATACGCCATGGAGACAGCAAAACTGTATGTAGAGTTATATGGTTGGCATTCTATGACTCCTACCATGCATACAATTTTGGTACATGGTGGAAAAGTTATAGAAAATTCTCTAGTGCCTATTGGTCAACTTTCGGAGGAAGCTGCAGAAGCTCGTAATAAGCACTTTCGCTCATACCGTCTAAACTTTGCTCGAAAGTTTTCACGCGAAGACTGTAACCTTGATATTTATCACAGGTTACTCTTGACATCAGATCCACTCATCAGTTCAATAAGAAAAAAAAAGAAGATCCGATCAAAACCATTTTTGCAGGAAACTTTGGAGCTTTTGCTTCCTGCAGAGCCAAATACAAAAGGCACTTGTGATAAATGCATGGAAAGTGACGGTGAGGAAGAATTGTCTTTTAAAGAGTAACATAACAATTTGTATGTTAAACTTTCATAAAATATTGTCTTATTGTTTATGATTCGGTACCTAACATTGTAAGTAACATTTAGTATAATAATGTGGTAATAACTGTTGACCATTTAATTTTAGTGTATACTGTATTTTTTTGTCATCCATATTTTATTTTCAATTTAAATAGGCATGCAGACTGTAGAGAATAAACATTTTTTTTAATGTACGGCCGTCTTTTACTTAACAAATTGTGATAATTCTTAACCCAAATATCAAAAACTACTAAGCCGATTTCGATAATTCAAATGAACTCAAAATATATATTTTACACCAAAGGGAGATTTAAAGAAAATTTAAAAACATTGGCGCTATTTACAAAAATATTTTCACAGAAATGTTTTTTTGTATAGAAAAATACGCTTTCAATGAAACGAATAGGGATAAACATATATATTCACTCTAAAATACCAGATTAGCATTTGTTGTCGTATTTATTACTGAAATAAAGCATAAAATAGTTTTGGCCGCCTAAATCGTACAAATCGACCACTGTGCGCCGAAGCATGAACCGAGAACAAACTGATCTACACCATTGCACCAAAACCTGATGGTTGATGGTCAAGGCACACCTTTTCCAGTGGCGGCGCTATTTGTGCCTAGGTTTGGGTCTTAAATGGCGACGCTAGATGACGGGGTACTCTCCTCTTAAGTGAAATAACCCACCTCGAGCATCTCATCATTGAGCCCGTTGAGCAGACAGCCCAGGAACTCCTCGGCGTCCTCCTGGCGGCCCTCCTGCGAGCCCGGGAAGGGCCTGAGGGCCCGGAGGACCTTCTGCCCGGCGGCGGGGTCCAGCGGGGGCCCCGTCTGCACGGGGAGGGCCCCCGCGGTGCCCTCGACGCCGCGCGCGCGCGAGACGCGGGCGTTCGGCGGCAGTGGTGTGAACTCGTAGCATAGTTCTACCCTGCAGTGCGGAGAATAGGGTCTCGGGTTAGTTTTGTACAGTACGGTCATTTTTCTGGTTGGATATTTGAACGAACGAGCGACGCGAGCGAAGTCCTCCGAGTCTATTG